>OZ020617.1:24812199-25129699 GCA_963971575.1 Liopterus haemorrhoidalis
CAGTGCTGCTCGGGTCGCTCCGCATTGTGCGGGCACTGGATCTGGCGTAATTTCCGCGGCTGCATATCGCCAGGGTTTGGGATGCAGTCGTGTGTATTTAGCTCCACTAGTCTCTAGTATGACGCGGCTCAAAAGGTTGCTGAAGTTTGAGATTAGTGGACGCTTGTCAAGACCTGACAAACCCCAAAATAATAATAATAATAATAATGCAGGGGAAGTTCCTAGTGGCCATAACACCTGGCTATTTGCTGAGCTTTCGGGCCTGATGATCCCGCGTACCCTCAATCACGCAAGGGAAGTTCGCAATGGTCGCAACATCTGACCATATCGAGCTTTTGGGCCTGATGTTCCCACGTACCCTGAATAATAATAAAGGGTACGGTGGTCTTTTGACCGAAAAGGCTTAGCGCCCTTTCCCTCCGGATCGCTAGCACGAAGTTATCACGGCAGGAACCAATCGGGGGTAACGTCGATCCTACCATCTGGTCGATAAATCCTGCCACCGTTTCATGGTGCCAACCTCTCCATGAAATGTACAAATGGTTCTAGACACAACAGGAAACCATATCGCTTCCCACAACGGGTCCCTCTCGGATGGGGACCCTCAAAGAGTTGGGCGAAGCAACATCCCTCCCACCACTCGGCGTAGGCACAGGTAGACGCCTGAGCAGCAGGAGGATCTGCTTCAGATATATGAAGCAGCGTCACCCCACCGAAGAGGCTATATGAACCGAGTTCACTCGCAATGGTGTGAGTCCCATGCCGAATTGGACTTCATGACACAACAAAACATGCGTGACCATATAGCTTATCTTCGACGAAGAGCGAGACGATCACGAAGACGGCAGTCGAGATTACCACTCGTGACTCCGGCACCTGGTTCAACAACTGCGGCTGTGACTGAAACAGTGTCACCTGGACATATTCCAGCCGAAACCAGGATTGAGGAAATATTTTTGGAACGAAATCTCCGAAACGATTTCTTCGAAGCTATCTCGTCTCGCCCTGAACGTACCCCAATAAGACACAGTAAGTTCAAAGTCAAAGCCGAACACCTCGCTCTACTTAATGAACTTACTGACGAGCAAATCTCTCTCTCGAGCAGTCTCTGGGACATCAACTGCGCTGTATACGCCGCGGCCTTAGTACTGACACCCAAGAGCCCCGCCGTAAATAAATCCATTAAGGACAAGAGGCGTATACAGCAATTAGAAACTAAAATGACGTGGTGCCGCCAAGAAGTGTCTAAAATTCAGTGTGCTACTGATGCATTGCGTAAGGGCGGACCTTTCGGTTACAAAACCCGACGCATACTTAGCCAATTGCGGCGCAAACATCACACACTGAATGTGTCTATCTTGGCACTTTTAAAACAGAAATCTGTAGACAAGTTGCGCGCACTTACTTTAGCACGGAAGAAATTGATCACTCGGGTGTGGACAGTCGAAGAAAACTCTACCTTTCTTTCATCTCCCACTCGTTTGTTTCAATCCAGGGCTAAATCTTCCGACACGTCTTTAGGTGTTGATGTTACAGAAACTTTTTGGAGAGAGATTTATGAAAAAGACTTGATTGTGCAAGACACTCCAGCCTTTGAGCACTTTGAGGAGTACTGCAATGAACGCCTTGCAGATCCTCAAGCGTTTTCCTCTATTACGGTCGACGAAGTGACTCGTGTCATAAGCCGTACTCGTAATTTCGCAGCACCAGGAATGGATGGCATCATCGCCTTCTGGTGGAAATCCTTCCCGTCCGTGCATCGCCACTTAGCACGGATTTTCACACGTTTTGTTCGTGGGGAAGAACCCATTCCTGAATGGCTTGCAGAGGGACGCACTGTGCTTATCCCCAAGAACGGCGATTTGAACAACCCGAAAAACTATCGTCCTATCACCTGTCTCAGCACGATATATAAGACTTTACGAGCGTGTTGAATGAGCGGGTGCTGAGCTCCATTGCCCCTGTTTGGAATGACATCTATGAACAGAGGGGATCGAAAAGGGGTCTAGCAGGTTGCAAGGAAAATCTCCTTATAGACAGGTCAGTCTGTCATGACGCTGTCACCTACAAGCGCAACCTGTCGATGGCCTGGGTGGACTATCAAAAAGCATTTGATACCACACCGCATTCACTTATTGTGACACTTTTGCGGATTTTACGGGTCCATCCGGAAGTTGTGAGATGTATAGAACAGCTTATGCCCCTGTGGAAGACAAAGTTCGCTGTTCCGACTGTGGACGGAACTGCCTTCACAAACTGGGTGCATTTCAGACGGGGGTTTTTCCAGGGAGACTCCCTCAGCCCGCTTCTATTCTGCATCTCACTACTTCCCTTATCGATCGAGCTCAGAAGCGGCAGCGGATACATGGCAGGTCCTCCGACAAGGCGAGAGCATAAGATCACGCATCTGTTTTATATGGATGATCTCAAACTCTACGCCTCAAACGAGAAAAACCTGACAGCAGCACTAGAGCTTGTTGCTCAGTACTCTGCCGCTATAGGAATGAAATTCGGGTTGGATAAATGCGCCGTTTTTCATGTGCGCAGAGAAAAGTATGAGCGACGGCAATGATGTTCACCTGGTCGACGGAAGCATCGTAAAACATCTTGATGCCGAAGGGTCTTATACATTTCTGGGTGTCCGTGAGAGGGGCGTCCAGGATGTACTCCATGTTCGTCAGACTCTTCGCCATGTTCGTCAGACTCTTCGCAGCAGGTATTTAGCGCGCCTTCGACAGATATGGAGATCCTGTCTGTCAGGCAAGAACAAGGTAGAAGCTACAAATATACTTGCTGTTCCAGTCCTTTCATATACATTTGGTGTTATGAAATGGAAAGTCGATGATCTCAAGATTCTTAACAGGAAGACCAGAAAAATTATGAATATCAACCGTAGTCTTCATCCGAACTCCTCTGTGCAACGCATATACCTCCCTCGTCATCTCGGAGGTCGGGGATTATTAAGCTTGGAGTGTTTGCACGATCGAGTCGTCCTGGGTACAGCAAACCAAGTGCTGAGAAGTCAGGATCCCTTATTGAAGTTCGTTACTCTTCACGAACTCACGGGAAAAGGGGCATTTCTGTTTCAAGCAGCTCGAAGAGCAGCAGAGAAATTAGAACTGCATGATCTGAGTCCTGAGGCAACCAACTCTGGTGTAGTCCTCGGATGCGGAGACACAGAAAGGATGTGTTCCCGCATACGAAAAGCAGAGCACGATATGCTTGTTAAAGAACACATGGAGAAAAACATGCACTCCGTGTTCTACAAGCATATTGAGACCACCGGTTTGTCACGGGAACTAACCTTTACTTTTCTCAGGTCTGCAGGTCTCAAGTCCGAGACGGAAGGTTTTGTGCTTGCGTGCCAGGATGGCGTCATGGCCACTTTAGTTTATCGCCACATAATATCAAAGACGGCGATGTCTACACAATGTAGACTATGTAAACGTCACCCTGAAACGCTTATGCACGTACTTTCTGCGTGTCCCGTTTTAGCTCAATCCAGCTATATATCACGACACAATTCTGCTCTTCGAGTTTTTTACTTCTTTTTGAGACAGAAATATGGCATTGACACAATACCTGTCTTACCTTACGCTCCCACTGACATTGAAGCAGTGGTGGAAAATTCCAGATGTCGTATTTACTGGAATTATGCATTTGCTACCACTAAGCTTCTCTCAGCCAATAAACCGGACATCGTCCTGCTGGATTTCGAGACAAAAGACATTTTTGTCATCGAATTATCCTGTCCAGCTGAAAAAAATATCAATCTCAGAGAAGACGAGAAGAGAACCAAGTACCTGGACCTCTTGTCCGAGCTAAGAAAAATGTACTCGGGTTATTCTGTAAAGCTCGTAGTCTTGATTTTGGGTGTATTGGGTGGCCTTAAAGCTGTTTTTAAGAGGGAAATCGAGATCATTCCCGTCTGCAGACCATCTGCTACCTCTCTGGTCTGCAGATTGCAAAAAGCAGTGCTGCTCGGATCGCTTCGCATTGTGCGGACGCTGGATCTGGTGTGAGCCCATCGGTCGCATATCGCCAGGGTTTGGGATGCGACCGATTGCTGGGAAAAAGCTCTCTCGACCTTCTCGTGAAGGTTAGAGAAGAGCGTCTCGTCTGTGCCGAACACGTTGCGGGCAAACCTGAACGGTACTGGCGAGACTACAAACCCCCCTTCAATAATAATAATAATAATAATAATGCAGTCGTGTGTATTTAGCTCCACTAGTTTCTAGTATGACGCGGCTCAAAAGGTTGCTGAAGTTTGAAATTAGTGGACGCTTGTCAAGACCTGACAAACCCCATAATAATAATAAATATACAGGCTTAAAAACCTAAACTATTAACAAAGACTGAAAAGAATTTACTTGGTATTTACATGGGCAATACGTATTAACCAGGAAATACAATCGGAAAATGATTATGCGGGTTTTGTAGCTATGAGTAAATCACAACAATTCAACTGGCTTGGAAATTTACAATGAATGTCCAAGCAAAACTGGTTAAAAAAGTATTCAATTGTAAACCTGCCGAAAATAGGCCAAAATATAGACTTGGAATTCGCTGGGTCGATAGCACGGCCCAGGGTTTTAAATGAACTTATATAAGAGACTAGAGACTAAAAGCAGAAAATATGACGTGCAGGAAGTCACAATCCATTTGGAATTATATAGCGACGATAATGATTAACAGTGGAGTGGGTATCAGACTGATTAAAAAGTCATAAGATGGTCTAGGAATCTTGATAAATGGCAGACCCGTAATTAGGACATGGGGAAGGTGGCGCCCGAAATGTTCGCAACTCTGTATAGGGCGTAGTTTTTCTCACTTCCCTTTTTCTTGCTCATCAGATATTTTGGATATAATTTTTTTGCGCACATGATCTTTCAAACAAGTACCAAAACATTCGAGGTGCCGCAAGTAATATACTTTGCACAAGTATTTAATACCCTCGTTACGGTCCTGATGCATGGTGCAAAAGAAACAGCATTTCGAAACTTAATAGACTGACGTAAGCTAAAACCTAAATGGTGTACCTAACAATTATAAATCTTAATTGCAAAAGGTGAACGACTTGTCCATTTACATACATCTTTATAGCAACTGTCAATTGTATTCATTGCACTGTTTTAGTAAATAAATAGTGTATATGCAAATGCTTGAGATGTGGACTAATGTTTTATAAATTTACGAACAAGAATAAACTTGTATCATATTATTTCCCCTATCTTGTTTTCTTTTGATACATACCATTAAAATTAAAATAAAAAATTTCAAGCATTTATTTATTATTAAATATTAAGATAGTATTTTAATGAAACAATTTTGTAAACGCTTACAAAAAATTTAAATTCTTTGAACGTTTGAGGAGCATTTCGCAAGTCTTTTTATGAAAGCACTTTTTAAATATGAAGGTAATTAATTTTATAAAAATTTCTTGCATAAAATATTAAACTGCAAAGTAGTATATGCTTCAAGAACTTTTAAATTCACAAGTTCAGAATGGAGAAACTTCAAAGAAATAATATATAAGAGTAACTTTAAGTTGAACAAAACTGTCGTATTATGAAACCTGCGTTAAAGTAACACACGTGCCACTATATAATTTGTATACAAACATTCAGAATCAATACATTTCATTTCCAATATATATAGTAAAGGAGAATTTACTTGATAGATTGATCGATTGAGAACCGATAAAGAAATATATATCTATTTCACACAGTTTTATGTAAGACGTCAAGAACGTATTTCTGCTTCTTACTGTAACGTACGTTCATAGTTTGTGTCTTTTTTGTTATATTATAATATGGTAACTTCAACGTATGTCCCTTTGTATACACGCGCGGGCGTTCAGCTCCCACTACTAGATGGAGCGTGTCAAGTGAAACAAATTGTATCTCTTTCTCTATTTCTAGCTTTGTCTGTGAACAAATGATATGGTTCTATTCAAAAATGGAAATTTTATTGCTATAGTTCTCTCCTATTGAACCATATGCTTTAGTTAACTGTCATCTGTCAACTAAAGTCTCCTTTACTATATATAAAAAGTTTTAATTTTTATAATAAAAAAAATTTACTTACTTTATTTTATTCAGAAGTATAAAACAGCTAACTAATTTTTGTTGCCATTAGGATTCCAAGTATCAGTATCAGTTTAAAGTAATATAATCTGTGCAGAAACAGTAAATTTTTGTGAAAATATCCTCAAAAAAATACGTTTTATTAATATTATTTTTTTATATATTAAAATCATTCGTTTTTATAAATATTATTTTATATTATAGTATATTAAATTAACTAAATATTTGTTATTGAATAAAAATATGTTCTTGCTTAAGTGATTTTTTATTTATAAAATGGCTTTCGGTTCGGTTTACGACACGTTTTGGATCGTTAGTGCTTTAAGAGCAACTCATTTTGGGAAAGGCGATTCAAGAAAAAAAAAAAAAACGTACCTGCACCCCTCAAATAAAAATTAAAATAATAATGCTCCATTACAAATTATCATACTACATTGAAAATCGTGTTAATACTAAAATAGCAGGACCTCCATATGACGAAGTCAATGGTTCCATAACAAAAATATCGAAGTATAGAAACTTCTGTATAGAAATAAACCTTTTCTTCAATAGAAATTACACCTGTATGAATGGATGTACATACCTAAAAATGCTCATTCGTATACTTAAGTGAACATGAACCAAACGGAATGCCAACGGAGTGGCCGAGCTCGTTAAATCGCAGTTTTGACTTGTAACAACAGTCTGAATTGTGAGGTTGCTAGTTCAAGTCTCCATTGGTGATATTATTCGGGCGAGAATAATATTTTTACATTACTCCCATTTTCACAGTCATTCACCAGGTGTAGGAGCTCCAGGTGCAGAAGCTCGCCCCCTGGCATCGGCGATTAGCCTCGTCGCAGAAATAGGCCGATGTAAAATAAATTTAAAAAAATAAAAAGAAAATAAGTAAATAAACTATGTTTTAAAAAAATCCAATTATCTTTAATGTAGATTCCTTCAGTCAACGCACTTGCTTAATGATGAATTATGTATGTAAAGAAAAAGTGGGAAAAATTTTCTTTAAAAAAAGCGGGGTACAGAAACCGTTTTCTTATGTACTAATGGGGATTAACGAACACTTCGTTAGAATTTCAGTATACAGAAGTTCGATAAATGGAGGTCTTACTGTATTTAATTTTCAATTTCAACATGTATGACATTGACATTTTTCATTTTTTGAATCTTTTGGGTGAGGGGAACGCTAGTTAGACACTTGACACAGGCTTTTAATACCCTCGTTGCGGCTTTGGTTTCGGCACAGTGATCTTACCACAAGGTGGCAAAATAAATGTTAAATGTAATAATCAGGGATGAATCACGTAACTTAACGATACCCGATAACGTTATACTAACGATTCAACTACAATTTATAATACAATAACGTAACGATATTTTTATAACGTTATATAACCTCAGCGTTGTAATGTATCTAGTTACAAGTATCTAGATACAGTAATTAGATACATTTTCAAGTATCTAGATAGAAATTAGATACCTTTTGAAATATGTATCTTTTTGAATTATGTACTTTTGCTATAAACAAAATACAGAAAACAATTGAAATTCTGACGTTTACAAATTAAATTTATATAGAATGTCAAAAAAAAATCTCACTTGTTTTCCGTAGCTTTTGAACAGCCGTTAAAATAGTTGGTATTATAAGCAATACTTAAGAAAATGGGTCGTTATTAAAGAAAACTTAGTTTTTGAATAAATATTGAAGCTATTTTAATGACCAATTTACTAAAAACATATGAAAAATAATATCCACACAAGTGGTTTGGGACTGGACCGTGGTTTTGTGAGGCCTTGGGCAAGACAAATTAAGGACTATCAAAAGTATCCAGTGATTCAAAGTACGCTTTTCTTTTATCACTTGAGGCCTCGCTCTAATTTGGCAAAAAATTGATTAAAAGGAACATCCCCTTAACAAGAACATAGCTGCGTATCTATAAGACTATCATTAATGTTATACGTTGGCACATATGACTAACATAATACATACGTTATTTACTACAAAATTATTCCGTAGAATAGTGTTCTACCTTGAATTGGTGAATTTTTTGTGACGTCACGGTCATTTTTGAATAGCCTTCGTAATACTGATTAATATGCACTGTTTGTTTGGTAAAAAATATGGTATTTTCATTTTTCAGTGTTTTGTTCAAAAGTATCTACCTGTATCTAGATACATTTTTTTTTTGTCATATATCTGTATCTAGATACATTTTTCTTAGGTATTTGTATCTGTATCTAGATATTGTTTTAAATGTATTTATTACAACCCTGAATAACCTATAACGATTCATAAAAAGTTATAATGTAACGTTATTTTAATAAAGTTATATATTGTTATGAAAATATGTTTTAAATGTATCATTTGTATTGAATAAATGTAATGCGATTTCAAGTAATTTTTCATTATTGTAAGCACATTTATATTTCCTAAAAACAGTTTTCAACCACCAGTATAATTTGATATTCACCACCAAAAAGAGAAAACTCTACGTTCAAGGTTAGAGTCACGCATGCGCAGAATACTGAAACGGGTGTTGATGGTCTGGTGATGTTTGACTATCTACAGTTACAGAAGAAGTTGTGACAGGTTATGTTTGTTAACCTATAAATCTTTCTAATTTTGTGTTCGTTAACCTTAAAGACTTTTGGTCGGTTTTTCCCAACGTGGGTCACACGCCCCACGTGGGGGCAATTTGATTTTACAGGGGAGTGATTTCCTAGTGATTTATTCCTAAAACCTAAGTCTTGTGTCCTGAACAAGTTGTAATTAGACTTAATTTAGGGAATAATTCAATTTTTGAATATAAAAAAATATGTATGTTACATAGGGGAGCATCAGAATTTTACAAAGATTACGTGGGGCATGGTAAGAAAAATTTGTGAAACACTGCTTTAGGTTCATTTCTATATGTGGGTGTTTGGAGGTTGTGAGAGAGGTTGGACGTGCGTGGCAGGGCAGCGATTGTATTGAGAATTTTGTGATAAATTAGTGAGAGCAGATCAAATAGTGTAGACTATATTAGTATAGGCGATTTAGGTGCCAGTGAGGTTTTCAGCAGTGACTTTTTCGTGGGTATTGTTCAAATAATCTATTTATATATTATTTTTGTAGGTTATAATTGGAATAAATAAAAGGCCGGTAAAAAGGATGTGGCTGTGCTAGTTTGCGAAAGAATGACATCTATCGCAGAATAGCAGCAAGTAGGTCGGGCTAGCACAGATTTGGGTTTCGACCGGAATTAAGTACGATCGAAGCAGAACCGAATTTGTGACGCCTGACTGCTTGTGGCTACTGCAACAAGCAGCACACATAGCCAAAGAAGGTAGAGGACATCTAGGAAGAGAAGCCAGCAGAATAAACCCAGACGGGACATTTTCTTTGCCGAGGAAGAGAGGGGGTAGACAAGGAGAATGGAAGCAAGAGAGAGAGCGAGCAGCGTGGGGTGTTTGTCGGACTGGGTGAGGAGAGGGGTTAACGGGAAGAAGAAGAAGAAGGAGAAGACGCAGGAAGATAAGGAAAAAGGAGAAGAGACACAAAGGCCAAGAAGGATAGTAAGACCGCTGCTGGCAATAAATGAGAAAGCAGGAGATGGAGGAGGCAGTGAAGATGGAGAAAGTACGGAGGTAGATGAAGAAATGGCAGAGGGTAGGAAAGATCACATCGAAGGAATGCTGGAGGAGATTCTAAGGAGGATGCGAACAATAGAAAAGCAAAATAGGCAAAGAGAAAAAGACAAGGAGGAGATAAAGGAAGAAATAAGATCAATGGGAGAAGATTTCGGAAGGAAACAAGAGATCCTCGAGGAGGAGCTCAGGAAAGTGAAGACGGAATTACAAGAAACGAAGGAGCGAATGGAGGTCATGGAAAGTAGGATGAACGGGGACAGGCAGGAAGAACAGGCGAGCGAGGAGAAGAAACAGATAGAAAGAAGAATGGAAGAGCTGGAAATGGCACAGGAGAGGAAAGAGAGGGAGGAGAGGAAAAACAATCTTGTAGTCAGAGGAGCGGAGTTAAACGAAAATAATCCCAAGGAGGCGGAAATAAAAAGAATCGTAAGGGAGTTGACAGGTAGGGAAGTAGAACTGGGGAGAATACAAGAAGTAGGAAGGGGGGAGGGAAGAATATGGATAGTGCAGATGAAAAGATGGGAGGAGAAAAGGGAAGTAATGGAAAGGAAGAGTAGACTAAAAGGAAGAAAAATATATATAGATGACGATCTTACGAAGAAAGAAAGAGGAATCCAGAAAAAGATAAGGGAACTAGTGAGGGAGGAAAGAGAAAAAGGGCATCAGGCGAAAATGGGGTACATGAAGATCCAGAAACAGGGGAAATGGCTGAAATGGAACGAAATTAAGGGAGAATTCGAAGAGATGAGGGATTTTCGGTATGGGGGAGGAAGTAGAAGAGAAGCGGGTTGAGTCGAAGGAGAAGGGGAAAACAGGAGGAGGGGAGGGGGTGAGGGCAATCTTCTGGAATGTGGCAGGGATTAAAGGGAAGGATGAGGAGTTTTGGGAGTTTCTGAAGGAGTTCGAGATAATAGGTTTAACGGAGACGTGGATGGTGGAATCGGAATGGGACAGCTGGGAAGGAAAGATGCCGAAAGGGTGGGAGTGGAGATTCCAAGGTGCGGAGAAAGAAAAGAAAAGAGGCAGAGCGAAAGGCGGGATGATCACAGGAGTAAGACGGGAGATGAGTATAGATGAGGAGGAAGAGTTGGGGATTGAGGGAGTAGAAGAGAGAAGAGTGAAAGTAGGAAAAGAAAAGTGGCGAATAGTCACACTGTACAATAGAGGAGGAAGTAAAACAAAATTGAAGGAGATGGATGAGAAATTAATGGAAGAGAGAGAGGGGGAGTTGATCATAGTGGGAGGGGATTTTAATGCGAGAATAGGAGAAACGGGGGGAGTGAGGGGGTGGGAAACGAAGGGAGAAGAAGAGACGAGCGGCGCGAAGGACAAAGAGAGAAATAAGGAAGGGGAGGTTATGCTGGAATGGATGGAAGAGAAACAAAGAAGGGGACGAAGAGGGGAGTTGGACGTATTATAAGGGAGAGAAGAAATCAACCATCGACTACGCCGTAGTAAATGAAGGGGCGTGGGAAAAGATAAGCAGGTTTGAAGTGAAGGAGAGAATAGAGTCAGACCATCAACCGATAGTAGTAGAGATAAGGAAGGGGAGAAAGAGAGAGGATGAAAAGGAGGTAAAGGATACACAAAACTGGACGGAGAAGGGAATAAGTAAATATATGGCAACAATTGAGAAGATGGAATGGAAAGGAACGGGGGTGGAGAGAGGATGGAGAGAGCTAAGAGAGGGAATAGAGAGAGCGGTGGAAAAGAGAAAATGGAGGAGTCCAAAAATGGGGAAGAAGCCATGGTGGGGAACGAATTGTAGAAAGGCGAAAAAGGAAGCGCAAAAGGCCTGGAGGATAAAAATAAAAGGAGGGGGGACGGAAGAGGAATACAAGGGAAAAATGAAACAATATAAAAAAACTTGCGAGGAGGAAAAGGAAAAGCACATGAAGAGGCAACAGGACGAAGTCGAAAAGATAAATAATGAAAAACAAGCGTGGGAATATATAAATAAGGCCAGAGAGAATAAGGTAGGAATTAGCAAGAAGATAACTATGGGGAGCTGGAGGAAACACTTATGGAACTATTGGAGGGAAGTGAATGCAGAAGGGAAGAACCCGATGAGGAACAAAGGGTATGGGAAGCAAGGGAGGAAGATAAAGCTGCAGAGAAAGGAAGAAGAGAGGAGGAGAAGGAAGAAGAACCAGCAGAGGAGGAAGTCTGGAGCGTAATTAAGAGCCTGAAGAAGGGAAAAGCGGCAGGACCTGATAAAATAAAGAATGAAGCATGGATATATGGAGGAGAGAAAGTGGCGGAAAAGATGACAGTAATAATCCGAGGCGTGTGGAAGGGAGAAGGATACCCAGAAGACTGGAGGGAAGGATTAATAATTCCCATCCACAGAAAAGGAAGCAGGAATAGCGCAGGTAATTACAGAGGAGTAACCCTGATGAGCACGGCGTACAAAGTGTATGCGACAGTGCTCAATAAGAGGCTAGTGGAGGAAATGGAGGATAAAGAAATATTAGAGGAGACGCAGTCAGGTTTTAGGAAGGGAACGGGGGGCGATAGATAACATATACACGATAAACCACATAGTGGCTGAGAGAATAAAGAGGAAAAGAGGGAAGGTGTATATGGTATTTATCGACCTTAAGGTCGCCTTTGACAAATTGGACAGGCAAGAATTGTGGGAAGTATTGGAAAGAAGGGGTGTAAGGGAAGAAATGATAAATAGGATTAAAAAAATATACGAGGAGACGATGTGCAAGGTGAAGGTGGGAGAAGAAGAGTCCGAAAGCTTTTGGGTTAATAAGGGGGTGAGACAGGGCTGTCCGTTGAGCCCAACATTATTTAATGTATACGTAGCGGACCTGGAAGATACAATGAGGAAGGGGCAAGACGGAGAAGTGGTGGTGGGAAGGAAGAAGTATTGGACAATGGGATACGCAGATGATCTGACTCTGATGATAGAGAATGAGCAGGGACTAAAGAGGATGATGGGCAGAGTGGACAAATACTTCAGAAGAAAAAAACTGGAGGTAAATAGAGATAAAACGAAGGTGATGGTGTTTGGAAAGGGGGGAGGAAAGAGAAAGAATATAAGATGGGAATGGTCAGGGGCAGAAATTGAAGAGGTAAAAAGTCTGAAGTACCTCGGATATGTTCTAACGAGGAACAACAGAGCAGAGCAGCATGTTAGAGAGAGGGTGAAGAAAGCAAGAATGGTTATGGGGAAGCTATGGAGCATAGGAGAAAGGAGGTTTGACGACGATATCAGGTGGAGGATGAAATTGTTTGACGAGATAGTGAAGAGTATCCTCATGTACGGAGTAGAGATCTGGGGATGGAAAGAATGGGAGATAGTAGAAAGGGTACAAGAGGGATACATGAGATGGATTATGGGATTAGACAGAACGACACCAGGATATATAGTGAGAGAGGAAATGAAGAGGGAAAAGCTGAGAGTGGGTGCCGGGGCGAGGGCGGCGAAGTATGAGGAGAAAATCAGAAGAGACGAAAGAAGGAAAATATTAAGAGAATGCTGGGAAGAAAGACTGAGGGAAGAACAAAAGGGTAAACTGTCGGAATGGGGAGAAACAAGGAAAGAGTACTATTGGAGATGTGGGATGGACATAAGGGAAGCTGAGCGAAAGAGAAATGGAGGAAGAAACATAGTAGAAGAATTGAGGAGAGACAAGGAGGTACAGGAGCAGGAAAAAACAGTAAGAATAGAAAATTCCAGGAATGTGAAAAGGTATAGAGAGATAAGGACGGTAGGAATACCTAAATATTTGAACGGGTGGAGAGGAAAGGCAGGGGGCAGAGTTAGAAGGATTGCCAGATTAAGATGCGGAAATGAAGAAAGGAGTAATAGGTATTGGGCAAAAACAGAGGATAGGCTATGCAGAATGTGTAGGGAGGAGGAAGAATCCTTGGAACACCTAACAAGAAGATGTGGAAAGCTGACAAAATGGGAGGGAGATATAAAGGAGCTGTTGAGTGAAGAAGGAAAAGGAGAAAGGTGGGTGAGAGTACTCGAGGAAAGAAGGAAGGAATGCGGAGAGGTAAGACAGAACTGTGAACAGGAAGGAAGAGAGAGGTAAAGGAAGAGGAAAGAAAAGAGGGAAGAGAAGCGAAGAAAGAGCGGAAGAACAACTGGAGTCAAGAAGGAAGGAGACCGGAGACGGAAGCCGAAAAGAGAATAGGAAGAAAGAGAGGAACACCGGAGGAAGAATGTAGAAGAAGAAGAAGAAGAAAGAAGTCATAAAATGTAAAAAAATGTACTATAATATTATTATTTTATTTTGTTTTATTATTATTATGATTTTTTTTAAATGTATTGGTTAAAACCCTAAACGCCGAAAGGCCTAGGGTAAATAAAGAATTTATATATCATTTCTATATGACCGCAATTTTAGTCATTATTAATTCGACTGTTTTTTTAATTATTTATAACTTGTTGATTATTTATATTTTATGTGATATAAGTTTTCTTTTAAGAAGAAGATATATTTTGTTTGTATTTCATATATGAAAATTAAATTAGAATATCTAAACGTAATTTGGTACTATTTTTTTAAATTGGCACTTTATAGATCCCAAATATAGGTAATTTCAGAGTTCCAAATAAAAATTATTTTTATAACGCCATATAAAATCATTTATATAACAGTTATATAACATAAAAATTCTTTTTTAACGTTATTTATAACGTTATGTAACTAAAACAAAAAATAAATAACGTTGGACAATAAAGTAACAATTTTAAACGTTATTCATCCCTGGTAATAATTACAAAATCACTATCTGTACAACAAGAATATGTTGTATGTACTATGCAACAAGTTTTTCTCTATCACGATTGAACTAGTCTAACATGAATGTCCCTGTTATAATTATTTTTTTATGGGTACCTACACCTATTATATGATGGGGTCGAAACCAGAGTGGTATAAGCTACATTGAAAATAAATAAATAAATAAAATAACTGATAGTACAAACTCGAAGTACATATCTATTAAATGCAAAGCTGGAACAAGACATTTATCTTCTCCTGGTATTAAATGTAATCTGAGCCGGATTTACCATGAAGGGAAAACATTTCGAGAAAATCAACTTTTCATTTGTATTAACAATTATTGCAATATTATAATTATAAGAATCAATTATAAAGTTATGTACCGGATGTCTACTTTTTTTTATTGAACCTAGGAAATACACTGTTAAATTTTATCATTTGTGATCGCATTAAATCTTCTCATACAAATAATTATTTGAACTAATGTTTGAGTTTAATGCTATATTAATATTTTATTAAATTAAGTTGCATATTTTTAAAATGAATATACTGGCTGTCTACTTTTTTTTTATTGAACACAGGAAATAAATATTAACATTTTCCTCTAGCGATATTTCTTTACTTTTTTATTTAGAGAAAAAACTGTAAGTTCTAAAAATGTTCATAATTAATGCACAAAATTGATCATATCGGATTTGCTCACAAAATAAAAATGACAATTTGTGGCCACTTACAGACCTCAGGCGAAATAAAACAAATAACATAACTTATAACATTTAATTGTCTTAAATAGAACAAACAAAATAATAAACTAAAAATAACAATTTATTAGATATTAAATTAAATATTCGAACTACGAACTGCACATAATTGTAGCCGACTGGCCCGACGGGACACTGGGCAATTTCCCGCCGGGTCGGTCCGACGGAACCAGTCCTTGAGCCAATTGGGCCAACCAGTGATCTAATGGGGTCGACCCTTAATGCAATGGGGTCAACCCTTGAACCAATGGGACCGGTTGTTTGCACCTTATTCCAATTTTCCCGAGCCGGTAAAATATTCCAGTCTGCCCCTGTCTAATTGTCTTTGTCGCACTTGTATATCATTTATTAACGATGCAATATCGTTGTTTGGATGTTACTTCCCTATTTCCTTTAAATATTGCCACAAAAAGAAATCATATTGCGTCAGATTCGCAGATCTAGCTGCTTTTTTTTTTTTAATTGAAGATTAGAATAAATTTTATGAGAGAAACCGATTTGATCAACAAATTTACGATTATTAAAAAAAAGTTTTTAATTCTGAACAATTTTTGCTCACCGTAGATTGCTCAAAGTAAACACCTGATATATTCCTTTCACTCTCTCTAAACAATTTAGTTGTTGTTTTGACTATAGACTACATTACAAATTAAAACGCTAGATTCGGCAATATCGATTTGACAAACTTGTTAAAATGTTAAAAAGCAATTAAAATATTGTAACGAATATGATTTGCTTTCCCTATTAATACAACTGTTTAGAGGTGAAACAGAGGCGTAACTACAACGTGTATTGTCGCAAAAAATAAAATAAAAGTAATTAAAATTTTTGGTGGTTTTTATATATTTTGTTTTAAATTATATTGACACGTCTAAATACTTCTGACAAATACAGCGATAAGACAGGACTTTCCTTTGGATAGTTGATTGGATAGCTATATTAACAGCGTGAGTTTGTCAGTCAAACTTCAACCGCAACCGCGGAAAATCATGGATGTTTTCTGATCTTATTTGTAAAAAGTAATTTATGTAACCATAGTAATTTCAGACACTAATAGCCAAGCAGCTGAAGTGACTTAAAATAAATAAAAAAATATGTAAAAAGTAATGTCTATTTGTTTGTATGTTATATACTCTTAGGCCCTTTAACTGATTTGGACCAAATTTTTACTATGCTACTTTTTAGGATCATTTTAGGCAATATAATTCCATTTCTGGGAAAATAGTAGGTTTTGTTAGTTTCTATGAAACATATGTACCTAAGTGTATATATTCTTAGCTAGGCACTTTAATCTTACTTTTTTTTTGCTTAGATATGTGCTCATCGAATCGACTTCATTAATTGTAATACTTAGTAACAGACTAAATAGAATGAGAATGAAAAAGGAAGCCGAGACGAACTCGCCTAATAGTAGAATCGTCCGCCTGAACGATTACCACCAAACCAGTTTTTAATCCATATCATAAACGCGGTTTAAGCCAGCTACGATTGTTTTAATTTTTTTCGACACCGAAGCAGCGGATATTTTGATAGAATTATATAAAAGTAATTAATAATATGATGGGGCATTATTTACTACTGCTTCAAGCTCCAGAATTATATATGCGGCTCTGAATTAGATGGATTATGCGGCTCTGATGGAAATGTAATTAATGTAATTCAATAGAATTGAATACAGCGAATCTAATAAAACGGTTTGGTTCCATAAATGAACAAAATGTAACTCACACCCAGAAGCGCACACTAGGGATAAGATTTAAAGGGTAGTCCTCGAATTCGGACCCCCCTCCATGAATGGAAAAGTCATATACCTACTTATTTAATAAAAACTAAGCAATTGATAATAAAAAATCACTTTTTTTAATAAATTTAAATTATATTCAAAATTAAATTAATATGTAAGCCCACACCTCTCCGTAAAAGATCAACCATAAATTTGTATTATATTACGGATATTTTTCCGAAATGGACCTCCCCCCAGACCAATTTTCTATGTGCGCGTCTGGTTATGGTTTGACCCCCCCCCTAAATGTGAAGTTTCGTTTTGTTTTCATTTTATTGTTTTACAGAATTATTAAATTATTTCCGTAGAGTTTTCTATCTATAATCCGTCTATAATTAGCATGTTATTTGCTATTTACCGCTCTTGCTTGTTTCGCATAAACAGGCTAGTATTGGTGATTAAATTGGCTAAAGCATCCTTTGTAAATCCATATATGGATTAAATGTAAAATAAGCATATTCCGTTATGTACGCAGTTTACAGATATGTTTATTATATTTTACAGACGCTTACGTGTAGTAATAATAACTTTGATTGTATCTAACCTTTAAACTATAAATTACAATGACGTCGCATGACTTAAGTTACGAAAACAGTCTGGCGCAAGTAAAAATAAGTTTCTCCTGTTAATAATGTTTGTTTATTTAGCGAAAACAGTACAAGCATTCCCCTTATCATCTCAAGATAAAGTATATGTTTGTATGTATAATTAACAACTTACGCGCGCTGGAATATAACGGTAATATTTGTAACACAGTCGTTCACAGTTGTAGTTATTTACTTTTGTACATTTGTGCTGTATTTCGCAGCTTGGGTATTTATTATAGAATTTACGATAACGTAACAGGGTCGTGTTCCATATTTATTAAAATTCATTTCAAGTAAACTCCACAAATGCAACTGCATTTTCCCTGTTGTACTGCAGATAATGGACAAAATCATTAATTGGTTATTGATTTAACCGCGAGATAAATTCTTAAAATTTAAAGGTTGCATAGCATTTGTTGTATATTTTATAATAAAAAAAGTTTCGAGAAATTGTAAACTACAGCCAAAATACTCAGTCAAAGTAAGTAATACTACAGAGACGACCAAACATCTTTATTTGTTAAATATTTGTCTGAATTGTGAAAATATGGGTAGGCAACGAAGGCAGGAAAAGTAATGCGAAAGAAAATGAAAGATTTTCTTTCAATTTTTATTTCTCTGTATAATCACCCCTAAGTGCCCTCCGTAAAGTGTTTTTTTTTTCGAGGCTCTCAAAAAATCATTTACGGAGGTTATCCGCCCGAAATATATTTCCAGCAAAATATTTTATTTACGTTTGGAAAGAGATCTAGCGACTAAGGTGGATGACCAACTACTTATAACTTTTCTTTCAGTTTTCGAGTTGCAATGCCGCTGGAATAGGAAACTACATTGTTATGGTGGTAGAAGATTTTCTTTTGGACAAAACCAGGACGTTTTTCGAAAATTACATTCAACAAACGGACAAGAAGGTCTGCATAGTATTGTTCGTAAATTCTTTAGCCGTTTCGGATATAGTCTCAAAAAATGGATGCCATAATCTTTCCGGCTGGTGGGATCACTTTTGCGTTCTTTGGAATCGGGAAACTGCGATTAATCCACTGTTTGGGCTGTTTCTTGGTCTCTGGAGTATAATAATGGACCCACGTCTCATCCTTGGTGAAAAATCCACGTAAAGAATCTACTGAATTTTTATTAAACCTCTCCAAACCAGCCTGGGAAAGTTGACATAGAATAGACGAAGAGCAAACCCGGCTCCCATCTTGTGGATAGCTTTCCCATACCCAATCTTCCTATTAAAATATAATGTACGCGTTTCTTCTATATGTCAGCTATCTCTACTACCTACGTGTAGTAGTTGGTGATTTAAAATGGTGTAGTGAATTTTGTAAACAATTTCCGGTGTTGTGGCTGTTTTCAGACATCCACTGCGGTGATAATTTTTGACACTGATTCTCCCTCTCTTGAACTTATTTGCCCAGCGGAAAATGGTTACATACGAAGTGCATCCTTATCCAATGTATTAACCATATAGCCAAGGATTTCCTTCGCCAATTATTTTTTTTAAAAGACACTTGATGACTTCGCGATATTCAAAAATTTTCATTTCTTAAATAAAACCACACTGACTGTTTATCATTACAGTTAAAACCAAACTAAATGTCGCTGGCAGCGTTGCATAGTAATAATATAGATGTCCTGCAGTATGCAAATATTAGTATTGTTCTGACTAATTGCCTCAGTGGCAAAGTTCAAAAATAAAAATAAATAAATGTCAAAACGGAACAAACATATCACATATCACAAATTACATATTTAATTTTATCAGCGCCAACTATGCGCAGGAAATCGCATACTTTTCACCCCGCCCTCGTATGCGAGGTTTGATCAAGATATTCTCGGACTAGCGTCATAAAACTTATATCAAATAAGAAATTTTTTACATATAAATTATCACCTTCGAAATACTGCCCTTCTGCGGCTACACATTGCTTCCAGCATTTATATTAATTCTAATAACACATTTTGCTGGCACTTTTTGGAATTGCTTTCGTAGCAGTTTGCGATTTTTTTTAATCTCTACAGTCGTTTAAAAACTGTATCCTTTTATCGAACTCCGTATTGGAAGCAAAATAATCGCCAAGTATAGTGGATGGGAGAGCGAGATTGACTCAAAACTGCTGAACCATAAGGGAGTGTGAGCAGATGCGTTATCGTAATACAACATCCATGATCTACATATTTTTACAGCTGCCATGTCAATTCCTTCTTATAGAATAACGTATTAGAGCCTCAAGAAAAAATGATTCTTTACTTTTTCACGTGTTACAAAAAAATGTAACCGGATCTACCCGGTATCGAATACCCGAGCCTGGAACAGGGTATCCGAAACTGGGTTCCCAACACTATTGAGTACCAACATTGACACTTCATGGTGAATTTTAGAAATAGAAGGTTATTTAGGCCTACCCTATCTCACATCATCTTGATTGAATTTGTACCTTACTTCGATTACCTACAATTTGACACAGAACATCTTTTCCAAAAGCTGTTTTCAAAAATTCAAGTGTTTCTGTCGCCATTTTTTGATATATCACACACACTCTGCTCTTCAATCAGGTTCATATTAAATGCCGAAGTAAAGAACATCGAATTACAAAATCCACTATCAAAATTGAACGAAATAACTTTGCGAAACAAACTGAATGGCAGTCATCATATTAAGTCGTTATCTTTCCTCTTCACCTACTAAATATTTCGAAACGCTAGCAATCCACATATTTTTTTTCAAATCACGAATACCAAGCTGTAAGAAATAAGTAAACAAATTTACAGTTTCTTATGTTACTTAGCCAAGATAATTGTCGTCTACCGATTCCGCGTCGACATTCGATCTTACCTTTCAGTATTGGTTGGAGAAGCTGATATTTATTGTCACCCTATGAGAAGGGCCGGGCTTTTAGTTCCTTAAGAGCGCCACCTGGTCTTCAGCCCGCTGAATTTACAGAGAGGTTGCCAGGGATTCCTCTCCGGTCGAAATATAAGTAATTAAAAAAATAGACGGTATAATAAATTTATTTAAGTAATATATGTAATTTTAGTATATAATAATTTGACAAAAAAATAGTAAACGGAATTTAACGACACGCAATAGCAGTATAAATGTACGGAACTGAGAGAGAGAGAGAGAACAGACTATCGCAATCTTTGGTATTCAGATAGAAATTTATCCTCAGCCTTGAATGTAACACCAAGTGCACTTGTTTACAATTTTTATAATAAAGATGACATAAAAAGAGGGAAATAACTATCGCTCTGAACTATAAATTAAAGACTATCAGGCAGTTTATACCGAACTGTCTGTAAAATTTTGGTAAAAAAATTTTGGCTTCTCTTGCTCTGTCCAACTCTGTCTGCTCCGGTACTGTCCAGCTTATCCTGCGATGTCGGGGAAATCCAATTCGGGGTAATTTATATCCAGTCATCTCGAAGTTTTCTCGAATTTACATTTAAATGATGAAAAGGTGTTTAATAAATCGACGGTTAATAAAAAAAACGGTGACCTGAATATATTACGTTAACATTAATAAACAAATAAATATATTAAATAAATTGTATACTTCTACAAGTTGCAACAACAAAATCAGTACGTTGAGCTTTCCACAATGTGATATTCGTTATCTAAACAATATAATATAATTTTTATCTCCTTTCCAAACGTGATCTGTAGGTTTAACAATTCTCCAATATAACTGAAATGGCCTGCTGGCCTTCCAAATCCCAATTTTGGAGATAAAACTTCTCAACATCTAATTCTCGTCAATTAACAAAATATCCTCTTATTTATTTTTCCATAGGCGACCTGTCTAAATTTTAAAGTACCTTTTCCATTGTTATTCGCAGCCAACTATATTTAATGGTAAAATAACTATTCGCTAAAATTCGAATGTAACATTATTTCCTCTTATAATATGACCAAGGTAATAGATTGTTGATTGCCTTTAGCAACTCACGGTCCGTTTTTGATCTTTGTAGAACTTCGTTGTTAGATAATTTCTCTACCCAGGATATTCGGAGAATTCTTCTGTGCAACCACATTTCTAAAACTTCCAGGCGATTAATAATACTACTCTTGAGGATCCAATCTTCAACGCCATGTAAGAGGATGGACCAAATGTAGCATTTGACCATTCTTTAGCGCAGTTTAAGGCCAAGGATATCATGAAAAATGACCTCATCTTATGGAAAGTGGAGCGAGCATTCTCAATTCGACATTTCATTTCTCTGTCGAAATCTAGTTCTTCGGTAATGAGACAGCCTAAATATTTAAATATAGCTACTCGTACAATTCTTCTACCGTCAAGATGAAGAAATGTATTATCGTGTGTATTTAACTATATAAATTTATTTAAATATATTAAACTATAAATAATCGAAACATGAAAAGTCACTGCCCGCACAATGCGGAGTGACCCGAGCGTCACTGCTTTCTGCATCCTGCAGATCAAAGAGGTGGCAGAAGAGCTGCAGGCGGTTTTTCTTCGATAGGAGGCTTTCATATCACCCAAAACACCAACTATCAGGAATACAAGCTTAACTTTATACTCTGGATACAGCTTTCTAAGCCCGGACAAGAGATCCATATACTTGCACCTCTTTTCCTTCTCCTTGAGAGAGATATTCTTGTCAGCTGGACTTGAGATTTTTGTCACAAACATCTGTTTGGTCTCGATATCCAGGAGGGTTATGTCCGGCTTAGTAGCTGTCAGTAACCTTGAGGTGGGGAAGGAGTAATGCCAATAAATTCAGGCATTTGGAATTTTCCACCACCGATTCTATGTCAGAAGGGACGTACGGTATAACCGGTATTTGGTCAATACTATAGGCATGTCTTAGATGGTAGTAGAGCACGCGGAGAGCACCTACAGAATGTGGACTCCGCCATTTGGAAAATGCGGGCCCTGTACGCCAAAGTATTTATAACACCATCCTGACACGCAAATACAAAACCTTCTGTTTCCGGTCTGATCCCAAACCCACAGACTTAAGAAACGAGAACGTGAGTTCGGTGGACAACTGTAGACTTTTAATGTGTTTGAAGAGCACAGAGTGAAAACTGTTACTCATGTGTTCTTTTGTCAACATGTCTATCTCCCCTCGAACGTACTCCAGAGTTGTACTTACACCGGAGTTGTACTCCAGCGTTTTCTCTGACGGGGCTCAAGTCTGCCAGGTTAAATCTCGTTGCTGCTCTTCGCGTTGCCTGGTAAAGAAACGCCCCTTTGCTACTAAATTCGTGATCACTAACGAACTGTAATAGTGGGTCCTGACTTCTGAGGATACTGTTAGCTGAAACCATGACGAGTCGATCGTGCAAACACTCCAGATTAAGAAATCCCCGACCGCCGTTTTGACGAGGGAGGTAAATGCGCTGTACAGAAGATTTCGGGTGAAGACTTCGGTTGAAGGTCATGATCTTTCTGATCTTCTGTCGAGAACCTTAAGATCATCAACATTCTATTTCATCACATCAACAGTGTAGGAAATTAATGGGACAGCAAGCATGTTTGTTGCAGCGATCTTGTTCTTACCAGACAGACAAGATCTCCATATCTGCCTAAGTCGTACCATATACTTGCTGTAAAGTGAGTGACATCTTGGACACCCCTCTAACTGATGCCTAGAAATGTGTAAGACCCTTCGGCATTAAGATGTTTTATAATGCTCCTATCAACCAATTGAACGTCTTCACCGTTGTCTAAACCTTTTCCTCTGTAGATTTGAAAAACAGCGCATTTTTCCAACCCGAATTGCATATCTATCGCGGCAGTGTACCCAGCAGCAGCATCTAAAGTGTAAAAAAGATGGGTAATTTTGTGCTTATACCTCGACGGGGAACCCGCCATGTAGCCACTGACGCGTCTAAGCTCGATCGACAGAGAAAGAAGTGAGATGCAAAATAAAAGCGGGCTTAGGGAATCTCCCTGGAAAATGCCACGCTTGACATATATCCACCCTGTCGACACTGTGGTTGATCCATTTAGAACAACGAATTGTGTCTTCCAGAGGGACATAAGTTGCCCAATGCATCTGTCTAGACTTAGAATGAGCGCATGTGACGTAGTGTCATATGCTTTTGTGTAATCCACCCAAGCCATCGACAGGTTGCGTTTGAAATACGCCGCGTCATGCCAGACTGACTGGTCGATAATAAAGTTCAGGTTTCTTTATTATTATTATTATTATTAATATTATGTCTAAAATTAGATATTATAATTCTACACAACTGGATTTTTTATTATTTTTTTTTATGGAGTTATAAGGTAACTGGTCAAAATGTTCGAAATCAACACCATGGGACCAGGGCCGTTCTAAATGTCTAAAGCAAACCTTGAGTTTAAGACTATATTGTTAACAATATTAACTGGATTATAAATTTGAATATTTTTTTACGGAATTCGTCAAAATGGCCGAATAGTAAGTAATAATATTTTTTATTTATTATTCGGCCGAATAATTATCTGTTTTCGGAATATTTACAAATAATTTTTAAAATTATTCTCTTTAACGTTATAGACAGTACAATAAAGAAATTTATTAGGTACTTAAATTTAACTTATTATCTATTTATTTGATTAATTCCTCTCTAGAAATCATCAGCTTTAACAATACTGCCTAATACATTTTTTTGTAAAACCGACCATTTATAAGTTATGACTTAAAAATTTCTTATCAGAAATAAAAATATTTTGCAAAGAATTATTTGATAAGAAAAAAATAATGACTTGATCATAAAAAATAATGACTTAATCAGAATAAATAATTACTTGATCAGAAAAAATATACTTGTTCAGAAATAATGTTGCTTTAAATATTTTAGAAAATAAAAGTAAAAAATAATTTAGAAATAAGAGATATTTTATTACCAATATTTCTTTCCTTCTATTATAGAATTTCGAAGTTTGATCAAGACACCCCTTATAACGGGTGTTTTTTTTTAGAGGTATAGAACTTTAAGTTGGCATTACTGTTCAAGATGGCGACCGATTTAACAGCTGTCAAGTGATTTATTCTCAGTTTGGTTTGGCAATTCATCATGAATAGACTCACGTCTGAACAACGCTTGCAAATAGTGCAATTTTATTTCGAAAATAATGGTTCTGTGCGGAATACTTATCGCGCACTACGTCCATTTTATCGTCGACAAAATCGTCCATCAGAGCAGTTAATTTCATTAACCATGGAACGTTTTCGCACCACGTTTACTCTTATTGATAACTCGCATCCCCAGAGACGCCGTACGGTGCGTACAGAAGAAGCTACCGTACTTCTTCAAAAACGATGATGGCCAGAACGTTACAGTCAATGGTGATCGGTATAGAGCCATGATTACTAACTTTTTCATTCCTGAATTGAACAGCCATGATGTCCAGGAGCTGTGGTTCCAACAAGACGGCGCAACATGTCACACAGCTCGTGCCACAATCGATTTATTGAAAGACACGTTTGGTGACCGCCTAATTTCACGTTTTGGACCTGTGAATTGGCCTCCAAGATCTTGTGATTTAACACCGCTGGACTACTTTCTGTGGGGCTATGTAAAGTCATTGGTCTATGCGGATAAGCCACAAACGCTTGACCATTTGGAAGACAACATTCGCCGTGTTATTGCCGATATACGGCCACAAATGTTGGAAAAAGTCATCGAAAATTGGACGTCCAGATTGGACTACATCCGAGCCAGCCGTGGCGGTCATATGCCAGAAATCATATTTAAAATGTAATGCCACAAGATTATCTTTCGAATAAAAAAAATTCATGTCAATCGAATAATCCATCGTTGTTTTATTGCAATTTAAAGTTCTATACCTCTAAAAAAAACACCCATTACCAGTGGTGTCCACTATACGTCCTGAAAAATAATAATTTTTAAACGGCCCGCACTAAAATATTATATTGGTTGAACCATCTTGGTTAAACTGCAATTTCATGTTTGGTCTCACGTGCATGTGTCACCATGGAGCGACGGTATGATCGTAAACTAAAATTAAAAAAAAAAAAAAATACAAACGGCGGGTCCAGCAAATTTTGACATGAATTATTAGTAGTTCATTTATTCTATAGTTATTTATTTCAAAGTTAAAAAACTGGCTCAGGCTAGGTTATGATAGTAAAGAAGTTAGTACAAAAGAACACGAACGGCTCGAATTAAGGTTAAAAAGTCTTAAGACCTAAACTCTGTGTTAATCTTGAAGTTACAAACAGTTCCCAATTTTAAAAAAAAATCTTTCGCTCCGAATGCTACTGGCAGGGGATAAATATGGCATAAAGAAAATATTTTACTAAAATTGATATGATTTGTTTTTTACCAAATATATGGCGAAGTTGTTCTTTTTTCAAGTGACAAATACAAGATATTTTTTTAGGACACACAAACAATACTGAATACGTAGGCATGTCTAAACGAAGTAAAGAATAAATTGCGTTTACGCATGAAAACACTCGTATATTCGGCAAAATTTTATTTCGAATAACAAATATATGAAAAGATAAAGACTATCAGATCAATTCTGTAAAAAGTTACTGTATAGTAACGTTACTACAAGATAAAATATTATAAAAGTATAATGACTTTCATTCATGATAGTTACTGACCTTGCTCACAGTGACAAATTTAGTTACTATGATCAGGGACTTTTCACCAGAGGTGAAGAAAATTTATAAATTTACCTTTTATTATTTAATATACTACAAAATACCTAGAACAGGGGTCGGCAACCTGCGGCTCCGGAGTCTCATGCGGCTCTTTTAGAAAATTTTGTGGCTCTTTGAAAATTGGCTGGTTTTTATTTTAATATAATCTATTTTTTAATTTTCAACTTTCTGCCTGTACTATACAGGTTTTGTATTTTTCAGAATGTTTTATGGTGCAATTCACGCCCGGTAATTCCCCGAGTTACTGCATATTTCCTTTTAGAAGAAGTTATTTGTTTCGAAAAAAAGTTATCTGTATTTGTGAATGAAAAACATTTTTACATTTTATTAATTTACAAAAACATGTTATTAATGCAATTTTTTTGCACACTATTGTTAACATGAAAGAAGCTTTTCGAGATCACCTTCAATTAGTGGATTTGAATTTTTTGATGAATTATGTATTTTTAAAACTTAATTCTGAACTGGAAAATTTAGAAATAAAAAAGTTAATTTTATCTTCCCAGCATAAGTGGACCGAAATTCGCAATCTTCAAAATGTAAATAAAGTTCTTTTCGAAGCTTGGAACCGACTTCCAGAATCGTTCAATCTTTTAAAAAATTATTCTTTTGGGCTACTGACAATTTTCGGATCCACATATTACTTTAAGCAAATCTTTTCACATATGAAATTAATAAAGAGTAGTTAAGAAATAATCTTACTGACCTGAAACTAGAGTGCTGCCTTAAGTTAAAGATTACTGAATATTCACCAAATATTGAAGTCTTATAGAACACTATACAGGAGCAATCGTCCCATTAAAAAATTATATTGTAATATACTGGCAAGTGCGATAGATATCACAAACTAAATGTATAAGTAAATATTAATTTATTGTAATACTTGATTATTTTAAAACAAATAAACAATTTTTAGGTTTTTTTCTTAAATATAGCATATATTTTTTAGAGGCTCTTCCATGTTATTGTGTTTTTTTTCAATATAGATTTGGCTCTTTGTCACTGAAAGGTTGCCGACCCCTGACCTAGAACGCTGTTATTTTCTACCCAAGCCATGTAATTAAGGTCGTACTGACCAATTTAGAATATTTTGTTATTTTTGCCCCCCACAAGCTGAAATCCTGGCTACGTCCCTGACTATGATCATAGTAACTGAGTTACAGAATTGGTCTGTATTTCAGCAAATGTACTATTTCCCACATATCTAATTATCATTGTGATTGTCAATATATTTTGAAGCTTTCAACCTGGTCCTTTAGGTAATGGCCTCTCTCTCTCTCTCAACTGTCAGCACAGCCAAGCTTTGGACTTAACCAGTAATGTGCCTTTACGGTAAATGAACTTTTTACATTTTCACCTAAAAAATAAGTAGATAATGGAAACAATGTAAACAATGCGTAACCCAAAAACTCTTTGGCACACGTATAGAAAAAATATTGAAAGTTCAAAAAATTTATGTTCAAGTGTGAATTTTCACACATTTCAGGGTTTCGCAGGTATTTAGTAGGTGAATGAAGATTATTTGGGATGCCAAAACAAATTTTATGTTAAAATATTTTTTTTGTTAAATTTAATTCGAATGCCTAATAGCATTATTTAGGTTTCTAAATATGTGCAGTATTCTTTTTTATTTAGCAAAGTTCATTAAGATTTTGCAAATTGCGCCTATGGTTTCCATTGGTTGTTTTAAGTCATAACTTCGCCCCTGTGATTTCGTGTATTCAATTTCAACAATTTCCACTGGTTATTAAATTTTCGCTTTAAATAATTAAATGCAACATTTGCCCAAATATAACTAGAATTTTGAAAAAAAAAATTAAACAATATAAAAATGCAAAAGAAACATAGAAAATAAAATTGTTTCGAGACCGGATCGAACCTTAGTTTGCAAATTAGAACGCGAGCATGCTAACCATTACACTATCAAAGCATGCTGGTATTCTGTGTTACATAAGTTATTAAATATTTTACATGGTCAAGCAAAAAACATAAAAAATGCGTTATTTTCTGAAAACATAATCTGATCAAAAGTTCCTGTTGTGCTATTCTGGTTCACACATATGTACATTACGTAGAATTTTTAGTTTAAACCATCTGAGCTACAGGGCGTGGGACAAAAATTTGTTTACACAATTTTGGCAAAAATCGCCTCAAATTAATTTATTTTGCAAAAATAAAATTTTGACCGTTAATCTACGTACTAAGGTCTTTCATTTGATACCCTACTCAGAATTTAAAAAAAAAAAAAAAAATCGATGTGCAGATATTTGTTTTTATTTTTAGGGGGATATGTTTTTTAGATGTTTTAGTATTTTTCCTATGTGCTGGTCAAAGAGTTGTATAAGCATGCCAAATTTCAACTCTCTAGGTTGATCGACAGACAGACAGACGACAAAATGACGGTATCGGGGAAATGTGCATATGATGGCATACTTAACTTTAATGCATCATTGGTCCCTTATCTGAAAATGTAAAAAATAATATATGGCATGTATATATTCTCTATATCGTAATGATTAATAAGGACCATCATAATTTTGAATTATTTCGTATTTTGTTAAGATATTACCTAAAAAAAGAAAATGCAAATATGCCATCGTAGACAAAAGTTGTTCCTATGATGGCACACTATAAATAAATAGTCAAATTAATGAATTAATTTTTTTTTTTTTTTTTTATTTATTTTTTAATGGCATTTGCTACTTTGGCAATTAGCCAGGACAATTTTTTGTTTGAGAAAATTTCCATGCCATAACCGGGATATGAACCCGAGCACCCATGGTTGGTAGTCAAATGAGCTGACCACTACGCCATAGCGACCGGCTAATGAATTAATGAATTTATTTTCATATTATTTTCAAACAAAAATTACAATTTCATGGATAGTGTTGATATTTTACAAAATAAGCTTGGTTGTAACATAGGTTATAGGAAATAAAGTACAGAATATTCCCTAGGGAATAAAGTAACACTTTATATGTCAAAAATCAAGTAGGTATATGAAGTCCGTCTTACATCCAATCCGGAAAAAAAATCTTTTAAATAATTATAACTTAAAATATATTTGACTGGCAGTAATATAATCAAACCATAAATGGCATACCTATGCCATCATAGGAAACATATCAGTATACCATCATAGGAAAAAGTCACCATTTTTATTTAATCAAACATTATCTGCGAGGTAATAAATATAACCTTAAATTGAGTATATTAGTAAATATACAAAACCTACAGATTACATGCATGAAAATTTCATATCTCTATTTAGCGTAATAAAAACACAATCTTATAATACATACAGCAACTAATAACTTCATCACTTACCTAAATTTACATTTGTTTACTACAGAAACGAAATGCTCGCAAACGGAACGTAAATTAACCACAACTAAGGAAACAGACATATATGTGAGTAAATCTATTAATTTGCACGCCAAAACCAACACTTTTTAAAATATTACAAATATGCCATCATAAGAACCATGCCGTCATAGGCACATTTCCCCTAAGGGTTGTTTGGTCATATCTACAAAATCCTAAAAAACACATGCCGAACACAAACGAGATAAATATATATTTTTTAAAAAATTTGAGTGGCATACCAAATGAAACCTCTTAATCCGTGGAACAACAAGCAAACTTTATTTTTGAAAAATATATTTGTTTATGGGCTTTTGCCAAAAATGTATAGTTTTTGATTAGGTTAGTATTTCGAAAAATGTCGATTTTTTCGCGTTGTCGATAAAAAACATATATTTTTTTAAATTTATTGTGTGGTATCAGAAGAAACCTCTTAGAACGTAGATTAATTAACGAAAAGTAGTTTTTTTTTAAATTCATTTCTTGAACACGATTTTAGCCAAAAATTTGCTAAAAGAGTTCTTGTCCCGCCCCCTTTTGTCTAAAGAGGTTAAACTAAAAATCTAAAAAAATTATAGGTAATGTACATTAATCTGAGCCGGAAACGTACGAGAGGAATTTTTGATCCGATTGCGTTTTTGTAAAATATTGTTTTTTTTTATGTTTTTAACAAAATTATTTTTTTAATTCATAAAATTATGACTAATAATGTTATGGATTTCTTGTATTTATGGCTAAGTGTGTGTCTTTTTTAAACTAATAATATAATAAAACTAATAAAAAATAAGAATTTAACAGTTGAATGAAAAAAAAAATAATAATAAATGGAAACTCTTTACTACTCAAATAACGAATAAAACTGATTATCAAAAATTATTAATCACACCAATGATTTTGATGTGATTATAGAACAAATATTCCTAGACATCCAGTATTATGTTGGCTTCTTACACTTATTAAATTATTTTAAAAAAACCGACAACACCTTGAAATGTGTAAAAATTTACACTTCACATCATTTTTTTTTTTTTCATGAAATCTTAGTCGTTTTTATCGATAATATAGAATAATAATCATCGATACCGGTATCGCAACGAAAAAAAAAAAAAAAAAATCAAGTATCGAAAGGAAAAATGTGTAATATATTTTCTATAAAACGTAGAAAAAAAGTATTCTTATAATGACAATCTAATTGTTTTACAATAATAAATAGATTAAAGTAGTATACACTACTGAAAAGTGACAGATGACCTAGGTAACAATAATTTGGTCACCTACAAACAACGCAGGCGAGGAAGATTCGTTCATGAAAGAACTAATAAATAAGAGGCGTTCATGAAGAGAAGAGATAGACGAGGCCATGGAGCCTAGCAAGAGTTCATATGCACACCAGTTTTGCAAGTGAAAGATCGGAAATCCCTTCGTAATATATTTATTATCTATTATCGTTTTCCTAATTCTACTGTCCTAGAATTTTACTAACTAAACTGAACTTAATTACCGAAATTGATCGTATTTTCTTACACTATTTTTATTGGACTTATGTTTGTGGGGAAATAAAGTACTGTATACCTAAAAACTAGGTAATTAGCTTAGGTTTAATTAGAAAAAATCTAGGACAGCAGAATTAGGAAAATTAGGAAAACGATAATAGATAATAAACATTTTACGAAGTGATTTCCGATCTTTCACTTGCAAAACTGGTGTGTGTATGAACTCTTGCTGAAGCCTATAGGTCTGAGTGATTTTTACTTGACCGACCTTAATATATAAGGGGCAAGTATTGTAATCGCGAAAATTTTCGATGTCGAGATTTTGACTGATGACCACGTTTCATGGTCCAGGGTATCCAAAAAACCTATTTTCGAAGTGCCGTCCGTATGTGTGTGTGTCTGTCTGTGTGTGTGTCTGTGTGTGTGTCTGTGTGTATACACGATAACTCAAAAACGGTTTAACTTAAAGAGTTCGTTCTGATACTAAAAAAATCTCCTAATAATTGGGAAGAACCCTATTGTTTTTTATTAAAATGAGGAACCGGTTATTAAAGTTATTAAAGTTTTAAATTTAAAAAAATTCGTAACTAGTAAACCAAGCCTTGGACAAAAATTTGTATAGGACATAATTTAATATATTTTTGAAGATTTACCTAAATCTTCCTTTAAATTTAAAAAAAAATATATGTATTTTTTTTTTATTATTATTTTATTTATGGGAGGGCAAGTCTAGCGGAGGTCTCCCTTCGCCACTGGTTTAAAATAGGATTTAACACTCCACTCTTCTTCATTGCAAGCACAGAGAAAACTCCTTGGTCTATTTTGGTAAAATAGGTCCACACTTTGCTTCTTGGTGGTGACATTTTTAATTAAAATACCAAAATAATCAATAACATTTCGTAACCGCAAACGTACAGGAAAAATTTGCCAAACGCCAGCAACTTCTTAACCGATTAACGCATGTTTCTTGGCGTACTATGTCCTGCGCCATTGTGATTGCCTACCCCGCGCTACTAGTTTTTACAAGAGTACAAATTTTAGAAGTGTTTCTTATTGAAAAAAATTTAATCACAGGAATATTTATATGTATATAAATAAAAATTTTACGATACTGGATCAAATGTACTGATATTAATAAAGTATCGGAAGATTAGTATCGATACTAAAATCGCTATATCGAATGAAGAACATCGATACTGTTATCTTATCAATATTATTGGAACATCCCTATATACGGCACATCACTAGTTTTGACATTCAAGATTGAATATTCATATAAAATATAACAAGCCCAATAAAGTTTATCAAGTTAATTCTATTTACTAACTTTACCTAATAATTTTCTGTTTCGTGGTTAAACAATAAAAAGAGCGTAATATTCAAACACATTGTACTTGAATACGCCTTAAATAAGTACGTACGTATCATAATGTTAAACTAATAATTACAAAACAGTTATTTATATATGCTCACGAGGCGTTATGAATATTAATTTGAGCTATAATATAATATACAGGCAAAATTTCATTATCTATCACTGGCGTACGTAAAAGTATTGGTAGGCATCAAAGCTCTCACATTAGTCCTACGAGTTCCATTATAGCTTTAAGCACGTAAATACTTACTGGATCAATTATAACTCGCTATCCCGCGTACGCCACTGTTATTAGTTATTCAAATCCAAATTTGCCTAAATAAATTCATATCCAAAATTTTAATCAGTTATGTTATCTCACATAAATATATAGTGATTTTCAAAGGTTGTTATTTTGTAATATATTAGTCTTCGTATGCACTACTACAAAATATCTTGAACTGAATGACCATTATCTTGAACTGTAACATATATCATGGGCTTACTGTGAAAAGTGACCAAGTCAAATATGGACAAAGTTGAGAAAGTCGCATTAGACGTTCAGGTACTTCCCAAAAATTGAAAAATAATCGTAGTAACTTCGTAGGACTTAACAAATACTCATTTTTAGGGTTTTGTAGGTATGACCAAAAAACCCTTATACCGTCATTTTGTCGTCTGTCTGTCTGTCTGTCTGTCTGTCTGTCTGTCTGTCTGTTCGGTAAAAATTGTAGCCAAACGGCTAAACCTAGAGAGTTGAAATTTGGCATGCTTATACAACTCTTTGACCCGCACATAGGAAAAATACTAAAACATCTAAAAAACATATCCCCCTAAAAATATAAACAAATATGTGCTTATCGAAAAAAAAAATATTTTTTTTTTAATTCTGAGTAGGTTATCAAATGAAAGCCCTTGGTACGTGGATTAACGATCAAATTTTTATTTTTGCAAAATAAATTATTTTGAAGCGATTTTTGCCAATATTGTGCAAAAAAAAAATTTGTCTCACACCCTGTAGCCCAGATGGTTTAAACTAAAAATCTGAAAAAATTCTAAGTAATGTACATTGGTGTGAACCGGAATAGTTCAACAGGAATTTTTGATCAGATTATGTTTTTGGAAAAAAAAGGATTTTTTGTGTTTTTTTGCTAATAATGTTGACAACTTATCTACTATTATATTGTACAAGTGTTGGTATGTATGTTCTATTCAACGTCTGGTGTATCTTCATTTTTCCGGTAACGCGGAGAGAGGAAAATGAACCGCCCTCTCATCCGGGTGATATTTTTTTAGTGCTTAGGCTTAATTTTATCTCGACAGGGGGTACTGACTAATTTTTATTGATAAAAATCATGCATTTTTTCCTCGAATCCGTGTCGAATCAAAGTCACCAATGATCGTCACGGACAGGTTTTATCAGACGATAATTCAAAAATATTCTTAATACAAGACGGCCGGTCCAGAATATTTACGGCGAGAATCAAAGTGTTAAAGTAAATAATGGTTCAGGATAGCTTTTTGAACGTGCGAGATAATATTTTGAGGTATCAGAAAACATTTTTCAAAGAATCTGGGCCATTATTGGAAATATGCTTACAAGATTTCAGAAGGTGACAGCTGTCAAATTTTTTGCATTTTAAAATGGGAGGAGATTTCACATTTTGAACGTGTTTCTTGACAGAAGAATACTAATTAAGGATTTAAGGTGAATTAACGATAAAGTTTAAGACATTTGCAGGGCGAATTTCCATAAAATAGTGTTAAAAAAGATTTATAGATATTAAAAATTTCAGGGTTAATCAAAGTGTTAAGTGGTGATAATGGTTCAAGATAGCTTATTTGACGTGCGAGATAATATTTTGAGGCATCAGAAAACATTTTTCAAAGAATCTGGGCCATTATTGGAAATATGCTTACAAGATTTCAGAAGGTGACAGCTGTCAAATTTTTTGCATTTTAAAATGGGACGAGATTTCACATTTTGAACGTATTTCTTGATAGAAGAAAACTAATTAAGGATTTAAGGTGAATTAACGATAAAACTTAAGACATTTGCAGGGGGAATTTCCAGAAAATAGTGTTAAAAAAGATAAACGACGAGTTTTATAATCGACAAGTGCGACAAAATTATATTAAAACGAGTCGCGAAGCGACGAGTTTTAACAATGTAGGGGAGAAGACCGGCGTAGCCGGGCTGAGGCCCCTAGTAGTTATATAATACGCTTTACAGTAACGTGTTTCTTGGTGCAGTGGCTAAGATACTAGCGTTCTGCCCAAGAATATGAGTTCGAGTCCTACGTGAGGAGACAATATTATTTTTTATTTTTTTTTTGCATTGTATATTGTTTAAATTATTTTTTCAAAATTATTATATTTTGGCAATTGTTGCATTTATATTTTGGCAATTGTTGCATTTAATTTTTAATAGCGTAAATTTAATAACCAGTGGAAATTGTTGAAATTATAATTTAATTATATATTTGAATGTACATGAAATCAAAGGGGAGGAGCTATGACTAAAAACAACCAATGGAAGCCATAGGCGCAATTTTCAAAATCTTAATGAACCTTGATATATAAAAAAATACTGCACATCTTTAAAAACTTAAATAATGGTAATAGGCATTCGAATTAAAATTCATAAAAAAATATTTCGACATAAAATTTGTTTTGGCATCCCAAATAATTATCATTCACTTACTAAATACCTGCAAAACCCTGAAATGTGTGAAAATTCACACTTCACATCAATTTTTAGTGTTGTTAAAGCAAGTACAATATAAAAAGAAAATTATGCCATTTGTTATTTATTTATTTATTGTTTTGACCAGAAAATAGAAGGTACTTTATTACTTTTTGCTGTCGAATAATACATGTTAAACTAGTTGATCAGAAGTTAAAAACACTAGTGTAATGCAAAATATATATTAATCACTTCAGTAATTCACATGTAACGGTACTTAAAATAAATATGTATTAAAGAAAAAATTTAACAAAAAAAAAAAAAAAAATGCAAAAGGAACTACTCCACCTCATTTTCTAATTCAGTTTCTGAAATCGCTGTTTCGGAAATAGCGTTCCTCTACAGTTTATCGACGGGAAACAAATTCACCATCCATGGTATTCTGGAGGTATCAAGTCAGTTTTACATTGAGTTACGCAGAGGGTAGAGCTATGTAGACTTGTGATGGTTTTAATACAAACAGATTAGTTCTTGTACAAAGTATATTAAACCACATGGACAACCATTTGTTGAACATACACTCTGTATTACCAACTTAGAATACACAAAAACAACTGAGATCAAGACGGCATATTCAAATAGAATAACTTTGATTGTATTTCGACATACATGTATATAATTTCCTGTAGCTCCTAAGTGAAGCTAAGGGCCTCCACGAGCCATCTGTGTCTATTCTTTGCAAGGGCCTTAATTTCCGGCCAAGATTTTTCCATTTGTCCAATTTCTTCAGAAATGGACTTGCGCCAGGTAAGTACAGGTCTACCTCATCTACTCGCTCCCTGAGCGCTCTATTCAAGTGCCTGTTTGGAGATGGTATTGTCAGGTTTTCTCAGTATGTGTCCTACCCACTTTTATTCCGGGTCGTTATTTCTGTCGCAATTGGTTTTTGACTCGCTAGACTCCATAGATCTGTGTTCGAGATTGTATTTGGCCAAAAGATTTTGAGTACTTTTGTGAAAACCTGTAACCAGGAGGTATCTGATTGGTCATCTTCCATGTTTCACATCCATACAAAGTACGGAAAGAACGTTAGTACGGAAGATACGTAGTTTTGTAGAGATGGATTATAACTGTAGCTTCCAGACTTCCCTGAGTATGTCAAAGGCATGCCCTGCTTTGCGGATATTGTGTCCAACGTTAGACAACATAACATTTACCAAATTTACTTGTTTATTTTCAGAAATAGGCAAGGTTAATATTAATGCAGGCGTGAACCAGGAATTTTAATGGGCGGGGGGGGGCGCAAAGGACAAAATTGTTTTAAAATGATAGGAATCAGGAAATTACTTAGCAACAAGTGCTAGCGTCAAAATCTATATTTTTCAAAATGTTCAAAGTGTTGACCTAAAAAAAAATGTACTCTCTTCCAAAATACGAGTGATGACCTAAAACAAAAAAGGTCCTCACTCCTAAAATACAAGTGATGACCTAAAAAAGAAGGGTACTCACTTCCAAAATGCTAGTGATGGTTAAAGATAAAAAGGCCCATGAGCTCTAGAATTCAAATGTATTCCTTACAAGCAATAAAACCACGTGTTTTTTGAGTCTTATGGGGGGGGCGTGAGCCCTCTCCCCTTTTAACGCTAATATTTATGTATCCCATATCTTTTTTTTCCAATTGCTTGTTTCCAAAAATAGTTTATAATTGTCTTTGGGTATTAATTACTACATCTAACATATTTAATGATTTTGTAAGATATAAATGTGAAATAAGTTTGACAGTTCTTTTAGTTCAATGTTTATGTGTATAGATGACTTTCGTGACGCGTTAACGTTGTGTAATTTATACCACAACTTCTACATGCTGGCACACAATTTTAAACAATTTCCTGTTATGTGATAACAACCTATTTAAATTACTTTGTACATTCTAGTATTAAAAAACCATATGATAATTAAATTACGATATGTTCCATTCTGAAAGCAGCTCGTCTGTGTGTATATATTATTCTGGTTATCAATCACTTTTGTCTTTATTTTGTAGTTTAAATGGGCGAGAATAAAAATGCTTCAGAACATATGCACACATCTCGAAAATATCAAGAACCTAGCCTGTATACCAAATGAATTGCCAAATATGAAATAGGATTCAGAAAACAAGTAGGCATAAAAAGCTGTTCAGTAGAATCTAGGATCGAAATTATAGAAAATGCTTGTAAGGCCCCTGGACGCTACAAAGGTTGTTGACCCCTGCATTAATCTGATGTTAATTCCTCCTGAAATAAACACATATGAAATAAATCTATGCTCTGCGTGGATATGACTTTTTGTAAGCAATATGTAATTTTTCACCACTGTGACTTCCTGAATAGACTATAACACACTTATAGGTAATGTTTCACAAAAATATTGAATTAAAACTTAATATATATATTTAGGTTTGTTAAGCCTCATAAGAAGAATGAAAGTTTTAAAATAAAATGATGACAATTTTAACTAAATGTATAAGAATAACTAAATACAAATTGGTGTGAGAAGGGATTAGAATATACCATTGACCTTACATAGTATTAAGAATAGGTGATTCAAACAGATTTAGTTGTTCATTAATAAATTATACCCTTTTCGTTGTACATATTTAATTTCAAAGGCTTCGAAGAAGAACATGGATTTACCACATGGACGTACATGGATTTTCAAAATGTAAAATTTCTATTTTTATTTTTTTTTTTCTTACATTGGTGACCGTTATCTAATAAATGTTTGGATAAATTGGATGAATCAGATTTATTTAATTTTCAAACTTTAAAATTACGTTTTATTTGACTTATGTATAAACATCACAATCGACACATTTAATTTTGTAAATTTTTCAATGGGAAGTATTTTTCTTCTAGCTTAGTTTATTTTGACTAATTTAGTTCTAAGCAGTAGCGGAACTTGGTGTCATGGGCCCCCTCACAATTGAGCATATTGCGCCCTTTATACTGCACGTTTTGCGTCATTTTTTCTGCTCATTTTGCGCCCTCCTGTCCTGCCCACAACTGCACCGGGTCAGCGATCCCATATTTTCGAATTCTAAATGTATTTTTGTTGTAGAAATTCGGTAAATTAGAACTAACCACGTGGATGAGTTTTTAAAAAATCTTTTATTTTATTACATTAATTTTGAATGTTAACTAAAATTAATTATTATCTTGTCTAACATGGTATAATTCTAATGTCTACGTTTTAAAACAAGGTCTTTTTATAACCTTGGCTAAGTCGGCATGGTGTCCGATGTCTGAGACTATATGTAACATACTTTAATAGATATTATTGTCTTTTAAGATGTTTGCAGTTGTTTTTTATATAAACGATATTTTTATAAATACTCGGAGACTTGTTCAATAATAATATTTTATTAAACAAGCATATAACGGAAGGTATATTGCACGAGGATGAAGTTTACCACCCGAGCCGTAGGCGAGGGTTGTAATTATCCAAGTTCATTTATCTACAACTATATAGTTTTATCATTAAAAAAAATAGTAACTTTAATTTAAATGCAAGAAATTCTGAACGTCAGTTGTTAAACATCAGAATCAACGTCACCCAGATGGCTACGAAACCATCAGCTGATTGTACAATGCAACATATAATTATTTATTGTTTTATTTATTCTAACTTATAAATAATATTCTAATTATAAATATGGGCTGTGAGAGGTGTAAATGGACCTCGCTACTGAGCGCCAAACATTTTAACTTAGTAACAAACTTACTAAATAAAAACTTGCAGTGTAAAAAGATGGTCCTTAGCCACGGGTGAGCATGCATGCGCGTCACTTTTTTACACAGTATGCAATATGAGCACTTTTATGCAGTTACAACTGGGCACAATACATTTTTAATTTGATGGTCGTAGATAAATATTTTTGACTGTCTGTACGATAAAAATTGTGACGAAACGGCTAGACCTAAAGAGAGTGATGAAATTTGGCATTATTATACAGTTCTTTGACCAGCATTTATGAAAAATACTGAGGCTTCAAAAATCCAGCTCGAAGAAATGAACAAATTTGTATTTAACAAATAAATAAATATTTTAAAAAATGAAATAGGGTATCTATAAAATAAAACCTATTGAAGAGGGAGCAACATTTATTTAAAAAATTCTTTTACACGATTATCGTCAAAATTCTCACCTCTAGGGGTTGGTCTATAAATCTGAAAGAAATCTAAACACTGTACACTGATATGAACCGGAAAAGTACACTAAGAATTTTTGATCGGATTAGTTTTTCGAAAAATATGTATCTATAAATATATATTTATTTATTATTAGTCATTTATTATTACTATTTATTCATGTAGTATGAGTCAGTATGATTTTTACCCCAAAATAAATTTGAAGCGTTTGTGAATGTGTTAATTCAAAATCCATTGTACTTACTCTATGTCCGAATATTTTGATTTAAATTTTTAGAATGATCATTAGTTTATTTTGTATCTGATTTAAGTAATAATTGTATCTATGTGTAACTCTTTTTGTGTAAATCTGCACTATTTTCTTGATTTTTCTTGACTGACTGTAAACAATTTAATTGTATTGTATTGTGGTCTATAAATAAAAATAATATAATAATATTATCAAAAGACGTAGATTGAAGAATGAAAAGCAATTTTTTTTTGTAATTTCTTCTGTTTTAACACGACTTTAGCAAAAAACGTGCTAAAAAAACTTTTGCCTTACATCCTATAACCCAGGGGGTTAATATAAAACTCTAAAAAAAAAAAATAGTTTAATTCATATTAATGTAAATCAGAATAATAAAATAGGAATTTTTGATCTAATGATTATTTCCAAAGTTATCGAATTTTTTGCATTATACTTACTGTATTTATCTGACTAACTGGAGTTATCTACCCACAATTTGTCATCACTTACTAAATACCTACAAAATCCTGAAATGTGTGAAAATTCACACTTCATATTTTTTATTGTGAATTTAATTTATAACCTATACCAAAATCCAACATAGACTTTTTCTTAAATAATTATATTATTTTCTAAATAGTCTACAAAAACTTCTGCCAGAATAGATGATAATGGAGATTCCATAGGAACTCTTTGTTCTTGCTTGTAAACTTGGCTGGAAAAATTAAAATAGAGTTCGAGGCAAATATGTATCATGTTATTTTTTCTATTTATTTATCATGGTCCATCAAGATTTAACAGCTACATCCATCAATACTAGCAAAGATGTAATAAATATGTAATGTCTTTCAAGAGTCTAGGTCGCATATTTCCCGGCAACTGTTCGTTTGATAATAATGTGTTACAAAGAATAACCACTGCATAAGAGGTCTTCGGTGCTCTAAAGGGCGTATAACACTAGAACGTTATCCAAGTTTTACTTTTGAACGTTTTTTTCAGGATTCACGTCTTTAGGTTTTGACTTATCATACAGTATTTGAGTATTATTTAATACTTTTTTGTTTGCGCATGTTTACATCGTATTATTATGACAGTTGAAAGTTTTACCTTGATAAGTTTATTTGTGAGGTTTCACTAAATTAATTAGTTGTTCTTCCAAAATATATTTTTTTTATTATATTCGAAACAACAATTATACAACAAACTAACCTCAACGTAAAAAACGACAAAGATGCAATAGCTGAGAGCGAGAGAACACCAGTTGACGCACACGCTTTTTGACAAACCTGGATAGAAAAGTATTTGCTTAGTATTTAAAACCTAGGATTTTTTCATACTATCACATACAAATGACTTCGATTCGAATGCAAAAACTTTAGTTTTCCAAGTCAAGACGTTAATATTAACTCTAGTGTGACAAGGCCTTATGAACATCTATGTACATAGAACTGCCACGATTTACAGCTTACTATACAGCAGTGTATCATGATGTCTCTATACATAGTCTATAATTTTTTTACAAAAATTCCGTCAAAGATGCCTTAGGCTTTTAAGGACGTTATTGAGAGTCAAATTGCAAGATTATATGCTGAATACAGAAGTATTGGTTAAAGCTAATATCGTTAAGCGATAAACGTAAGTACAACCTAGTGTTGGACATTCCATAAGAATGCTAAATATTAAATTACCCAAAGAAAAGCTAAAAGATAATCTTAAGCTATGTCATCTGTTCGGCCCAGACTGGGAACAGAACCCTCTCGAAATATACTGTGCAATCTAGTGAAAAACGGAATACAGCAGTACGAACGGACGTGTGTAGAGTATGCCACACTAGTACGTAATAAAAACAAATTTAGCAAAACTGTTGCCTGATTCTGACAATATCTATCTCTGCGCTATATGTAGCAAAATGTACGAATCCGTAATAGGCCTGATATGGAAAAAAAGCAGTTCGTATCGTGATAGGTAATATACCGGAAAACAGTCGTAGCCATTTTAAAATGGGTCTGTTTATATTAGTAAATGCTTTTGCCATCAAGTGATATTTCTTCGTACATCTTTGTTGTACATAAGTGTTACGATAATATTCAACAGCAAAGTGAAAGTTATAATTTTCGTTGCAAATGAAAACATATAAGTGCTTATTATGAGTTATCTATTGATATGGGATATATGCTCCCTCAAATTTATTGTAGCAGTATTAAACCCTAATAGTTTGTCATATATAATTTCGAAATATATTTCACAGTTTAGCCGCTGTAACAATTTTAATGTGGCGCACGTAAGATTTTTCCGACTTACTTCAAAATATTTCTAATAGTTCAGAATCCTAGTATCATACCGTTATGATACATATCTTAAAATCTTTCCAAACAAATTTCTAATACGCTGACGGAAACCATATCAAAATCATTGTCCAAGATAGTAAAAGCCGCATTGAAACCGATTCAGTCATTTTCGAGTTTTGAGGTAAAATGTGGATAGACAGACGTTCCGTTTCATATAAGAGATATGAAATATTAAGATACATACATAGATTAGTGCAGTGCAGAAAAAGGTACTGGCGAAGTACTGTCGTCGGATCGACTTAGCCGTTTTGAAAATATTTTGTTATACTCTTTCTAGTTTATGTGAGATATGTGAGAGTTTATAAGACTTATTATACATATCAAATGATTCATTAATGAAGCAACAATGGACATATTATTAACTTTGTATATATTCTTGTTTGATTTTAATCAGAACAGTGCCATGGAAATATATATATATATATATATATATATATATATAAGTTTTGATCACGGATACACAGATTGCAGCATCCTCTTATGCTCTCTAAACTAACGCTTTAATAATGCAAAGGTCTCAGTGGCCTTTTGTCCCCCTCTAGATGTAATTTCTAATATTTTAACACTCAATTTCCACATAGCAAACAAAAAATGTTGTAAAAATAATCTCAATTCATCACTGAACGTTATCTATTCGCAAAATAAAATGGAACATGTTCCGCCCATGTAGGGTCTCCGTTTGTGTGTGTAAAATTTATGGATGTTCGCGTAGGTTGTAACTCATTCATAATAATCAACCGCGTGGACCGGGAGAGAGCTTTGCTAGAAAAACTACCGGCATGCAACGTTCACCATACCACGTGCCACAAAACTTATTGTCTACACTTAAAGCCCGTTCTCCGCACATTTTTCTTTGATTGCAATTCTAGAAATATATTTGAGTTAGGGGAATATGTGGTCTTATGAAAACAAGCAACGTCAGATAATTTGTTTTTTGCTCTTTTATTTATTTGATAAGGTTAAAGAAATGTAGAGAATGCAATCAATGCTTTTAACTTACAGTTTTATGAGCAAAAAACATATCCTACTTTATATTAATAACCTTATTTGGTTGTCTATGTACAAGAAATTTAGTTTTTGTAATTCAATCTTCTTTGCTCCGGAGATTTTTAAGATGGATCTGATTAAGAGTAGCATGTCTGTGCGAAATTTTGTTTCGAACTTAGAAAGGCAACGACAGAAAACCTTGAACTTTAGATAACAGCTTTTGGAGACGATGCTATGTGTCTAACTGTGTGTTCTAAGCGGTTCGGTCATTTTACAAATGGTAGAAATTCAAAGATGATTATGTTCGGGCAGACCTTAAATTTCTAAAATCGACAAAAATGTTATCCGGGTTCGCAAATTAATTCGTACCAATTGACGATTAGAGAGGACTGTTAGAGAGGTTGTAGATGAAGTAGAAATATAAAACGGGTATTTGCAAAATATTTTCAACAATATTGACAGTCACGACAGCACACCAGCTTATACTTCCTTTATAGTGCAGCAGTTTTTGGCGAAAAATAAAGTCACTCTCTTTCTCCATTCACTATACTCACTTGAATTGGTCTCGTATGATACTTTTTGTTCTCAAAACTGAAGAGTTTGATAAATATGATGTGAAATGTGAATTTTCACACATTTCAGGGTTTTGTAGGTATTTAGTAAGTCATAACAAATTATGGGTACATAATAAAAATCATAAATTTCGTTAAATTATGAAAGATTAATTCACGTACATCTAAATAAAACGTACATAAACGTACATAAAGACCCAGCTATAGTTATCCAGTTCTCCAATCATCCAGATAAATATTGTAAGCACGGTGTTACAAAAAAATCGATAACTTTCAAAATAATTCTCAGATCAAAAATTTCTGTGATACTATTTCGATTCACATTTTTGTTCATTACTCACATTTTTTAAAGATTTTTAGTTCCCTCCCCGTCTATGTTATAAGGTGGAAGACAAGAATTTTTTAGCACATTTTGGCTAAAATTATGTTAAAATGAAGAAATTGAAAAAAATTACTTTTCATACCTAAACTTACGTCTTAGAGCTCTCCTTTTTTTGTCACAAAATATCAATATTTTTCGAAATAATATTCTGATCAACTATTCCAATTCCAATTAATGAGATTTTTTTTCAGATTTTTATACCAACCCCTCTAGGAAACAGGTTAACAAAAGTTTTTTGACACATTTTTGGCGAAATTTACATAAAAATATTTGATTTTTCAAAAATAAAATTTTGTTAGATTATTTATGCGTTAAATAACTTTATTTGATATCCCTTTCAAAATATTAAAAAAATATTTATTTTCTCTTTATATACATATTTGTTTGTATTTTTCCCGCTATGTATTTTTTTTTTTTTTAAATCTATATGATTTTCCTACATGTGGGTTAAAGAGTTGTACATGCATGCAATGTTCTTGCTATGTTCTACCGTTTGGCCACATTTTCTATTGAACAGACAGATAGACACATGAGTGACTTTATAAGGATACTTTTTCATACCTACAAAACACTTAAATCTTGCCTACAAAATGTGATTCCAGAAGTGGAAAAAAACTCTGGTAGCGATGAGTAGCCGCAGAAGGGCAGTGTTGTGAAGTTAATAATTTAAATATAAAATAATTTGATTTTATTAAAGTTTTGTGACGCTAGTCAGCGAATCTTTTTGTCATCCCAGTATTCTTGTTGTAGAGATAGTAATTTTATTATTTTTATATTTAACATTCATTTTGCCACTTTGAGGTAGAGTCAATGTGGTGAAAGTGAATCAGGTATACACAGTGAATCGATTAAATTTAAGTTTGTCAGACCAAAGCAATATTATTGTCTTTTTAATATTCTGTTCCTCTGGGTTCGCGTTGTGCCTTGTCTCATTAGAGGCACGTCTGTAATTCTGTATGGTCATGTTAACAGATTTCTTGATTTTTTAGACAACGATGTATATTTTTCAACTTTTTTTTTTCATAAATTATCAACGATTGTCACAAACTTATATTTTAGAAGCAATACTGGATTATTAAAGTTTATTTTAACGATTTAATTTTAACTCGTGCCCATTTACTTTTTTCATTTTAATAATAAAATGACTGGGGAGGTATCATTTCAAAAGAATGCACAGTGAATCAGACTAAAATATACGTACAAAAGAACAAAGTGGAACAGTCAAAATAAATGTTTATGTTAAAATAATTTATTATCATTTCTATGTTACTAACAATAATGAGAACAGTATTTCATTTTTGGCTTAGCCTGTCTGTTTGTTCGGTAGAAATTGTGGACAAACGGCAGAACATATAATGTGGAAATTTGGCATGCTTGTACAACTTTTTGACCCACATATAGGAAAATTATAGAGAACTCAGAAAAACACATAGCGGGAAAAAAGAAATAAGTATATAACGAAAAAAATAAATATTTTTTTATAATTTCGAATGGGATATAAAATGAAGGCTCTTAATACAAAGATAATCCAACAAAACTTTATTTTTGAAAAATATAATATTTTTATGCAATTTTTTTTCCCAAAAATGTATCAAAAAAATTTTGTCCCCACCCTATTTCCCAGACTGATTGGTCTAAAAATCTTAAAACGATTTTAGCCATAAATGTGCCAAAAAAACTCTTGACCCGCACCATATAACCCGGGGGTTAATCTAAAAATTAAAAAAAAATTATGAGTTGTTAACATTGAACCGGAAAAGTACCACAGGAACTTTGTAATCTGATAATTACACCTAGACCCCACTTTGCGTTGTAGATACGTTCCAAAATTTTGCGACGCAGATTGAAACAACGCAAAGTGAATTAACATTTTGTACGAGAAACTATGTGAATATTGAAGATAGGTTGCCAAAAAAAAATCCACAAAAAAAAATACTAATAAGATTAATAATTTAACTTTATTAATCCATAAAGAAAAAAACAGAAAATATAACATGAAAATTCTGATTCAATTCACAACATCTACGTATATACGTAGATATAGATGCTGGTTCCTGCGGATTTTCTTTAACGAAATATTTTTCGATGACCGACTGAACAGCACTTTTTTAAAAACCGAACGTAAAAATATTTTACACAAAAAAAAAGAAAAACATTTAAAAATAAAAAAAAAAATAACAACGCAACTTCGTAAAATCTATGACGTAGAGCGAAAATTGGTGTATTTTTAGGAGCGACGCAAGTTCGAAACAACGCAAAACGAAACGCCGCAAAGCACCCTAGGTGTATTTCGAAAGTTTTTGCAATAACTTTCTTACAATATTTATCTGGAGAAGTGGATAGCTATAGCTGGGTATTGATGCGAGCTCATCTCAAGTATGTTTATAGGTATCTAAATGACAGCACGTGCACAGTAGCGAACTTGAAAAATTTTCCGGCCCTGGAAAATTGGAATAAATCGATTCCATAGTTTCAAGACTATTATAATAATAACTATTTATCGGGTCATTTCATATCAAGTGGTCTGGTGGTCCCTGGTCGACCATCACGGATTTCGATGAAATTTTGTATGGACATTCACACATGTCTCCAACGAACATTGGTAAAGTTTTACGTTCATCCATGCAATACTTGCTGGGATTTAGTAATTTGTTTGACCCCATACCGCAGCCTTCTATGGTATGACTCCGAAATTTTGGCAACTTTGAGACACAGTATCTCTGGCAATATTTTGTTGAGAGAAACAAAACTTTCTCAACTTATACAACTTTTTGCGCTCTATTAAACAAAATAATAAACAAATCTTCATGAGCGATTTCTGTGAAGAAAATTTGGATCAAACTTGGCCTAAAAATTTGCAACTCGAAAAAATTTTAAAAGTTAGGCTTTTTATACTTCTGAAAGTAAAGGTACGATAAACGTGAAATTTTGCACATAATAACTTATCAATACAAGGTTAACAAATATAAAATTTCACACTCCTAATATTTTTCATTAGTTCAGGAATTGAGTGTAAAGTTGATGATTTTTGTGAAAATGCTAAAAACAGGGTATATTTAGCCCACTTTTACAAAAATATACCTTCTGGAAACTGTTTTAAATTATTTTCATTAGAAAGAGCATGTTTTAAACCCCCTAAAAAAGTAGGATTGGTTTTTCATCCCTGGTATATAAGGCCTTAGAAATAGGGACAAAGTTGTGGACATTGCTATCGAAACGTCAATATGCATTTTTTTACATTGTGTCACTTTCCTTTCATTCCTGCTGAAGTTTAAAGTGTACAATTAATTTTTGTACGCTATATAAATCTGTTAGTCTGCTAGCGGTGGTTCTACACTGATGACATTTTTTAAATATTCTGTTAGTGCTGTCACGCGTCAGCATGTTTTGGGTACAGAATTCTGTACTGTTAGCAGCGGCAATCGGTGAATAAGGTGACCAAACGTCCCGAATTGGCCGAGAAAGTCCCGAATTGGCCAGGACAGTCCCGAACTTCCGCCTTGCGTCCCGATTTTTTTCAGAGGAAATACTTGTCCCGAATTTGGGTTTTTTGTCCCGAATTGTCCCGAATTTTAGAAAAGGTGCTTATTTTTAATAAATATTTTTAATATTTTTCAACTGAAATTATTTTTACAAAACTTGAACTAAAAAAAATTCTACCGAAAGGGTATTTTTTTGATGAACAGCTTTTGGACAAGTGAGAAGATTCAACTTGATGTAAACACATTAAAAGCAATATTACTGATTAAAGTAAATTCTGAAGAAAACTGAGGATTTTTATAAAATGCTTCAAAGCAAAAAAGACCTACTCAAAAAGATCCATAGTTCGGAAAAATATAAAAAGTTTTCTACTAAGTAATTTTAATGGACAAATTTAGAATTCATTTAAAAAAATACTATGATTTTAATAATGTTTCTTTTAATAATATAAGTTAATTATCTGTGATTGAAAAATTTCATTTATTATAAAATATAAATATATATGGTATACAATTTGTATTAAAAAAACAATAATTAAACAATTATATTTGATATTTGAATAGTCAAGCCCCCCTCCCCCGTATTTGAGCTCCCGTCCCGAATTTTGAACTAAAAAGTATGGTCACCTCAGCCTCCAGCGACCATTAACTGATCAAATACTGACGCGAATAGATCTGTTCAACTTTTGTGACAAAAACATTCACGGAATTATATATATATATATATATATATATATATATATATATATAAACGGAGAATTCTTTCTTCTCGTTGAAACAATTATATATATTTGGATAGTTGAGAAAAGAAGATATTGTGTCGATAGTAACCACAATTATTTCATTAAGGCCTATATTTCGTTAGCCATTCGCTAACTTTATTCAAGGTCTACAAACAAACATTAAATGCAGTTAGTTTATGTATACATAACCCTAGTTTATATGTTACTTACTGAAATACTTAAGTGAGACACATGGATGTAAAATAACTAAACGTTATGTAAAACTGAACCGAACGTAAACAAAGAAACTTCATAGATGAAAACTTTAGAAATTAAACATGTTTAAAAACTTGTGATAACCAAGAAACTAAGTCACATTAAAGCAGACGCCATTATGTACGTTTACTAGGTGGCGGAAGTAAGAAGTCAAATCAAGCGTACAGGATAAGCATTTGACTATTTATGGGAAATTAATAACGGCGCAGGCGCAGAAAGTTTTAATGTAAATTTTGAAAAAGAAACGAGGAATGAGCGGGAAACTCATACTACAAACAAATAAGAATATTAAGAAAGAAAGGCTAATAAAGACCTGATAATCATGTATACTATCTCAACGAGCATCTCTAAATCCCATTACCGACATGAGAATTTTTTATATTTTTAAAAGTAAGTAAAAAGGAATAGATTGAATGCAAATTCTCCGTGTCAGTTTTAGAATTTAGTGTATGTTCATAGTGATTAATGTAACACATTTCCTTAAAGAATCTACTAGAATCAAGGGAAAATCGGTCCAGAATCATAGGACTATCGAAATTTACCACATGTTGGGTACTATTAATATGCGCCCCCAAAGTACACTTCTTGGGGTTAACCTCCGCGTCAGAGCGGTGTTGAATAATCCTATTTTTTAGTTTCTGTACCGTGCTTCCAATATATATTCTGTTACATTGGCATTCTAATTTATAAATACATTTCTTAGTGCTCACATGTGGCAGAACCTGTCAAGTACAGGTCTCTCTCATATTTGGGACATATGTCCAATAGCCTTAAAAAGGTACTTAAGTTGAAAAACTTAGTGGTTGCTGATAAACCGTTATTGAAACTTTCCTCTCTTAATGCATCTTTAAAATTTAAATATAATGTCACCAGCACTAAGAAATGTATTTATAAATTAGAATGCCAATGTAACAGAATATATATTGGAAGCACGGTACAGAAACTAAAAAATAGGATTATTCAACACCGCTCTGACGCGGAGGTTAACCCCAAGAAGTGTACTTTGGGGGCGCATATTAATAGTACCCAACATGTGGTAAATTTCGATAGTCCTATGATTCTGGACCGATTTTCCCTTGATTCTAGTAGATTCTTTAAGGAAATGTGTTACATTAATCACTATGAACATACACTAAATTCTAAAACTGACACGGAGAATTTGCATTCAATCTATTCCTTTTTACTTACTTTTAAAAATATAAAAAATTCTCATGTCGGTAATGGGATTTAGAGATGCTCGTTGAGATAGTATACATGATTATCAGGTCTTTATTAGCCTTTATTTCTTAATATTCTTATTTGTTTGTAGTATGAGTTTCCCGCTCATTCCTCGTTTCTTTTTCAAAATTTACATTTAAACTTTCTGCGCCTGCGCCGTTATTAATTTCCCATAAATAGTCAAATGCTTATCCTGTACGCTTGATTTGACTTCTTACTTCCGCCACCTAGTAAACGTACATAATGGCGTCTGCTTTAATGTGACTTAGTTTCTTGGTTATCACAAGTTTTTAAACATGTTTAATTTCTAAAGTTTTCATCTATGAAGTTTCTTTGTTTACGTTCGGTTCAGTTTTACATAACGTTTAGTTATTTTACGTCCATGTGTCTCACTTAAGTATTTCAGTAAGTAACATATAAACTAGGGTTATGTATACATAAACTAACTGCATTTAATGTTTGTTTGTAGACCTTGAATAAAGTTAGCGAATGGCTAACGAAATATAGGCCTTAATGAAATAATTGTGGTTACTATCGACACAATATCTTCTTTTCCCAACTATCCTAATATATATATATATGTTGCGACTGAAGAAATCCAAGAAAATAGGATGCTGCAAGAAGAAAGATGGAAAGCGGAAAGCTAGCACCACAATAGCTGGCACAAGAGATCATCACCAGTTTGTGCCAGTTGATTTGAATTCGATTTCTGTCAGCAAAGTTTCAAATGATACAGTTAACTTTGTGGCCCAAATTTCCAATTCTGTCGATCCTATTTTAAAATTAGCCGAACTATTTCCCGGTTATTATGTTGCCTGCATTTATGACAATAAGTGGTGGGTAGGCAATGTTGTAAAAATTTCTATGGAACAAAATGATGCTTTAGTAAAATTTATGCATCCGCGAGGCCCGGCTCATTCATTTTATTGGCCCGAAAGAAAAGATATTTGTTGGGATCCAGCACAACACCATATTTGTGGCCTTCCGGCACCATCAGTTATGTCACCAGGCCGACAGTATCAATTCCAAGAAGTGACACTGAATAAAGTGGCTATTAAATTCAATAATAAATAAGCAATCGTTGGAATTTGGCAATTCATACAAACATCATGGACTTCGGCTTGGGAACCATGTAAGATACCCACTTCAGGCTTAGGAACCTAGGATAAACTGCCCAATCATTGGCTTGGGTACCGGACAGATACCCACACAAGGCTTTGGAACCTTAACGAAGAAACCAAACTAGAGGCTTGGGATCCTCAACCAAGAAACCCACCCGTGGCTGGTATTGCACGGGCTGGTATTGCATCGGGCGTGAACCCTATGGCGATGGGGTTTCTGGTTCAAGTTTCTGAACTGGTAGTGACAATGTCACCATGGATCAACGCAATTTAGGTACTTATAATGCCTGCGATAGCAGCATGTGATAGAAACGTTCTCAACTCTGTCCCTATTTCTAAGGCCTTATATACCAGGGATGAAAAACCAATTCCTACTTTTTTAGGGGGTTTAAAACATGCTCTTTCTAATGAAAATAATTTAAAACAGTTTCCAGAAGGTATATTTTTGTAAAAGTGGGCTAAATATACCCTGTTTTTAGCATTTTCACAAAAATCATCAACTTTACACTCATTTCCTCAACTAATGAAAAATATTAGGAGTGTGAAATTTTATATTTGTTAACCTTGTATTGATAAGTTATTATGTGCAAAATTTCACGTTTATCGTACCTTTACTTTCAGAGGTATAAAAAGCCAAACTTTAAAATTTTTTCGAGTTGCAAATTTTTAGGCCAAGTTTGATCCAAATTTTCTTCACGGAAATCGCTCATGAAGATTTGTTTATTATTTTGTTTAATAGAGCGCAAAAAGTTGTATAAGTTGGTAAAGTTTTGTTTCTCTCAACAAAATATTGCCAGAGATACTGTGTCTCAAAATTGCCGAAATCTCGGAGTCATACCATAGAAGGCTGCGGTATGGGGTCAAACAAATTACTAAATCTCAGCAAGTATTGCATGGATGAACGTAAAACTTTACCAATGTTCGTTGGGGACATGTGTGAATGTCCATACAAAATTTCATCGAAATCCGTAATGGTCGAGCAGGGCACTTCTCTGAAATCAGACCACTTGACATGGAATGACCCTATCGTAAATTATATTTACTTTATTTTAACATAAATTCACAATTTTCATGATTTAAATAGTTGGACCAACTTCACTGAGACGGGGCTCGTGTACAGCCTTGGACAAATATATGGAGCACCCATGCAGTTATAATACAACATCTAAATTTATGTACATTGTAACTTGTATATTTTTGACAAAATGTTTTTAAAATATCATTGACACATTCTAAAAGATGTAAGTTTAATCAGATAACCGAAAATGTAAACAGAGTTATGATAAATCTTGAAATACAAATAAATATAGGCTCAGTTACGTTTTGTTTACATAAAAATAAACAACTAGGGTTTCGATCATTATTACACATGCGTTTGAAGTGAACACTGCCTTTTTCATATTTTATTGAGTTCTAGTGTATATTTTTAATTGTATTATGGCCAAAAAACGTGAACTCACTGTGGCAGAAAGGAGTCAAATTGTATTGCTCCATTCACAAAGAAAGTGCAGGTTAAAATAAAAAAAAAAAAAATAGATTGTTCAAGAAAAGCCGTGCAAATTACCATCAAAAGGTTCCAAGAGACTGATACTTATGAAAACAGACAAAAAAACGGAAAAAATGTGGAACTACTTCCAGAGATGATCATTTTATAAAGAGAAGTGCTCTGCGTAAACGCTCAATATCGAAAAGAGCTGGTTGGTGATCTATGGGAGCACAGAGAAGTTAAAGTTTCTTCTAGAACAATTAGAAGACATCTAGTGGAATCTAATTTGCATGGAAGAAGAGCTCGCCGAAAACAACTGTTGACCGAGCAACACAAAACACTTCGCCTTGAGTGGCACCAAAAGACATTTAAATTGGACACCTGATGAATGAGCGAAAATCATTTGAACTGATTAGTCCAATATAAAAGTAAGCATTGTAATGGTTTAATGTACTTACGAATTTAACAGAAAAATAAATTTCTAAGCAATTATTGCACTAACAATATAATATTTAATTTACTGTAAATTTACGAAATTAAGGTTTGTTTTTTTCTTTTGTGGATCAGCTTTTTGAACAACCTGGAGTCATGTAAGACGTAGGCCGTGTGAAGCTTTTCATCTTGACAGCACCATCACTACGGTCAAATTTGGTGGTGGTAGCATCAGGATCTGGGGGTGCATGTCCGCCAGTGGCTTAGAGGAAATCTTTTTGTGCGAGGGACGCATTATTCTGTTCGTTATATTACCATGCTTAATAAAGTTTTGGAGCTATCAATATTAAAATTATTTGATGAAGACAGTCCAGAATATGGTTTTCAACAAAAGAATGCCCCCGTCACAAATCCAAAGCAACAAATGAATGGTTTTCCAAAAACAATGTGCCACTCTTGTATGGCCCCCCACTCACCAGATTTATCGTAAATTGAAAATTTATGGTCGATTCTTAAACAAGGTGTCTCTTTACAAATGCAAATCAAAAGAAGAATTGAAGAAAATGATTGTGGGCGAATGGTTCAATGTACAATCTGATGTACGTAAAAAACTTGTGGACAGTATGCCTAAAAGGGTACGTGCGGTAATTAAAGCACGAGGAGTACCACAAAATATTGATCATTTTGATTAAAGTTGTCATTAAAAGTAGTATGTATTATTTTATTTTCCATTTTTCCTGTAATAATCCTAAAATTCAATAAAACGTAGGGTGCTCCATACATTTGTCCAAGGCTGTATATATTATCACCTGAAACGCGTACAGACGAAAAATAAAAATCCCTCAATTTTATTTATATAGAAAAACATAGGGGGCACATAAAATTATTCAATATGCTTTAAACGGGAAATTACCAGACTAACATTTTCCGCCGCAATTCAAAAAAAAAAAATCCCTGGAATATTATTTAATCTTACTGAAATCAGCCATTTGTAGGAACGATGTTTAGTTTTTGTTAATGACATAAGTCATCGCAATGTAATTTCCTAACTACAAATTGTTGGTTAATTAAGGAGGTTCGCTTACACGATATACATTGGGTCTCTATCATAAAAAATGTCACTTAAACAATAAATGTATGAGTACATATGTATGTTGTTATCTATCTATTACAAAGGCCGCTGTAAACATCAAGGTCATAAAGATATGATACGTAACATTATTAGGTCATGCTATGTAATTTTCGTAAATACAAATTGTTGGTTATTTAAGGCGGTTCGCATATACGATATATATTGGGAGTCTGGCATAAAATATGTCACTTAAACAATAAATACATAAGTACATATTATATTGTTGTCTATTACAAAATCTGCTGCAAACATCAAGGTCATAATGATGTGATACGTAACATTATTAGGTCATGCAATATAATTTTCGTAAATATATATGTCTGATGAATTTAATTTTCGTAAATACAAATTCCGATCCATGGCCCGCTTTAATATCAGTACGTAAAATCGTCCCGGAAACCTATTTACTGTCTCGCATTCAGAAACAGCTCGGCAGCGAGGTGTATTCCAATTATTTATAACATAAATAGAAGCACCTGTAACAGAAAACAATTTTAATTTGTGCGGGAGTTGACCTTTGACGAGATCATCGCTCCCTTCTCAGACATAAGTAACAATGCATTTCGATAGATAAAGATAAGACTGTTAGGCGAGGCGGTATAAATGCAATAAAACCGGCAAATTATTATCAAAGTTTTGCAACATCTAATCAAACGTTTTTATTGCACTTATCGATATGTCCCTCTCTAGCCATAGACAATCACGTTTAGTGAGTGCATTATTTTTCAGTGTTCTGAGTTAATCCAGTTGTAAGATGTCTTTTGCAGTTAGTTTTAGTGTATGACTTTGATAATAATATTATTAAGGTACTAATATCTGCTTACTATTGTTAGTGTTTAATTATTGGTGTTCAAAACTATAACTGGTGTCCAAAACTGGGACTTTGACTAGAACTAATATTTATTTATTGATTTCTTTACCATTAACATTTATTATGTCGCCGAAAAATCGTTTTTGATGAGACAATTTAATGAGAATTTTCAAAAAGAATATACCTTTATATAAAGAAAATTTTCAGAAACGTTGAATAAAATCTTGGAATGTAAACATAGTATATAAAAATGTTTAGTAGATACTTTTATCAGGGGAGGGAATGCATTCGTAATAAACTGGCAGCCTTAATAATTTGCCACCTCAGTATAAAGGCGCCTTATAAGTATGTCTGCTCCAGGCGCCAAAATATCAGCGCACGGCCCTGCAGTGAATCTTAACCTTTTATTATTAACTAATATTTTTAACAGGTTCAAGAAATTATTGTTATACTTATTTATCTTAAGTCATTATATGTTATTTTATTTTTCATTTCTTTGTAATTGTTCGTTAATTGGTTGTAATTGTTAATACCCTAAACGCCGCAAGGTCTAGGGAAAATAAAGAATATAAAATACTTAACTTAAGTTTTGAGATACGGCTGTATAAATAAACATAGCAAGTTTATTCTTACGTCATTAAATAGACCATTAAATCATTAAATGGACCAAACATAATAGATATACTGGTAAATAACTTTTATGTAGCCAGTCTTATTGTTTGCAGTGAAAGTGTAAACTTATCAATATGAGTTAACGCGACGAGATCATCATGCAATAATTTTGTTGCAATTTGAAACGTGGTTTGTCTGCGGAAGAGTGTATCTCCAAAATGTTAACTATTTTTTCTGAGAATTGTCCAAGTCGGAGCACAGTGTTTCGTTGGTATAAACAATTTCAAAGAGACATTTTTAACCTAGATGATAATTCTTGTTCAAGAAGGCAGTTACTCCTGTAAATATTGCTGCAGATAAAAAACTTCTCGATTAAAATAGGCGAATTACATACAGGCAGATAGAAGTGTCTTTGCGCATTAAGGCATACTTTCATTTCTTCGCGACCATCTGGAAGTTACGAAAGTTTACACACTATGGGTAAACAGCAATAAGAGTTCAGTTGTGTCGAAAAGTGTTATTAAAATTTGAAATGGGACACTCGAAATACGTGACCTCCATTGTGACAGGGGACGAAACATGGCATTTTTATTATGATGTGCCATCAAAGTCAAGAAACAAGATATATGGCTGTTTGAAGACGAAGATACTCCAACCGCGGTAAAACAATCAAGATCCGTGAAAAAGAAAATGATTATCGTATTCTTCGGTAAGCGAGGGATTATTACGAGAATTATTCTAGAAGAGCAAAAAACAGTTAAGGCCAAGTGGTATGTTGAGTTTTGTTTGCCTCAGTTGATTCAGTCTCTTTAAAACTTACGGTCACATTCATGCCTTAATACTTGGCGCTTGCATGAAGATGATGCATCCGCGCATCGAACTCAACTAAGGAATTGTAGAATAATTCTGGACTGCAAGTGTTAGAGCATCCTCCGTATAGTCCAGATCTTGCTCCTTGTGATTTTGGACTCTTCCCTTTCATCAAGGATAAGCTTAAAGACCGCCATTTTAATAGGGATGATGAGCTTCTAGCAGCCTAGGACCAAACTTGTGCAGAAGTACCAACTGAAAAGGGGGAAGACATTTTTAACACGGGGTTTATACGTATGAGGATGTTAGAAAGTACTTTGAAAAAATTTAAAAAGTAAGTTCAAAGTATCTCAAAACTTTCCTAGCGCTGCATTCTGCCCGGGGCCCGGTAATTTGTACCGGCTTCCCTCGTCTCTCGACGCCCCTGATTATAAACTCCGCTGCAAACATCAAGGTCATAATGATATGATACATAACATTAAAAATTCCATATAAATTCGTCACAGTACCAAACCAATGCTTTGAATACCAGTGGTTATAAATTAATTGGTTAAATTGTTCAAAGTATGCCCGCATATTCAAAGGCTCTTAACTAGTGCACAACAACAATAATGCAGTAAAGAGAACTCTACGTTCATCCCCAAAACAGTGCCAGAAAGAGGGTATTCCCCTTGTGCATATTCCCCATACACAATGCTCTGAGATATCACGTGACCCCATTGTATGCTACTGAAAATAAACAGGAGATGCATCTAATCTGATGTGGGGTTAGAAATTTGTGATAACATGGATTGGTTCAATAACAGATTTCACAGTAAACTCAGTCAGCACTTTTTTATGACGCAAATTTTAAATCGTATCACTAAGAGTGGTAGTGTTTCTAGGTTCAAAATGTACTTCAGTTCAGACATACAGATACCCGGGAGAGGGTTGTTATTAAACTCTTGTATTTACATATGGTTACAAATACGGCCCTGCCAAAAAATCCAATAGCCTTGAAACGCACAGCGAACTATGAACATTGAGTAACCCGAAAGTTCTAGAAAACTATGGAACGTAACAAGGTCCGCTATTTAAGACGCGCAACTTGCGACCGAAGAAGCACTAGTATTCACGCTTGTCAATCATCAATCATCCATTCAACTTCAGCTAGAGTTAGACAAGTGACTGAACTCAAGTGGAGTTATTGGAATTCAGTATGGTGAGTCATTTAGTTAATCGAATACCTGGACTACTCTGGACTACATGTACCTGGACTAGTCTGGACTACATGTACCTGGACTAGTCTGGACTACATGTACCTGGACCAGTTAACTGTGGTAGTGCCTCGTTGTATTTATTGTTTAAGTGTTATTGTTGTCTATTAATTAGTGTATAAGTCCAATACTTAAGTAGTTTAATAAACATTTTACATAATAACAAATTTTGTCTTATATTAGAACCACGTAACAATATCTATTTTTTATATATATATCTATAAAAAAAATATTTATTAAACAGCAGCGTAGCAGGGGTTAGCGGGAAGAGGGTCTAGAACCTTCCAAATGAAACCGCAATTATTATTTTTCTTTTTTTGTCACAGTTCCATTTGTCCTTCTTTTTTTTTGTTCATTACTTCAATTCGCCGTTTTCAATCCGTATTCCTTTTTTTGTTCAATCGTTAGTTTAGAAGTCAATTTTTACTTTCTGCCCCCATGAAAACATGCTGGCTACGCCACTGATATTAAACATATGCTATTAACTATTAAGATGGTTTTACAGAGCTACGTACGACAGACTCACCAACCAATGAGAGATGAGTTTGTGTCGCCGAAAGTGGGTTGAAGTTTAACTTTTGCAACACTAATTACGTTGTTTTTCTCTATTTCACTGATTATCCTGGTTGCCCACTTCAATTTCTTTTTACACACGTCGTTCAGATATTTTTTATATTCTTATATTTTTTTCACAAATAATATAATTACCAAAGTCTTATTGAACTATTTTCTGTATCCATTTCTGATGCCTGTCAACTCACATTTAAGGTTAAGTATAATATTAATACTGTCGCTGTACGCAGTTCGGTAAATCCGATTTAAGTTTTCTGTGGCGAAAATTCCAGTATCTCTGTAAAACCGCCGTTAGTATCACTGTAAAATTTAAATTGCATTTATTTGCTTTGATTTACTAATATTATCTAAGGGTGAGGTAAGACATAGGGTATTTCATTGCAAAAGTAGGACTTTTCTACTGAGTGTAGGAAAACTGGCAACCCTCAAGCAGGGCCGACTTAAGGGTACTTTACATCAATTTTTTTAAATATTTTTTTTCTAAATTTCCTCTTTGCGCCCCCCTTTTACTAGAAGCCAGAAGGGCGCCCAGTAAAAAAACGTAATTTTTTTCTAAATTCCTTTTTGGCGCCCCCCTCCCCTTTACTAGAAGCCTGAAGTACTACCCAGAAAAATAAGGTAGTTTTTTTCTAAATTTCCTTGCATGGCGATCCCTTTTACTACAAGCCTGAAGTGCCGCCCAGTAAATAAAAGTAGTTTTTTCTAGATTTAATTAAAGGTCACAATACTTATTACAAAAATTAATATTATTTTTATTAAAGCTATTTTGATATTGTAATAGGCTATACATTTTTTAATAAAACTCGGCGCCCCTTGATCGTGGCGCCCCGATGCGGCGCATCGCCTACATACCATCTTGAACCGCCCCTGCCCTCAAGTCGGGGGTGAATCACATAAGCATTGCATTTATGAGAGCAATACAGTAAGAACGTGTTAAATATAACTTTTTGATCTTTTTTTTTAAATTTAATTTATTTTACATCGGCCTATTTTTGCAACGAGGCTAATCGCCGATGCCAGGGCGCGAGCTTCTACACCTGGATGAGGGGTGAATGATTGTGAAAATGGAAGTAATGTTACATATTATTCTCGCCCGAATAATATCACCAACGGGGACTTGAACCAGCTACCTCACAATTAAGACTGTTTTCACCAGTCAGAACTGTGTGATTTAACGATCTCTACCACTCTGTTGGCCTTTTGGATCTTAAATATATATTTTAGTATGATTTTTCTTACTTATTTATATCTGCTTACAGCATTTGTTAGTTAGCTGGCGTAGCTCCGTGGTAAGACCATTATTTACGAAGCAGAGAAACGAAAATTCAATTACCATTAACTCCATTTCGGAAATTTCACCTTCCGATGCTGGGAAAATCAGCATAGAGTTTATACAGTGATAAAAGCGTCATTCTGGATGACATGCTGACTAGATGTCTATATATAATTTCGGAGGTCAATAAACAAAGGACCTTCTTTACGCTATGTGCCACCTAGGCCATTGGAACTTATCTTCTGTTTATATAAAAAAAAAAAATCCGTAAAGACTACTCTTTCTCTTTCTCTCTTCCTCTTGATAGGGATGAAACGATACTATCGGCACTAGTAAGGTACTGATACTTTTCTTTCAACTCTAGTAATTTAGTACTCGATACTTATTGTTTCAATATTTGACTGGTATCGATACTTTTTTACTGATATTAATACTTTTCTTATTGGTATCGGTAATATTTGTAAAGTAATGTGAATCAGCGATCTTAGCGGTGAATAATGGTATTTGATATAAAGTAATGTTTAAATTGACCCTAACCGGAAACTTTAAGCCTAAAATCAGCTACTACTATAGATAGCAGCACAAAATGAAACGTGCCACGCACGAATTTAAATAATTAGGCTCTAATTTAAAATTGGTAAATTGTTATTTTAGTAATTTACTGCAACTCCAACTACGTAATACTAAAATTCGAATTATGTAATAGTAGCCAATAATTTAATATGACCAGTCCCAGTATAAGTAACTATTTTCACAACAAAGACTTGTTTCTCAAAAAGACTTGTTTGTTCTTTTTCATTTAAGCTCAGGCGTGTGCAACCATTGCCTGTGCCTTGTTAATAAAGATTTTTTTTATACTCATTTTTTTTTTACGAATACATTAATCGATACTAGAGATGGTAATTTCGGCTCAGTTTGCGGAACCGGATCAGTGGAGGCCGTTCAGTTTGCTGAACCGGCTCATTGATATGGCTCATTGATCTGGCTCAGTGATCCGGCTAAGTAAAAATGTTCCCGAGACACAGATCGCTCAGTTGTCGGTCGTTCGTTCATAACTGTTGTTGGTTTGCAATATGTAGATAGAACGTCGCTCAGCCCTGGTTCTTGCATTATATGAACTGTACACATGTTCCCGAGACACAGGTCGGTCAGTTGTCGTTCGTTTGTTCAATAAAGTTGTTGGTTTGCAATATGTAGGTAGAACGTTGCTCAGCCCCGGCTCTTGCATTATATGAACTGTAAACATGTTCCCGAGACACAGGTGGGTCAGTTGTCGGTCGTTCGATCAATACAGCTGTTGGTTTGCAATATGTAGGTAGAACGTCGCTCAGCCCCGGCTTTTGCATTATATGAACTGTAAACATGTTCCCGAGACACAGGTCGGTCAGTTGTCGGTCGTTCGTTCAATACAGTTGTTGGTTTGCAATATGTAGGTAGAACGTCGTGTTAAATAAATAAAAATCTATAGAAGTGAATTATCTAACATTTTTTGCCGGGTTAATAGTAAACAAACAATTCACTTTATGTAGCTATTGTATTTTAAACCAGAAGTTTATGGCGATGTTTATTGCCCTTATAAATCGGACATCTGGGATTTGGGCAATATTTTTTATATTTTTATGTAGTATGGTTGTAAGAAAGTGCAGACAAAGCCTATTAGTTTCCAATAGACTGCCCTACAAATTGATGACAAAATACACTTCATGATAATACATTACAAGCCGAATTCTCGCGAAGTTCAACATGACATCGATCCAGATCCGGATCTCTTCGGTCACTGCTCTCAATCGTCCGATCAGTCATATCCTTGAAACTTAAAACTATGCAGTGAGTCGGCTCATTTCAATTTGGTGAACCGTGTCACCTCGGTCAGTGTACTGAACCGGCTCATAAACGACCCATCTCTAATCGATACCACGAACTATTGATACTTTTTTCGATACAGATATTACAAAATGATACTGACATAAAACAATACAAAATGATACTTTTGACACCCTAGTGCTGACTACGTTTTTGTTACCAAAGAAACCGATACCACGTAATATCGATACTTTTATTCCGATACCAATAGCGGTATCGATACTACGAAACGATACCAATACAAAGTATTGATAGCTGCGATCGGTATTACACCCCTATCTCTACCTCTTGAGCATAGTTAGTATTACCTCGGCACATACTTTGTTTTTTATTTCCTGTGCGATACTTGGTCTCGAATAAATTGTTCAGATATCTTCATTCTTGCGACTTCTATATTTAGCATTAATTTGAATAGGGCTAAAGATTTGGTGCAGTGTAACCCACCTTGTTTTCAAAAACTTTTAGATAAGGTTTATCTTCTATCTTAAGATTCTAGTTTTGGGGCTGTATATGAGTAAGGGACGTACAATAGTTTGGTAAATATCTTGGTGTCTGTAAAAAGAAGCCTGATAAAAGAATTTTGGTTTTGATTTCTTGCTGAACCAGATCTACACAATTTATCATGAATAGTCAAATATTTGAACGACAAAATCACTGTAAGATTTTACCATTTACGTGCAAGTTAGCAAGTGTTTTATAAGCGTGGCCATTGACTATAATATAATGTTAAACTAAATATTATCAGAACAGTAAATAAAACGTTGAACTGAATCAGGTCCTGTATATATCTGGGGTTACAAGGTCTAAGGACGTGTCACACAAACATGAAAGAGGCCGACAAATAGTCGACCTTCTTTATGTTCCACAAAAGAATGAAAAAGACACTATAAAAATGATTTTATTGGTTATTTAAATTCAAATATAATTTAGAGATAAAATCAAGAAATAAAATATTTAAATTTAAAATACTTAAGTATATATCTTCTATTTAAATAAAATTGGAGGGTATAGTATATATATATATATATATATATATATATATATATATATATATATATATATATATATATATATATATATATATATATATATTCGTCTAAACCCTTACACATTTCAAGTGACTGTAAGAAATATTAAAAAAAACATTTATTGTCTGTCTGTTTTCACGTTACATCAACATGTGTTAATAATATACAGAGCGTTCATCAATGATTGATAGGCATTTGGATTTAGCGCGTTGCCGTGCTAGTAATTGTCATCACTAGCTGTTAGTACCCTAGCTATACATGACGCATGTTATCATAAACGTAGGTACGAAAATAATTTGACATTGACAATGACATTCACAATAAATATTATCTGTCTCATTTTGTAATACGAAACTAACAGGGAAACTTAATCTTTTATGTTGTATATTTAAAATATCATCTTAGGGTGGTAATTCTGAAGTAACACTTTTCAAAATATTTGACAATTCATAATTGACATTAAATTATATGTCAACTTACTAACACAAATTGTATAAAACACTAATTGACAAGTATTTGAAATATATTTTATGCAACCAGAACAGAAAATATGAATAAGTGAAATAAGATGAAATTAATATTTGTATATAATTCAAAATATTAGACATGTCAATCACAAATTTGACATGTCAATTTGGTATCTGACATGTAGTTTATGAATGAATATAACCTCAGTATAATGAAACTTCACTAAAAATGTAAAAGCCAGATTTACAAGTTTACATGGTTTCAAAAAAGTCTATTTACACCACAACAGTCACCAAAGTAACCAGATTTAGTTTCGTATTACAAATTGAGACAGATTATAGTATATTTATTATTGGTACTTTTATTGCCACTTTTGCATATTATTTCTTTGGTAAGCAATAGTAAATGTATATTATTAATAAATTGATTTCTCAATGACTTATTAATTTGCCTATGTAAGTTTTCCATGTGCGCCACTGATAAGTACCAACCTATAAAATTAATCTAATGAGCGGGAAATTCAAACGCCAAATTAAAACGAAATCATTCAACGCTCTGTATAAGAAAATTTGTTTAGAATAAAGAAACGATTATGTTCGGTTCAATGAAGTTATTAATGAGAATAATATTTTATACTTTATATATGTATCATTTATTGTTACTTAACGGTAGGTCTAAACCCACAGAATATAAGTTTCTTATAGAATGCTAACAATCTGCAATAAAATTAGTAACAATCTATAGTATAAAATCTATCAATATTTGCAGCGAATTTATATCTAACAGGATATTTTTAATTGTAAAATAAAATTGTTTTAGAATGTTATCGTTCAATAACCTAACAATAGGTATCAGATAACAAATATATTTGGGGTTCAAATAATTTTTATATTCAAATAGTTTTGTGCAGAAATGTTCAAATAATACGTCAAAAAAAATCGATACAATTGTCTATACAGCTTTTGTCGAAACTTGGCTATAATGGAACTTGATATACGTATTCTTTACGAAAATGAAACAATTCTGATCAGCAAGACCTATTTGTGAACCGCGGCAGATTCAAGATGAAAGCAAAAGAGATCACCAAGTAGGTAGGTACAATGACTATAAATTATTTTCACAATAGAACAAAATAGCTACAAACATATTTATAGAATGAAGCTTTAACTACAATTTCCCGCATAGTATGCAAATATGCCTTGATTTGTTTATAATACAACATCCATAATTCAATTTATTTATTTGCAATCATATAATAATTTTGTTACAATTAAAATTGCCCATGAGATAAAAATTTGATGTACGGATTATTACTAATTTTATTTCAGATTGTAAGTTTTTTATAAGAAACTGTAGTGTGTACCCTCCTCTTAATGTGGCCATACAACCGTTAATCTGCCACCATTGTGATGCCATCCACTTTTCTCTAGGTATATTTCGCCATATTATTTCCGTCTGCCAGAACTTATAGGTTCTTGTAAGGTATATACTTACTGGTAGTTGTTGCAGTTTCCTTCCCATTTTACCTAAAGGCCCTAGATAAAGAACGTAGCGCAAATCATTGTTGAAAAATTTGTGCCCCAGTTTGATTGGGAACACTGGTTTTCCTGTTCGACAACAAATTTTATTACTGGTAATTATAAGTGGTAAAATTTACTCCCTGGACTCCCTTATGTTTCTTTCACTGGTTCTGATTGCAATTATTGTTGAAGGACCTGTTACCTTTAACATATATTCTCATACTTTTGTATGTTACTGTCAAACGAACTGTTGATCTCAAAATTCTGACAAACCGTCAAATAAATGAATAACGTGTTATTAAAGTATAAATAAATGTTATTAATGTATGCATTACACACATAAAATTGTATCATATGATTGGTTTGCAGAGGCAATCAATTTGAATATTTAATATTTGGGTATGTGTCATATTTAGCAAGTAGTGTTCGGGACCTTTTAGCCCAGCCACTCCAACTATGTGTTACTTTCTTTATCTAGGGGGCTTTAATTTTACCTATCTACCTCTTAATCTTAATGTTTTAGGTGTTCGTTTTTCTAGCGGATCACTTTCGAACATGTTAAATTTCTAAATTACGCTTTAACTACATGTCTTGTCCATGCGAGAATTTCAAATTATATGCAGCTTTCGATTCAAAGTTGCCTACTTAACGCTCAGCACCGGCGTTACGTATAGGCGAAGCAGGCACCCGCCTGACGCACAAAATTTGGAAAGACGCCAAAATGTTGAATACAAGTATAACAAATTCGTTTTTTACTTTTCATTAGGGCAGAAAATACTCTTGACTGTGGCGGTAAAAGTTCTAACACCTGTGGTGTTAACGCTTTAATCTTTTTGCCGATCTTTTTCATTTCGATATTGTGGAATACTATACTGAACCAAATATTCTTTTCAATAGTTTGATTATATTCGGGCTCGGGCCGGATAAGAACAATAATACCTTTAAATAATATATTTTTAAACCTGCGTTAAAAAATATATATATATATATTTTAAATTTCTAGTTTTATAATTATTACAAAATGCTTACAATTTTTGTATCATAATATTTTTTTAACGAGGTTTATTCGTGCCGAATTTAAAATTTTGTCGGGTTCGGGCCGGTTAGAAGCAATAATTGTACTAATATTTTCGGGCTCGGGCCGGGCCGGGCTGGAAAGATAACGGGACGGGCCGGGTAAAGGTGGTCCAAAATAGGCCCGCGCAGACCTCTAATGCCCACGTCATAGACAGCAGCTGCCTGTGGATACAACCAACTTCAACCGCTGTTTTCACTTCTTAATCGGTGTCAAACAGCCGACCGCCAATCGCTAATTGCCGGTAATCGCTCGGTGCAAGGTCCGGGCTGTACGGTGCGTGGTCTATTTGCTCCCATCTAAACGATCTGATTAACTTTTGAGTTCCTGCTGCAGAATAAGGTCGTGCATTGTCATGCAACAACAAAACTCATCGCATTGGGACCGTGCACCTTACATATCTGGCAATGAATGCCCGCTTCTGGTACGTTCCTTGCTGTCAAAAATATAATCACAAATCGTATTTCACAATCGGCGGGCCGCTCAATTGTCGTAAACATTTTAACCTCACAGTATCAACCATACACAGTAACACTACAATTGCAAATGACGTCTGCTTTTGCACAAGGCATGCCGGGAACCGGCTTGTTTCTACAGTCGCACGAAATTTACATAGCTACAGCCAATCAGACCTTACCTAAAAAACAACACACGTATAATTTTAATTTTATATTTTTAGATAATAGTTGCGATCGCAAATTTATCTAGAATGAAAATAGCGCAGAACATCTACAGGTTTGTATATGTATTCTTTAGTTTAGTACCCAAATCTGTGCACATTAACGACTTTTATTTTAAAGAGTACAGCTTTTGGTGATAATTGTTTAATCCTAATTTCAAAGGATACAGTTCTATTAAAAACTCACCCATTTCTGGCTACACACAACCCGTATATTCAGTATAGTGCAGTGTGAACTGTTAGAGCATACGTGATTTCCAGAGCTGTTCGCCTGTTCCATTCACACGGATATATTCCGTGTTGGGACAGTTTTAAGGACATAACACGAAAAATCACTTTTTAGACAGAGAATTTTAGGTGAATTGAAAATTTTTAGACTTTTTTTAAAACGTAACTTGTGTGTTTGCTACGGAAAGGTTACCATTTGTACAACTTTGTTTTTGTAATGTTAATATTCTACGTTTAATATTTTAGAAAAGATAGTTGGTATTATTTGTTTAATAATTGGTTAATTGCACAAGATATTCGAACATACAATAAATTTTGGTTATACTGGCTTATGCATTGAGCTTTATTTATAATAGATCCATAGTACAAGTATAATGTTATAATCACGGGACTACATTTGTTCTGTTTATTATGAACAAATGTTCAACACAATGACACTCCTTTGTATCTATCTTTATGCTCATCCATGCCTTATCTCATGGACCTATAATAAACAAGGCTTTAGACTGTGAGGTTACTATTTTTATGATTTTACCTACATTTGTTCTTCCTCTAGGTTTGTAGTTCCTGGCTTCTTCGGGTATACGTCCTGATTACTTTTTTCAAGTCTGTCAAATAAATGTTAAAATAAAAACAAAAGAGTAAAATGGAAATAAAGGTGAAGATGGAGAACCTATGTGAATTAGGCCAAAAGTTAACCCGATTGACAGTACTCAAAGAAGAATAATGTGAGAAAAATCTTCAGTTTTTAAGATTTTTTATAAACTAGATCAATACAATAACAGGAAAAGATGAAACAGAATGAGTTCCATATACAAGGTGTCTCAAAAAAATTTTATAGTAGAAAGTAATTTAACGTCCAAATTTTGAATATAGGTAGAAATAGAAAATAATTTCACTCAGCTTTTTGGACAAGAAGCGTTTATTTTAACAAAACACAACGTTTCGCCAACAACATTGTTGGCTTCTTCAGGTGCTATAACAATAACATCATAATAGAAAACAATATTGTGCAAATAATAACAAAATTTACCTATGTTAGTTAAACGTAGTCATAACAGACTGTACATCAATCATCTCCAAGAATAGTGAAATTGCAGAATACATAGATATTATGTGTACTTGAAGGTAACAACATAGGAAAAACAGGAGTGAATTTAAGTTAAATTTAGAAATATAGTGATCCGAAAATTAAAACTATTGTATGAGTTTAACAGTGCAACTGAGACAAATAAACATATAAATGTCCAACATTAACTTATATAATAATATAATGAAAACAAGTTTCATCGCTGCGTCAATATGACAGGCCGCGACACTACCCCCCCTAACTACTTGGTACGCACAAATCGACAGAGTTGACAGTGTCCCACCCTGTACAACGTAACGCAACGATAAACCCCGCAATCATGAAATTTACACTTCTATCAACTAAGTTGAAAGAACCAGAGTGATTAGTTGAGATCTGGAGCAATCATACAGTTCGACGTACCGATCTCCCAAAACAGTGGTACGTACTTGATATACCGTTTGGGGTACCTTTATCTCATTACTTTGTACGTACCACTGTTTTGGGAGATCGGTACGTCGAACTGTATGATTGCTCCAGATCTCAACTAATCACTCTGGTTCTTTCAACTTAGTTGATAGAAGTGTAAATTTCATGATTGCGGGGTTTATCGTTGCGTTACGTTGTACAGGGTGGGACACTGTCAACTCTGTCGATTTGTGCGTACCAAGTAGTTAGGGGGGGTAGTGTCGCGGCCTGTCATATTGACGCAGCGATGAAACTTGTTTTCATTATATTATTATATAAGTTAATGTTGGACATTTATATGTTTATTTGTCTCAGTTGCACTGTTAAACTCATACAATAGTTTTAATTTTCGGATCACTATATTTCTAAATTTAACTTAAATTCACTCCTGTTTTTCCTATGTTGTTACCTTCAAGTACACATAATATCTATGTATTCTGCAATTTCACTATTCTTGGAGATGATTGATGTACAGTCTGTTATGACTACGTTTAACTAACATAGGTAAATTTTGTTATTATTTGCACAATATTGTTTTCTATTATGATGTTATTGTTATAGCACCTGAAGAAGCCAACAATGTTGTTGGCGAAACGTTGTGTTTTGTTAAAATAAACGCTTCTTGTCCAAAAAGCTGAGTGAAATTATTTTCTATTTCTACCTAAAAATTTTATATTTATTTAGCTTACTGCGTGAACGCAACGTATCCGAGGGGCGCGGGGGTTATGTCAATCGGTAGCCTGGCTCTTGGGAATTTAGTCGCTATGGAGCGTTTCTCGGGAGCAGACCGCGCGTTATGCGTGCGAGAGTTTTACAAAAACGGTGATTCGGCGACTGTAGCGCGTAGAAAAATCTGCAGTATTCGAGGTTTTCGCCACTTAAATGATGCGCCAAGCATTCCTCTCATTCGACATTGGGTTAAAAAGTTTGAAGAGACTGGTACAACGCTGGATAAATCTAAATCCGGGCGACCTAGGTCATCAAGAACGGTAGAAAACGTGGAGAATGTTAATCAGTCTGTTCGTGACGACCCGAACCTTTCAATTCGGAAGCGCGCAAGTGCTTTAAATGTGCATAGATCATCATTACATCGCATTATGCACAAAGACCTAAAGCTGCACCCCTACAAAATTCAATTGGTGCAAGAATTAAAGCCCCAAGATGCCAGTCAGAGGCTTAATTTCGTAAATCAGGTGATTGAGCGATTTTCAAAGTTTACCAACATTTTGTTTTCGGATGAAGCTCATTTTCATCTTAATTGCCACGTAAATAAGCAGAACTGCCGCTACTGGAGTGCAACGAATCCGAAACGCAAACATCAGAAACCCCTACATTCGCCTAAAGTGACCGTATGGGCTGCGATGTCGGCGCGAGGAATTATCGGCCCTTACTTTTTTGAAGACGAAAGGGGGCGTGCAGTTACAGTGAATTCAGAGCGTTATGTGGAGATGTTAGACAACTTCTTGGTACCTGAACTGCAAAACTTTCCTGGCTATAACCAAAGAACATGGTTCCAACAGGACGGAGCAACTTCACACACGTCCAATATGTCTCTGCCACGTGTTCGTGAAATTTTCTCAGGCAAATTGATCTCCCGGAGAGGTGACATAAATTGGCCTCCACGCAGTCCAGATTTAACCCCTATGGACTTTTTCCTATGGGGTTATCTTAAATCTAAAGTTTACGCCAATAAACCGACTCAACTGGCGCATTTGAAAGAAAATATCCGTCACGAAATGGCAGCTATCCCTGAGTCCACCTGCCGAGACGTCATAAGTAATTTTACTGTTCGATTAAATGAGTGCCGAGAACGCGAGGGTCTACATTTAGACGATATTATTTTTAAGAAATAAATCCCCAAAAAGTGTATTTTAATAATTAATAAACATTTTTTCTATATACGGCTTACTTTTTTTTTAATCGATCCACTAAATATAAAATTTCTTTTGAGACACCTTGTACTTCTGTAGGTACGAGGGGAGGTCAAACAGTTCGTAGAATGAAAGTCCCAAAATCGGAGTGTTTGTGCAAAACTGTGCAGGTAGTTCAATTGTATGACTTATCATTAGTAACTGTACCAAGTTTCAACATGATTGCTTCATTAGGCTGTGAAAGATTGCCGAATAAACAAGTGACAACGTGACGAGCACCCAGCTATAGACAAAATTGAGTTTTGCTCCGTTATAAAAAGTTCCTCAAAAAAACAAGGGAAAATACCTGAAACCATTTTGGAAGAGATATCAACGGTTTACGAGGACTGATGCCCCGCAAAATCCATGGTTTACAAATGGCATAGCCTTTTTAAGCAGGGCAGAGAATCGATTGAAGACGACCCTTGCTAAGGACGGCCCGCTGAGGCTACTTCTTCAAAAAATATTGAAAAAGTTGAAAACTTGCGCAAGAAGATGCCCATTTGAAGAAAAATTTGCAGTTTGCAGAAATGGTTACAGTATCATCTACAATTATTTTGAAAATCCTTCATCAGCACCTAGGGATGTCAAAAGTCAGTGCAAGCTGGGTGTCGAGAATGGTCACGCCGCTTCAGAAGCTATCGTTTCTAAAGCGGCGTGAGTGTTCCCGAGATTTTTTAAACCTCTGCAGAGAAAACAAAGATGAAGTTTTGAACCGGATTGTTACTGGAGATGAAACTTGGGTTCATCATTATGAGCCTGCGTAGAAGCAGGAGTCAATGCACTGGATTAAAAAGGGCACAACACCCCCCCAAAAAGTTCAAGACTTCACAGTCAGCAAAGAAAATCATGGCAACTGTTTTTTTGGAATACGGAAGGTATCCTGCTGATCGATTATAAAAATAAGCCTATAAAACTATATACGCAGATCTGCTGATACAGTTAAAAGAAGCTGTGAAGGACAAAAGGAGATGAAAAAGGACCAAAGGAGTACTGCTTTTGCAAAATAATGCACCCGTGGACAAGAGCAACGTTGCGGTGGCTGCTATTTACGACTGTGGCTTTCACACTTTAAAACACCCTCCTTCCAGTCCAGACCTGACCCCCGTCAGACTATTATTTGTTTCCGAAACTGAAAAAAGAGCATCAAAGGAATATAATACGAGCGACAAACAATTTAAAGATGCAGTTTCAACCTATTTTGAGGAAAAAGGCAATACATTTTTTTTTTTTTTGGAGGGTATGAATAAACTAATTGAAAGATCGGACAAATGTATTAGGGTTAAGAGGAAGTACATTGAAAAATGATATTATGTTTCTTTTTACCCTTCTTCCCTTCTATTTCTGATAAACTTTTTGACCTCCCCTCGTACATATACATATACAATAAGAATCCTCCAAACATTGTTTGTCGACTTATGCTTCAAAATTGTAATATCTGCTGAAATGTGGCATTATTTCAAGAATAGGATTTTATTGCTACATGCTATTATTCCATATTCACGTAATTTAAATTCGCATAATCCTCGAAGGTATATTAAAATTTATGTAAAATAAATTCCTTGAATATTTCTTAGATACCTATAGTGTCTGGGTCTGTATTAATTCCGAATACAGAACTTACATAATATTATTCAGTATTTGTTAGTATTCTTTCCGAATTTTCCGATATAGAATAAATTTATTTGTCCTTGAATTGGAAAACAAGTTGCTGCCAACTTAAACATAGTTTATTGAAACATGTCGAACATACTAATGAAAGTGCGTTACAGTTGGCTATACATACAAATTTTTTCCAACAACAGAATATTTCAAATAAACAAATTTATCGTGAATACATTTAGTGTTTTCTTTGTTAAAGTGGATTATTGTAGCTGATTTCTTTTTTGCTACTCTATTTTCGTATCTGTCAATGCGTAATGGAAATTACTCGAATATCTACCCTGTATCTTCCTACACTGACCATGTAACGAGGGCTTATGTTTTTTGTAAAAGCAGTCTAAACAAAACCTGGAAAATACCTTTTTTTGCCTCACATTCACATATTAAAGGGTAAAAAAAAACTAGATGTTAAATTCGACTGTTCATATTTAGTGGAGCCGAGTTATTACCTTTGCTTATAAAGGGATTTATACATACATATATACGTATAATACCGTAAACGAGTTGTTTCATATTTTAATTTCGTAGTTTAAATCGAACCTAGTAGTACCTAACTCATTTATAATTGTAAGTTTACACATGTAAAAAGCAAAATTCCGCATGTACCAGGTGATTCATATATCCGGGAATGTATGGAGATCTCGAAAAGTAAAAAATATGCGACTTCGATTAAACTATAGTCAATTTCTATGGCTTAAGCGGAACTAAACGAGAGTTTCGTTGTTGGTTTTTTTTTTTTTGTCACCAAACAGAGTTTGCCTAGGATATTTTAGGTTACATTTTGGCATTTATTATAAAGATATAATAACTGCCAACTTCTTTATTCGTACCTTACGGCTTTGAATGGAGTACAGTTCTTACATAAATAACCCATTAATTTTTGATATATGTAACAAAGAATAAAACAAAAATAAATATTTTGTACTATTTACAAAAAGAAAAAAGAAAAAAAATATATAAGAAAAAAAAAAAAAAATTATGTTGTCATGTATTATAAAATTATAAAATATATAATACATTAAATTTTGACGTAATTAAGACGTAAAAATTTAAGAAATGAGATATTTGTATTAAGAATGACACAAAAAATTAGAATGTAATGAATTAACAATTTATAATAACCATTCACGTCTATGCTTTCATGTCTATGGCCGACGGTCCAGAAACGGAGAATTTACCTTCCCTGCCTTTTATACGCCTATCGAGGTGTTTCGGATCATATTATTATTATTATAATTAAGTATGATTTACAAAGCTTAAATCCGATTCAATTGATAAAAGTTAGGTACTAGATAAAACTTTATTTAGGCTAGTCTTTGATTATTTTACCGTGGCCTGGTAAAAAAGTAAATCACTGACTATTTTTTTTTTTATTTTTTAGTATTAACTTAATTTTTTCTTATGAAATCTATGACTTTTTTTCAGTCAAATGAATGGCCTTAGTTTCGTGACTATCAGCTAGCAAGTACACATTTACGAATTAATTTACATAGCTTAATACATTAAATTTTGATGCTTGTTGAAGTTATATATTTTTACACAATATGATATAGTTTTATATTGTCTAAAAGGGATCTTATGTAGGGTAAGTTTTTCATAAGGCTGTCTCTGTTGTATCTGGTACATCGGGCAGTTAAAAAAGAGGTGGTTTATATCCCCTTTGGCCAGGCCCGACTGGAGGAGGGGGGGGGGAGCCGGGGAAAATTCCCGGGGCTCCGGGGTTCTTGGGACCCCATGGTCCTGGGCAGAGCCGTAGGAACGGCCTGGCATCGAGGCAAGTGCCAGGGGCGCGTGTCCCTTGCTCACTTTTGTTTTGGAAGTGAGGACCTTTTTTTTAGGTCATCAGTTGTATTTTCACCTGTATTATAATAAAAATTCCTGCTTCATTTGTATATGGTCCAGAGTCCGAGCTGAAATTAATTTTCACCCTCTTGACGGCCCCGGGTATAGAATTGATCAGTACCCAGGGCCAGCTAAGAAAGTTTCTCCCTGGGGCCCTCGGCGGTCCTGCCTATGGCATCGGCTGTGCAGTCGCATGATGGTGTAGGTTTTAATCCTATTCTATGAAGGTGTTGTGGAGAGCAAGTGTGGTGGAACTGAAATGAAAAGAGTTAGCTGATTTCAATGATATGCTTACAGCTTATTTTCAAACCGATTAGTCAACAAATAGAGGAATTTTGTAAAATAGTCAGACTGGAGACTTCATACTGGATCCAAGAGAATCACATTTACTTGGTATTGTTACATCCCGCGAATAACCGATCATTCTTCCAAGGTTGCTAACGGAGAAATAAAATAGAGGAAGACCAAAGACTACAAAGATACTTTTATCCTTTGAGTGTAATTAGCTATTTTGGAATGAAAACTAAGTTCAAGAGATTGGAGTGATTGATAAGTAGCGACGCTTCAAAATCTTTTACTTAATACCTACAATAGTAAAAAAAAATGGTTTCTTCTAAATGGATTTCAAAGAATTCCATTGTTGTGCTACTTCTGCACAATAATGCAAAACCACATATTGCCCCTTAAGTGTCGATTGTAAAGTGGGAAGCATTCTCTCACCCACTTTATAATCAGAATATAGAGTCCATCTGACTATAACCTCTTCCCTCAGCTGAAGAATTCAGTTCGGGGCCAACGATTTCTCGACATGCGTTACTGTTTAAAACATAAAAGTTGTCCTTGATATCCGTTATTTCCGATTTGTTCTGGTAATTTTCAATTTGTCATACGATTCTTTGAGTAGACTTTAGTCACCAAATTTTTCTTCCCAATTGACACACCGCATTTTCTAAAGAAAACGTGTTGTCGGGTAGTCTGATACATTGAATAAAAAGACTGGAGACTTACATATTAATTGGACAGATCAAGATCAGGATGGTATTTTAAAATGGCGGACAATAGTTTCCGGCTGTACAGTGGCGTAGGGCAATTTATTAAAATAATTGTTATCGGTACAAAAAGAAAAAATACCAATCTTGATATTTTCAAAAGAAGCTAAAGATAGGAAATACAAAACACCATTGTACAACTGTAATTTATTATTATAAAATTAATGATACTCAAAAGTAAATAAATACATAGGACTTATAGTACAAGAACTTATAGTAGAAAATTATGACAGTACGCCATTGTCCATAAGTAACGTGTATGTTGTGATTTATCAAAATCTCATTAATTCAATTACATAATATGAATAGAAAAAACTTACGCATGAAAAGTTATTCCTTTAGTCTTGGCATTTTGTGTTCTTGATCGTCCACATGCAGTATAGCTAACCATTTTGACAAGATGCCAAATTTCAGGTTAAATGCGCAATTTCATATTAAATTATAAAATAACTAAAAACTATTTTTGCCCTGTCTTTTATTTATGATTTATAAATTATGAATATAATTTAAATTATCAAAATAAATGTCAATAATCACTTTTTAAGAAAAAACAACAAAGTATTGGCAGCCATTGTGGTAGTTGGAATTACATTATTTCCGTCAGATTAATTTGTATGTAAAAATTCATATAGCCTCCTTCCTTTAGTCTTTTTATTCAATGATCTGATACAACTTGTATATGTATGAAAAATACTTGAGTGTAAGAAAAGTACACTTTTTCTTGAAGTCAGTATTTTTTCTATATGCAAATCAAACAATTGTGTACGTATTCCAAATTTCAACACTCCAGGGCCAGCCGTTTGGCTACAGTCAAGCAGAGACACAAACACAGAATGATGGTATAATCATTTCTTGATTATACCAACGAAATTCCAAACAGTGAAATGTTATCTATACAACTAATACTAAATTAGTAAACTCCTGTTAATAAGTTTGCTTACTGAGATTAACTTAATTAAAAAAATATTTTAGGCTTAGAACAATGTCCTTACGGATCTTTAACTGTCCCTTGGGGGAAGTGAGTTAAAACAAATCGATCTAATACCTCACAAGGACTCATTTATACTGTGAACCCCTAAATCGAACGTCCTTTAATTAATTTTAAACCACACGATCCATTTATCCCCGTTTCACACCATTACAATTTTTTACTTTCCAATACAAACCCATCATCAGATATCACTCTATTACAAACTTCCTGCCACAATTTTTGAGAAAATGTTTCTAATTTGACTATTAGTTCTATTATTATTGGAAATGCCAGTTATAGTTATTTATGACGTGAAATATTAAGCACCAAATTGTTTCCAATAAACTGCATACAAACAGCAGCTGGGGAACTCTATATCCTGTTATGTCCGGTTGTTAAGATATGTATTTAATTGATCTCTGTTAACTATAGTATCATTCCATAGTTTTAAGTCGACATTAACGTTTAAGCTGAGCTGTATTATATCACAAAATTTCATTAACATTAGTTTATTAATTTTATACCAGTACGCGACAATTCCACAACGGCCAATTGGGCGATAATCAAGAGGACGACGGTTAATCGGATGAAAAATATTTATATACAAAATTGTATAGAAAAATTAATTAACAAAACATATAATACATAATCGGATCTTTAATTTGATTTTTTTTATTTTTGAACATCATATATATTTTGTTCGAAGATAAGTATATTTGTAACATATCTAAATATGATTGTTCAGTACAAAATAGTAATAATAATCCCAACACAACGTCCGTCTAAGAGAGTTGCAAAATAATTATTAATAATAATAATAGGTGTATGTGCATATAAACACAGATATAGACATACCTATATTAATAAAATTGGAAGCTATATCTGTATTTTTATTTTTTCGGCCTTATATTTGGTTTTTGCACGTTTCAGATGATTATAAGACAATATCCGCAAAAAAATCAATATTTATCTGTCTGTCCAGATTCACGCAAAAACGGCTGGACATATTTTTACGTAATTTGGTATGATGATATAGTAAAACCAGGATTCGAACATAGACTATAAGGCATTTCTAAATTTTTGTTCTAGGTGGGTGTTCGGGGTTAAAACTGTTTATTAAAAAACTTAAAATATCTCCATTATTATTTACTTAATAGAAAAATATGTACAACTAAAATTGTTTATAGTAAGAAAACAAATCTGTTTTGTTGAATGACTTTTTTCAATTAGATGAATATTTGAGGAGTTACAGGGGGACACTTTAAAACTAAAATTTACATATATCTTCCTTATTATTGACTTTACAGCAAAATCATATATGACAAAATAGTTAATAATAAGAAAATAAATCTTTTATTTTTATACATTTTTCATTTAGAGGCCGTTCATTCTCGAAACAACACAATGAGTCATCAACTCGACGCGAACTTCAGCTATTTTACCAGTGGCGGTCCACACTGTTTTTACTTTGTGGAATTTGCACACCTTCCTTAGCTTCTGTCTGCATAAATTCCATAAAGAACTGATTGTTTTAGCAAAGTTTTAATAAAATTACGAAACACAAACAAGGTACCAAACAAACAGCTGACTAATAAAATAATAAGTAATGCACCACGTCACTGCTTTGCATGCGCGCAAACGCAGTAACCTCTCAGTCAAACACTCGTTTCTGCGCAGTGTGTTGTTTTGATAATGTACGACCTATAGATGAATATTTGGGGAGTTACGGGGCACCTCAAAACTAAAACCTACATATATCTCCCTTATTATTGACTTAACAGCAAAATCATATATGACAAAAATAGTTTATAATAAGAAAATAAATGTTTCATTTCTTCGTATTTTTTCATTTACATGAATATTTGGGGAGTTACGGGGGTTCCCTTATTATTGCCTTAACATTTAAAATATATACAAAAGAGTGTTTTAGAATAAATAAACGATTATTATGTGTTCTACTTGAAACTGAAATATCTCACTTATCATTTACGTTACGGCAAAAATATACATTCCAAAAACCATACGAAGTACGGCACTCCAGCTAATACATATATAAGTTATTTTAGAGATTAGTGCATGTTCTAATAGGCATGGAGATGGTTTATAAGGCCAATTCTAGCCATAAAACTCTTGCCACGTATATTTTGAAAGGCTCCTTCTCCCATCGATGTCCTATTCTTCTTTACAGCTGCTTTAGCCCTCACAGCTTGCTGGTGGCTTTGGTCGTATGCAGCAACTGCATCTTGAATCGATTTCCTCCAACAGTTGCGGTTAGTTGCTAGAGTTTTCCAGTTGCTATTCAGCAAGTTTGTACTTTTTAGGCTGAACATTCTCATTAGCCTAAACATTGAGAACATCCTTATACCACTTTCGGGGAGCATCAATATACCGTTAGCCTTCTTGCAGCTCACAATACTAATGATCCCCTAAAAACATAAATGCTTAGAACTCTGTAACAATTGATCCTATGAAAGTTTGGTTTGCACCAACGTGTTCAGAAAATCTTTCTGTAGACTTAAGTCTTTGTTTTATGACTGGAAACTTCATAAGTTTTATAAATAAACTAAACACACTGAAGCGTTCTGCGACAGTACATTGATAGGCAACGAGATATGGTTTATATGTATTTGGCATAATATGCGTCGTTGATTTATCATTTATGATAAAATAGGTCTGTTTTTATGAATCTCAGAGTCTCTGAATTTTTTTGAAATAATTAAAATCAGGTTAAAAATTATATGGTAATAAATCCGTAAAACCATAAATGCTTAGAACACTGTAACCATTTATCATACGAAAGTCTGCACCACCATGTTAATCTTTCCACAAGCTGAATTCAATTTTATATGCCTTACAACTCTTTATTTTTTAAGTAAAAATTAATAAAAATCCAGGCGCTTTGCCTAAGATTCGCACATTCAGTGCATTGCTCACGGAGCGCAGACAGAGTGTGGCTGGGTTGTAGATCAATAGAAAAAAATGTAAATTTCAATAAAGATAACGATAATAAAAACATTTTTGTTGCACTCATATTTGATATACTGCATGTAAATAACTTTCGTCAAAAATAGAATTGATTATATTGTATAATTACACAGGTCAACAAGGTTTTACTAACATGTATGTAAACAATGATTTTTAGTTAACTGCAATACCCGGATTCTAAATCTGAACTCAAAAATTTTCTATGAGGTCACAATTTTTATTTATTCATGAAACAAATTTAAACGTAATTATTTGAATTTTGGCATTCGTGACAGCAAACAGAGGGTATAGTTGGAAAGGGTAAGGTAGGGGGGTATTTTGTTATTGTTTTCATTTTACTTGACACCTTGTAGTATTTCAATCGCAGTTTGGACGTAACTCAAGTGCGAAAAGTAGTGTATAATAGTTTAGTGTTATATAATCACAATGAAGGGACACCATCCTGGCTGTATTAATTTTTCAGGCAATTTTTGTTATGTGCGTAGTCAATTTACAACAAAAACACAACGTAGAATCATAACAAATGTAGTAAAACAAGTTTATTATAATTATTTTGGCTGCCATGTTGGAGACCAAGATAAAACCTGGGCGCCACATATATGCTGTATATTGTGCTATGTAAATTTAGTTCAGTGGTTGAAGGGAAAGAAAAATACTATGCCATTTAGCGTACCAATGATATGGCGTGAATCTACAAATCACTCTACAGACTGTTACTTTTGTATGACAAAAATTTCTGGATTCTCAAGAAAAAACAAAAATAAAATTGAATATCCTGACAATCTGTTAGGAAACCGGTGTTACATTCCAGTTCCTAAATCACATTCTGATTGGGAACAGTTTCTAAATTTATTTGATGAAATTGTAGAAGAGCACATAGTAGGTCCAATCCGGATTACGACTTTCGAAACAGTACCGAACCACATCTCATAACTCAAACTGAACTATACTCTAGCTCAGAAAGACTGATAGTAATAAATCATTTTGTCAGGCAGTTACCAGTGGCGTGCACATTTTAAACGTTTAAATTGGTTTTGTGTATTTCTATATTACTATTTAACATTTTATTAAACGCACGCCTGTGACCATATTTATCATATCATTAAACACACCCCTGTGACCATATTTTTCCTCAAAATTTTAGGGTCAAATTTTTATGACCTGTGACTGTGATTGTGTTTAACCCTAGTTCGTATTCCCATATAATATGTGTGGCACACTCGGTTGTTCTTAACAATATTTCGTTTCGAACTATTCATATTTTGCCGATTTTGTTTTGCTGCTTCTGTGTGAAAAAACAATAACTTTTTACAAATAATAAATTTAGTCTTTCTGAGATAGAGTATAAACGATTTAGTGCGAGATTAAGATTTAAATTTAAAGTGACGAACAAAGTGAAAGGTTTCACCAGGATATAAGTACAATTGAATATCGTTACCAGGGAAGATGGGATTCAGCCATGATGGGAGACTAGTGCTGGTTTTTGCAGAGGGAAGATGATAGCGTTCATAGAAGAAAAAAATAACTTTTTTATCTTAATTTTGTTTTTCATGATTTATATTTTGTCAGTATTTCAAGTTTTTCAGTATTGTTTTTTTACACAATAAAAAATATTTTCATAAATACAGTTGTATATATATTTTTTTAAATGACTCCTTGCAACAGTTACGATGATAATAACGAGGGTGCTACAAACTTCTTACTGACATTTTCGTGAATAGTAGGTTTTGTTTATCTTAAAACAGTTAATTTTACATGATATACAAAAAGTTCAAATTTGTTGCCTAGTGTTATTGCTCCTATCTTAACCTATGTCACTTTATCACTGGTAAATTGAAAGTTTGTCAAATGACGATGGACGAAAGTATAGTAGGACTGAAATGAAGAGATAGAAGCAAAAAAACAAAAATAAAAACGTACTCCCAACTACAAGAATTATAAAATGGAAGTGCGCAGGACACGTGGTATTTTTAAAGGATGACAAATAACCACCACAAATTGGATTCCATCTGATGGAAGCAGAAAGCTAAGAAGATCGAGGAAAGAGTTGCTAATATAGTAAGGGGGGCAGGAAAATTCTAGCAAAATAAAAACATTAATAAACTGGAACAGAAGAAAGCAAGGGGGTGTCTAGCGACTTAATTAATTTCACATTATAAAAAATATATATTAGTTTAAATTAAAGATTTTCAAATTAATTAAATACATGTATTTTTATATGTTTCACTTATTTGTTTAATATACTGACTACAGTTTCGGTTCTCACCATTATCAAAGTAACTAAATACAAAACTACAAATTACAGCTATTTATATACGAGGTAAAAACAAGTTTTACACGAACTAGTTAGTGCAGGTAAGACAATTCCAGGTTAAAGGTGATTTTTAGAAGTTATTCCTATTGGCAGAGAGTTGTACATATCAGTTACTTCATTATAGATATTTATTTATTTATTTGGACATTACAGACATAGTCCTTTTATAGTCCCATTTATGTTCGTAGACAAACATACTCGTCATTATACATGCATACTAACATACTCAATCGTCAACAATATATTTTTTTTAAATGTACAATTTCATATATACAACCATCAACTTGCCCTACTTACAGTAGCGGACTGGCACAATTTTCCCGCTCTGATAAATTGGAATAAATCGGCCCCATAAGGTCTAGAGCTGGCTTCATTGGATCAAGGACCGGCTCCATTGATCCAAGAAACGGTCATAATGGGGTGACGGGGGGGGGGGCGGTCCGCCACTTCCTACTCATTCAGTTACAAAACATATTTAAGATATTCGCAAGATACAATCAAGGCCAATCTATACATATTACAACGGCAGCTTGGCTCTACCTGCAGTTTTACAAGTCAGCGTTAAAAGGCTTAATACAACTTTGCGGAACTTGGAGTATTTATATTGAATAAATCAACAGATATGTCTTTAGCGCGAACACTCTTATATAATGATGTCATGCAGAATAACGAATTCATTTCATAATGCATGATAGTCGCTCTTTTACATGTAAAGAATGTGTCTCTGAATCTGAAACCCCAGGAAAGTAATTTTAGAAAATATTTGGACAAGATGTTAGGACAGTCAACGTAGTTGTTACTTGAACAAAAATACCACCGATGTCTCATATTTCCTCCTAGACAAGGTTCTAACATTAAACTTTGATAAAATACTGCTCGTTGATACATATTTATGAAAAACTCCTGTCAAACGCAATTCATCAACACGATATTATCGCGATTGGTCAGTCTCAATGTTACTAATATATTTATTGTGCTATGGTGACCATATCACCGAACCATATTCCAGAACAGGTCTTACCAAAAAGTTAAAGAGTATGGTGTACGTCTAAATGTAACGGAAGCCTTTTGTTAATCAAATCACACCTGAATCTTTTCATAGCACTACTCACAACATGTTTAACACGGTACTGAAAAATCATCTGTGAGTCAAATATAACACCGAGATCTCTGATCTTGTCTGTTCGTGGTACAGTGTAGCTCTTTGGGATCCGGAAACTTCGCCCCCCACATTTCGCCCCTCCATATTTCGCTCCCAGACATTTCGCCCCCGGATATTTCGCCCCCCTTATATTTCTGCACATTTCGCCACCCTGCACATTTCGCCCCCCTGCACATTGCACCGCGGATATTTCGCCCCCGAGATATATTAAAAGTAATTTAGCTGCACGTTCACTCTGACCAACTGGAGTAGTGACTACTTGATGTCTGGAGAAGTGAACTGTGACAGGAAAATTTGGACTTGTACAGAGGTCAGCAATATTTACCCAACAATTTGAACTTGTACAGGGATCGGAAACTTTTTTCTTACAAAATTGAGATTCTTTGACTTATACAGAGGTCGTCAACCTTTTACTAATTTGAACTTACAAGCAATACCCTAATTGCCTCCAGATCTCCACATCTGTTTCAAATTAAGTTGACTATCCATAAAATATTAAGCATAATTATGAAAAATGTAGACGAAATGTTGGTAAATACTGTACAAGTCCAAATTAATTGAATTTGTAAGTAAAAGGTTGAAGACCTCTGTATAAGTCAAAGAATCTCAGTTTTGTAAGAAAAAAGTTTCTGATCCCTGTACAAGTTCAAATTATTCGCTTTTGTTGGGTAAATATTGCTGACCCCTGTACAAGTCCAAATTTCCCTGTCACAGTTCACTTCTTCAGACAGTCAAGTAGCCACTACTCCAGTTGGTTAGAGTGAACGTACGGCTAAATTACTTATAATATATCTCGGGGGCAAAATATCCGCCGGTGCGAAATGTGCCAGGGGCGAAATATCCGGGGGTCAAAATATCCTGGTGGTGAAATATGTAGGGGGCGAAATATCTGGGGGGCGAAATGTAAAGGGGCGAAATGTGGGGGCGCAATGTGGGGGCGAAATGTGGGGGGCGAAATGTGGGGGCCAAATGTGTGGAGCGAAATTTCCGTAAACCAGCTCTTTATGGTATAGTTATATTCAATAGCCTCACGTTTTCTCGTATAGCTCATATCTTTGCATTTTGAGCTATTGAATGCTAAGCCAGTGGCCTCTCTCACTCGCATATTTTGGAAAGATTGTTTTGCAGCTCGGTACAGTGCAATCTATTAGGAATTTGGCAATATATTTTGATGTCATTAGCAAACATTTCATTCACGCAGCTGCCCACAATATTTGGAATGTTATTGACTACAAGAAGAAATAATAAAGGCCGAAAATTATGCATGAAGAATTGCAAGCACTAGTGTCCAGCTTATCTGTTTCATTATTGTTTTCTTTTACTGCATATAATTTTATTTATTGTCTTATATATAATTAAATATAGTTAATATTATGTTTGTAGAAATAGGTAAATTTCAATAAAGGCTGTTATGATACTATTATATTTTTGGAAACACACAGACATGATTAATATTTCCCATTGACAGCAGATATAAAGTAAAAAAGATTACGTTCCTAATAGCACCTCTTCTAACTGTTGTTATTAAATAACATTGTCACAGAAACTTTGAAAAAACTTCCAGTAGTTCTCAAACATGTGTGTTGTTTGCCACCAAGTTCGTAATTAATATCGAAAAACTTAGTGATTGGTAAAAATTGACGTGTTTACGTGTCCGGGCATAATAATAGCTTTGGCTATCCGTAATGATGTCTTTTTCAGTAACAAAGTGTTACAACGCGTGCAGAATGGCCAGTTATAAATCTTGTCGACAATACGTGGTCTGCAAAGTTAGGGTAAGAGTGCGGTTTCGCAACTTGAAAATATTATTGAATAAAGCTACCGCGATCAAGGATGCACGTTTACTCTGCAACATATTGAATTGCACATCAAGCTTCTTTAAAGATAAACTTTTATATCATACAGTGAACGTGAAATATTTGCCTATGTTAACAACGTTTGATATCAATTCTATTTGAACAGCTCGTATGTTCTCTGTTCATGTTCTTGCATAAATATCATATTTTACATAAATATAAATCACCTTTATTGGCAATATAAATAGAATGTTTGGGAAAACTTTACAGAAACGGGAAGGCATACATGTAGCTATTAGATAAAATGCTTCTGAGAACAAAGCAGATATTTACCTCTTTCTCCTCTATTTTTATGTTTACTCTATTCATTACATAATGTTAATCGAAATGAATAGGAAGAATATTGTAGGACCCTTCAATACAGAAGAATATATACATAGACTATATATACATAGCAGTATACCCGCCCATTTCGAAATCGGTTCAAGACTGGTTGCTACCAATCGTTTTACATTCAAATATATTTATTTGTTTTAATCTACCATTGTATTAATATGTGCTTCTTATTATGACAAATAATTTAAGTACGAACTTCTTTGTAAACATTGGTAGTAAAGACATTTAGTAACAACACGTATAAGTGTCCCGTTGTGCTAACCCAGGAAAATGCCACATAAAATGCCCATGTGAGAACCATTCATTGCCAAAGACAGCGCCGGTCACGTGAAGCATTTTATCTTGCACCTTACGAAATTATTTATTATAATTTTTATGATATTTGTTATAATTACTCCGTGATTATTCCTGATTTATAAATCGTACCTATATAGATCAGAGCACTTTTTTTCGTTAGTAAATATTCCTGCCACTGAAGTAAGTTTTCTTCGTATTGCTTTAGAGGGTTACAATAATGTTCAATAGCGAATTTAACGTTATAATTGTCGTCAAAAACGAAAATAAAGAAAATTGTGATATATATCCTCGGGAACAATTTTGTAGCAATATTAAACCCGAAATTCGTTAATATATATTTTGAATATGTGTATCTTTTATAGTTTTTTATAATATGGAAGATTTTTCCGACTTTTTTCTAAATATTTCTTAATTGATCGGAAACCTGGTGTCATACCGCGATGATATATAGCTTAAAATCTTTCCAGACAAATTTGCAATACGCGGTTTAGCTGTTTTTAAGTTTTAATACATAAACCGATCCTAAACAGACGCCTATGTGCCAATAAGAAATTAAACAGGCCACTTGAAGGGTTTTATAAATAACCTTGAATCTAGATTTGCCGTTTATGGGTTGATCAGAGCAAAATACTGAACTTCGTTTTTGTACATGTGTATGGGTAATCTTTGTAACAAAAAACCAAGTCGATATCTCATTATAGGTCTGAGATATTGAGGAATCCGTGTAAGAAACATTTCACCACATTAGGGGTCGAATTTCAAAAAATTCTGTCTTAATAGCTGCTCACATCATGGAAGAAACATTCCTTTCTCCACAAATTTCATGTTTCTATGTCCAGGGGACGTTCTATTGAATAAAAAATACAATTTACCCTTTTAGGGGTGAAATTTTAAAAGAAAACTGTCAAAAAGTTTCTAAAGATTTTAAAAAGACACCTATATGCCAAAACACAATGTTAAAACTCAACATACATAGGAAATACGAAGGGTTCTATAATTCACTCCGAATGCATAATAAATTTATCCCTTTAAGGGTTGATTAGAACAAAATCCTGAATTTAGTTCTTAACATTTGTATGTGTAACCTTTGTAAGCAAAAACTAAGTCAATATCTCATTGGTCCTAAGAGATATTGAGGAATCCCTGAAATCACTTTACAGTCCCTTAGGGGTCGTATTTCGAAAATTCCCTTCCTAGTAATCGCTTACGACATGGAGGAAATATACTTCTCGAATTTCATGTTTCTAGGTCTAGAGATTTGGTCTGGACGTTGATGAGTCAGTCAGGCCATGTATTTATGTACATATATATGAAAAATTTAAATGATATACCTATATACAGAAGAAGATTAAACAGAAAAGATTTGTTTATTTATTTATTTATATTATTGATGTTGTAACAACTTCTGTTATATCCATGTTTAATGCTAAGTCAATATTAAGAGATATTTCAAGTTTATAAGTAGCGCTCCCTCTGTACCCCTAAATATTCGAAAGCTACACTAAACAGAAAATAATGGTTTTTCAATCAAAACAAATTGTCTTTATAAATTGTTGATGTAAAGTAAATAATAAGCGAGATATTTCCAGTATTTTAGTTTTAGCACCTCCCCACATCTCCCTTCCCCAGCTTCTCAACCAATTAAAAAATTTATAGGATATTTGTTTTTTTATTTTAAACAGCTTTTCTCATGTGCGTTTTTGCTGTTAAGTCTATTACTATTGTAAATGATATATTTTAAAAGTTTAGTGTTAGGTTTTCCCTCCGTAACTCCCGTAAATCAATCCAATAAAAAAAAATCATTAAAAAAAATATTTGTTTTCTTATAAGCAATTTTTCTGTTAAGTCTACGTCTTAAGTGAACAATTTTTTTCTTCTGATTTTCAATTTTCTTCCTTATATTGACTGCATTTCCTATCTATATACCAAATTTCAACACGGTACACACAGATTTTCTGTTTTATATATATATAAAAGATGTTACTATTATATTTAAACATTTAAATAAAAGAATAGAAAAAAAATTAAATAAAAATAACAAAGTTCATAAAAATGCCCAAAAATAAAAAACCAGAAAACAGGTGCTCCACTTCAATCTCGCTCTGCATACACTAATCATAAATTTGACTAAATACTTAACTGAATAAAGATATCTTATCACCTATAGTAAAGTGAATCGCGTCGAACGACATTTACGGATGTTCCCCGAACTTACTATAGTTGTCCAAACAACCATTGAAACGAAATTCCCGCGATCTCGCTGAACGCATCATACATACTTCGATGGTCCAATATAATTAAAAACAAAATTATTAATTTCTCGTTTCTGATGGGACTTTTTTGATTTTTCTAGATATGATGAAGGCATTTCCTACCTGTATGCAAAATTTCAACTCGGTAGCATATCTGGAAGTGGGTTGGAATATCCGGACATAGCCACAAATATTCTCTTTTATATATAAAGATTTTAAAATCTAGTAACTTTGAATGATTTTATGACGTTTTTGATTATTTTGTTCAATAAAAAAAGGTGAGCTCGTATTAACTAAAAAAAAACTGAATTCTATTTAGTTCCTCAGCTAACGAATTACAGCATTAGGCGGTTAAAACAATGACTTACGAGGACCACTAAATAAAAATATTATTATAATTATTAGGACCACTATATAAAAGCATTATTATAATTATAAACTATACCACTGTTTCTTAACCTTTTTTCCAAAGTCAGATAATTTTTCGCGGCCGAACAACATAAAAGTACATATTATAAATAAATTGAACTTTATACGAGCATAAGATGTATTGTATTTATTCATATTTTATACAGCATTTCATACATTTTAACTTATTAAAAATAACTCGTTAAAAATAATAAAAATGTGACCCGTCTAGTTTCTTTGTGAAATACCGAAATCTGATGTGGGATGACACCAAGAAGGTCGAGAAACTCGGGTAGGCTAAAAAGAAATTAAATGTGTACAATTTTAGAAGAAAGCGGAAAAAATTTTAGAAATTAATTTGGTGGTTTTCACACATTTCAGGGTTCTGTAAGTATCTAGTAAAGGATAACAAATTGTGGCTAACAGGTATGAACTGGGACTATCGTGGCTATAATTTTTACCAACTCTTTTCTTTCAAGTGCCTTATTTGGTTCAGTGAAATTATTTCCTTGACAGCTCAAAAAGGGCCCTCGCCCAGTCCCGCCCGGTAATTGCAACGAACACTTATATGGCCACTCCGCCCCTGGTGGATACATATCAATAATCAAAAAATTAGATAACCTTTGAAAAAATAATCAGATCTATAATTTTTGTTGATCTTACTATTTCGGGTAACTTTTATATGAATTACCAAGATTTTTTTTTGTGAATTTTAGATTTACATCTCCCATCCTGGGTTATGGGTGTGGGATAAAAGTTTTTAAGCATATTTTTGGCAAAAATCATGTTAAAATACGGAAAATTTGAAAGACTATCGTTCCTTATTATACGTCTTAAGAGCTTTATTTTGGCGCTACACAATATATTTAAAAGAAAATAATTATTTTGTTTACTAACGACACAAAAAAAAACGATATTTTTTGAAAACTAATCTGATTAAAAAATTTCTGTTGAACAATTCCGGTTCTATGGGAAATAGGGTGGGGAGACAAAAGTTATGAAATATTTTTAGCGAAAATCCCATAAAAAATTGATTTTTCATTGTTGGTTTATTCACGCACTAAGAGGTTTCATTTGATACACCACTCAAAATTATATTATGTACATATATATACTCTGTGTTTTTGAACTCCCAATAGTTTTCCTATACTTGAGTTAAAGAGTTGTACAAATGCCAAATTTCAGCTTTCAAGGCCAGCCGTTTAATTACAATTTCTACCGAACAGACACAGGCGCGCAACCAGAATATTTCTTTTTGGGCGGGCTCAATAGCCATTTTTTTTCTTCTTAGGGTTACCCAGCAGTTCAGTTAGAAGACAAATGTGTCCCTTAAAAACGTGTTTTTAATGCTTAGAATGCAGAGGGGCTCAAGCCTGAAAGCCCCCCTCTCACAAGGAATGCGCTCCTGGACAGACAGACATATGATTGACGGTATGGGGCATTTTTTGTGACACCTACTAAACCCTGAAAATGAAAGTAAAGAGGTATGAAAAAAATACGCGAGCTGCGACTATATCTCGCATTATCTAATAACTGGAGCAGGATAGCGACTTGATGTGATGCAGTTGTCATTTGGTAGAGTTTACTACCTTTCAAATTATTTCGTTATTTTGTTAGCACCAGGTCACAGTTCCTTTATGATTCAGCAGTTTTTGACGAAAAACAAAGTTGTCTCGTTCCCATTCCATTGTGCATTGTCCATTGTACCATTCTTTTTTATTGCCAAAACTGAAGATTTCATTAAAAAAACGCCAATTAAAAAAGTTGTAAACTGATCTAAAATCGATTACAAAAATGTGCCTACATATTGTGTTTCCAGAAGTAGAAAATACACTGGCAGCAATATATAACCACAGATGCTAATAATTAAAATGTAAAATAATTTAATTATTTAAAGTTTTATGGCGGTACTCTTTATTTCTTTATCAGTTTGAACTGTTTTCAAAAGTTAAAGGGTTTCTGTCACTATATAAAAAAGAATGTTATAAAATTCTAACGAAACTTCGAGGAGGAAAACCCAGCATCAAACAACTCATAAATAACAGCTGCATCATATCAAGTAGCTGTCCCCACTTTCCATTTGCTAAGTATTACGAGTCGCGCAATCGTTTTTTTACGTATCAAACGTCGTAAACTGAATAGTTTGTTAAATTCGAATAGCCTTAGAAACGGTGTCCTAAATAATATAGAATATTTATTCTAAAAACTATTTTTAAAAAGTAAAAGAAACAACTATGATTTTTTTTTTAATGTGATCTAGTATTTCATCATTCCATCATATTTAATGTGTAGTAATAACCCTGCGTTCATATACACTGGCGTTAATATTGTAATAGGAACAGAGGCATCAGATGAATTCTATGATAATATATGTGACAAAATGATTAAAAACATAACGAAGTACTGCCCATATTTCGTCAGTTACATAATTTTGTAATATGTAACATTACATGAACCACATATTGTAATAATAAACAGAATGTCAAGTATAAAGTGAAACAACAGGATTTTCAAATATGGTAGCTATCTGTTGACAGCTTACGTAATTTTTACCCTTTTTTTTATTTAGTTTTAATCATGCAGACAGATGTGTTCGAAATATGTATTCCATGCAGTGTGAAAGTTGAAAAATACCTGACGGATGCTGAACTTTTAAAGAAATAATATAAAAATAGTTATAATAATAGTTCCTCCACACATTCTTTTATAGTTTATGACAAAAGTTATGACCAGACATTGTACTGCATGTTCATTGACTTTAAAACGGTATATGATAAAGTCAAAAGAACTGTGGGAAGCGATGAAAACTTTAAACTTTCCTTCTTAATTTATAATCCTGATCAAAAATGTAAATCAAAAGAAACATCTGAAATTTCAGCACTACCACAGAAGTAAGACAAGGAGATTCATTAGTACCATTATTCTATAATACAGATCTCGAAATGACATTACGACAAGCGCCTATAAACATAAAAGGAACATTCTTTTTTACCTATACAGATAATATAGTTATAATAAGTAAAAATTAAAATGAAATGCCTGAAACTTTTCATATAATAGATGTGTCCGCCACAGGCTTCAAGACTTATGTCACCCTTGTTTCACTAAACCAAGCAAAACAAAGGTTTTAAAAATGGGACGTAATATAAACGAACGTAATTAAATAGTGGGAAACAACATCTTTGAAATGCTAAGAAATTTGTATACCTAGGTTTTCCATCAAGTCAACGAAGTCAAGAAATTAAAAGACGTGATTTATTAGGTATCAAATGTTATAATAGTCTTATACTAAACTCATCATGTATAAAATAATTATATAACCATATATAAGTATTAAGGAAAATTGAAAAGTGAATGATGAGTGAATCAGTGGAGAACTCAAATGAACTTCGAATTAAAACACATGTTCTCTCTCTCTCTCTTGCTCTGTCCCAAATATTTTTAGGTATCGTGTTGACTAATACTCGCTAGATCTTCCGATAATCCCTTAATCTTTACGGGGTCTTCCCACTGGTGTTTGACATATGTTTAACCTCATTTCCCAGATCTTCTTTACTATGGTTTTTTATTTTTTCAACATCATTACTTGACTTGTTTACTGTAATTGACTGTTTCCCATTTACTGTTTGATATTACACTTGTAATTTTCGAGTATATTGATTCTAGCTTTATTTATCGAAATAGAACCAAATGTATAATGTAATACTTTGTTTTCAAAAACTGTGATCTGTTATCGTTTTCTTCTTTTAGCTGACGAGTATTCAATCTTGCCTCCTATATCTTCCTAACTATTCTGTCCTTCTTCATCCTCATCAAGTGTCCTATCCATTGTAATCGTCTACCTGTCAGTTTTTGTGTGATACTCAGCCTTGAGTACAGTTCTCGGATATCTTGCTTCTTACAGTTCGATTCCCTCAGAAAGAGTATTAACCTGTTTATGAGTACCTAGAGCAACTGGCATATTATAGCATAAGTGTAGCATATACCTGAAATCTTCGAACTGCGCGCACTAGGTTAAAATGTACAACACAAACAAATCTGTGATACATGTCTCACAAATATGAGTATTTTCACCTCGGAGGATATCTCCTCCTTGCCATGGATGCACAAACAGTGACATATACAAAAAAGTCTGATGGCCGTCTCTTTGCGATTGTTCCCGCAGGACGAAGCCTACGATTATTGTCTTCCTTAACGTGCCGCAACTTGACATGCTGTATGCCATACCACTCATTATACCACTCAGCTAAGACCAAACATATATCGACCTGCTTTGTAATAGCAAACATCACACGGTATCAACAACAGCTCTACTGTCACCAGTGACGGATCTTCGCCCGAGACAAAAAAGACATTTGTCTTGGGCCCGTAATTTTCAAAGGCCCGTAATTTTCAAGGGCCCGTAATTTTCAAGGGCCCGGATTTGGGAGGTGAGGTCCTTTTTTTTTGCTCTTCACTTTGAACGCCTCTAGGTTGAGGGCCCGTAAAACATAGGTTGAGGGCCCGTAAATCATAGGTTGGGGGCCCGAAAATCAAAAATGTCTTGGGCCCGGCGAAGGCTTGATCCGCCACTGACTGTCACACTCCAAAGTGTGGACTAATATGTATTACGTTTTTACATCTTTGCTGAATTAGGTTTACTTGATTTTTGATACTTAAATATTTGCAAATTGATCTTATTATTATGCGTTACAATGAGCGGTCCAAATTTTTGAGCTCCATTGTCAATAAGAATGATATACAGGGCCGTGCAAAGACAAAACTGCGCCCGGGGCGAAAACAAAATGGGGCGCCCCCCTCCCATAAAAAAGCGGGAGTTATTAGCGGTGATAAAATAAAAAGTTCAGATTATCTTATAACATGCACATCTGACTAGAGACTTAACATAACATCAGGTATTTAAATATACAGTTAGTTTGGTACAGAATAGGAGTATAAATGTCTTATTATTTGTATATTTTATTTTATTATGTCTCCTTACAAGTAAATAGTAAATTTTAAATTTACTTTAGTATTTCCTATTGAAAGCAGACAAAATAAAACAGATCTCGTTCCTAACAGTGCTTCTCCTAATTTTTGTTATTAAATAACAGTGGAACAGAAACTTTGAAAATCCTTTCAGTAGTCCTTTAATTCAAACATAATATAATCATAACATAATAATAAAAATCATGTTAAAATACGGAAAATTTGAAAGACTATCGTTCCTTATTATACGTCTTAAGAGATCTATTTTGACGCTACACAATAGATTTAAAAGAAAATAATTATTTTGTTTACTAACGACACAAAAAAAACGATATTTTTTGAAAACTAATCTGATTAAAAAATTTCTGTTGAACCATTCCGGTTCTATGGGAAATAGGGTAGGGAGACAATGTTATGAAATATTTTTAGCGAAAATCCCATAAAAAATTGATTTTTCATTGTTGGTTTATTCACGCATTAAGAGGTTTCATTTGATACACCACTCAAAATTATATTATGTACATATATATATACTCTGTGTTTTTGAACTTCCAATAGTTTTCCTATATTTGAGTTAAAGAGTTGTACAAATGCCAAATTTCAGCTTTCAAGGCCAGCCGTTTCATTACAATTTCTACCGAACAGACACAGGCGCGCAACCAGAATATTTCTTTTTGGGCGGGCTCAATAGCCATTTTTTTCTTAGGGTTGCCCAGCAGTTCAATTAGAAGACAAATGTGTTTCTTAAAAACGTGTTTTTAGTGCTTAGAAGGCAGAGGGGCTCAAGCCTGAAAGCCCCCCCTCTCACAACGGATGCGCGCCTGCTAACCCTGAAAATGAAAGTAAAGAGGTATGAAAAAAATACGCGAGCTGCGTGTATTTCTCGCATTATCTAATAACTGGAGCAGGATAGCGACTTGATGTGATGCAGTTGTCATTGTATATTTGTATATTTTATATTTTGTATATTTTATAATTATGTCTCCTTACAAGTAAATAGTAAAGTTTATATTTACTTTAGTATTTCCTATTGAAAGCAGACAAAATAAAAAAGATCTCGTTCCTAATAGTGCTTCTCCTAATTTTTGTTATTAAATAACAGTGGAACAGAAACTTTGAAAATTCTTGCAGTAGTCCTTTAATTCAAACATATCTGAAGAATGTTAAACGATTAAATATATAGTATAAAAACTTTTTTTTTATTTCTCATCCTCTTATAGTTTAAAAAAGTTATATTGCAGCGAACAATTGTTTTACGTGGTTACTTTAAATTCGTTTTAAAAGAAATCCAAAAGCAACTTATGAAGTTAAAGTTTCTTCAAAAAACCTTTGAAAATAGATACGAATTTCGCTTCCCCCTTGTAAAGAAATCTGGTTTAAAACGGATACAGCTTTGGCGCATGCTACCACTGTCAAATGCCTACTCCGTAAAGGATCAAGCCCGGCATAGCACCACAGAGCAGCCGCGTCCTAGGGGCTAACAGTAAAGATACCAAGAGAACATGAATGAATAATGAGAAATGTCCACCACTTTGGACACTCCCTAACGAAAACAAACGTCACTTCCGGTCTAGTAGCTCAAGCAGCGCCTCGCAACGGTGACGAAAGCGACTAAACTACCGGATACATATGTTTACGAGTTTGTTTATATCATGTGTTTATAAACGTTTATACAGTTTTCTTGTTCATTAGCCTTTCAAATTTATTCGTAGGTCAAAATGAAATTTATTTGCGTTGTTTAACATGATATGGAATAAACGCTAACAACGGATAACTCAAGCGTTTCAATTAAATATGACCGTAATATTAATAATGTATATGAATGTTCAGAGAAGTGGAAGTAATGACCATCATTGAGAGACTTTATAACATCAGAAATCTCGTTGTAAATACGGTTATACCGGCATCAAGTGTTCATTCTCAACATATTTCACTCTCAACACATACTTAATATGTGTATATTAAGATGAATATTAATATAATTGTTATACCTCGTTAATAACATTTTTTAAGGTTTCTCTGTTTTAAGTTTTTTTCTCCGAGGGGAAAATGCCAGTTTATTATTTCTACTCACGCAAATCGTTTACCTGTCTTTATGATGTGCTTACAGTACTTTAGAATACAAACGATGTATATCATACATAAGACATAGTTTTTGTAAAATATACAAATGTTTTTTCTTCTACAAAAATATTATGCGTCTCACTTATATTTCATACATTTTTTATATAAAAAATGTCTAATAATGTTAAGTTATGTAAGAACAAAAAATTATTTATTCCATTTTTACAAGGTAAGTTTTCTTTTTGCCTAGTACGTGGTTTCCAAAAAACTTGTATATAGTTGATGGAAAATGGATATAGTGTTGTTTTTTGGCATAAGATCGGTCTGTTATACTACTTCATAGAATTTTCTCCATTAAAACTAAAAAAAAAAAAAAACTTAGAGAGTTATGGTAACCTTGCACGGGCATTATTATTTTTCATATCAATGAATACTGATCATAATGTTGATCCTGCAAAAGCAATGGTGATGGGGTGACGATAATATTGACAATATTACTGACCATGTATTCAATTCAATTCAAAATCTCTTTATTTACAAATTGGAGACATACAATTAAAAGATAATACAATAAAAAGAAAATAAATAAGTAAATACATGAAAAAAATACGTAAATTAAATGTTCATAAATTAGAGACTAGCCCCGATAGACAATTACAACAAAATGAAATTTTACAGAAAAGGGCGAAACACCACTTATACCTAAGTTGGTATGTGTGTGGTATCTGTTTATATTCATCTACATCATTAAAAGTTAAAAGAATAGAAATAGAGATTATACAAAATCTTACAAATAATTGGTAACAATTACATAAATAATTTAGTTTTACATAATTTTAACGAGTGAGGAAAAAAACGTTATTTAGGGGAACGCACTTTATAAAATATAACTCAGATGTTAAATAAATTATTTAATTCAAAACTTGTTAATTTCTTAATCCAGACTTTTGCTTGCTTTATGAAAGGCTTCCCAGTGATATTTAAGTTGATCTTGTTTTTGGTGAAATATGTTTTTAAATTGTTTTAAATTTTGGGCTTAAAGTAAGTAAAAGACCTCTGACCAATTGCTTTGTTTGTTCTACAGAGTAGATCCTGACCTGTATACCTAGTGTTATGCTCGTGTGAAATTAATTCAATGGGATATTGAGTTAAGAGTTTTTATTGAAATATTTTATAATTGTTAATATATATAATTGTCTAATACTCATAATATCTGTTTCGGAAAATAATTTATCAGTAGAATATAGTAGTGGTTTATTAATTAATTAATATAAAATTAATAAATAAAACACTCGGTAAGTTATAGTTGTAATTTGAACTCCTGTAGATGGCATCACTGCCGAAATACGTATAGAGTAATATTAAACTTATATTTGTGAAACTTACCGAGTGTATTATTTATTAATTTTAAATTTCTGAGTTGTTGAAAGTCGTTTCAAATGGCAATTTGTTACACTACCCCATCCAATATTACTGAAGTATTATTGAATAAGAGTACACTGGTATTGAGCTGAACTACGAACGGTTATATTTATCATTTAGAGCAGCAGTTGCCAACCATTCGTACCTCACGGACCACTAAACTCACAATTCAGAATCTCGCGAAGCACTAACATGATTTTTTTTTAAGGTTCAAACATCTATAAAATAATAATCATAAAAGTTCCATTTTATTAATATGAAATGGTAATTACACTTGTTAATTTCCGCAACATTATTAGGGCGATATTTGTTGCTGCTTGTTGGAAATAAGTTTATGGATTCTTGGCTCTAATGACATCCCTGCAACACGGAGAGCCGTTTGTGTTTCAAGCTGACAGCAGTACTTGTTGATTACCATAACATATGAGAATGTCTTTTCACACAAATATATTGTTGCAAATGAAATAAAAATTTTGATGGTCTTTTCACTTAGCACTGTGTACGTAGAGCCATAAATGAATCTTGATGAGAACGAGTGGAATTAAGTTTTGAAATTCTCTTCGGATGATAAATCGATTAGGCTTTTTTTTTTCTTTCATGCTCAAATTACTATCTTTATTTTTCGCCAAAAATGTAGGTATATCTTACCCACATATGCCATGTATGGGGTCTTTTTCCTTGAGATATTAACGGTAAAAAAAAATTGTGAGCGAATGTAAGTGTTGTCGAACAGGAGTTGTACCTGTCGATTGATATCTTCCTCTTAAATATATTCATCAATATTTGGGAACATTTGCAGATTTCTTCAGCCAACCGCATTTGTCACAACAATATTTTCTTTTGAAATGCGTTCATAAGCTGTCCACGTCAGTAAACTGTCCTTGCAAGGACATGCTCAGATCGTTTAACAGCAAGAAAATATCTACCCGGTTTAAGAGCTTGGCTAATCAAATGTCGTCGGACAAGAGATTTTGCTGTTGGAAATATAACTTGGCGCAGGTCGAATAATCGGGTCAATATTTTGCCCCTAGACAGACATCCCACCTCAGCGTGAAGACGAAAATAAGTATGTTGAGAGCCCATTTCTTCACAAAGTGCCTCAAATATTCGAGAATTGAACACTTTCTTCCGAATATCATCTTACAATTGGTCCAAATCGTAACTCAAATAATGTCCAAATTTATCCGCAGACCACTAAAATTTTCTCGCGAACCACTGGGTAGTAACCGGTGATCTAGAGCCCCAAAAATACTAATACGTTATTGTCAATATTATTGATTCAGTATTACTATTAGCATTATTGACCATGTCAAGTTTACATTATGGAAACACTTTGATTTATGTACTTACAGATTACTCGAAAACAGAAAGCTAAACAAATGTTTCAAGGAAACGTTACGAAAATATTTTTACTTCTGTTTCCATTTATTAGGAATTACCGAAAACAAAATAAAGAATCGTACGAAATAATCTTTTCCAAAAGACTAGTAACAGGTTTTAAAAACTAACACAAGTGAATGCATTATTTTCATCAAACTGTCTCAAATAAATAATTATATTTAAAAGTCATGATTAAAACTTTTCTAACAAAATATTATCTAACAAAAGTTGTTAAGCGACAATAGTCAGATATGTAAAATTATAAATACAGTAAGATTCCGAGTAATGATCTGCATACGAAGTTTGATTAATGAAAAAATACGCGGATTGCGTGCGTTGCACAATACCCCCAAGTGGAGAGGTAAAACTTAAAAAGACGACGACAGAAACACTTGAACTGTTAAAACAACTTTTGGAGAAGCGGGCTCCGAGTCGAACTGCATGTTTTAAGAAGTTCAGGCCTTTTAAAGATGGTAGAAATTCAATCAAAGATGATAAGAGATCGGGTAGGCCTTCAGTTTCTGACAAGTTATCCAGGTTTGCGAATTAATTCGTATCAATCGCCAATGCTTATTATAACTTTTGTGAAAACTTAAAAGTCATATTGCCATGAACTCTCGTGACATAAGTGTCACAGAATCGAATCCATTTGATTTTTAGTGACATATTTGCTGTAGTCCGTGAAAACAAGATTGTCGAATTGTCGCGACAATGTTTAGTGTTTATTTTGATTTAATATGTGTGAAAATGAGGTTATATTTTAAGTTAAATACATGGAAGAAGTAGTTAGTTTCCATATTATGCAATTCTTGAATTAATATGAGAAAGCTTGTGAGACCCTCTACAGCAAGTTCATTTGTAGGTTGGATTCATCGTCTAAGCCAATTTTCTGAAAAAACTGAAGTGTTCTTTAAAAGGACACAGTTTTCAAACAACTGAAAATATAAAAATAGAAAATCGTAAACCGCTCTAAAAGCGATTCCAAAAAGTGACTACAAAGTGTTGTATGAAAATTACGTCTTTTTTTTCAGCATTAAGGCACATTTAGACATCTATAATAAATTAAGCTATAATCGTTTTTTTTTTTTTGTTTTTTTTTTTTTTTTAGTCTTTAACTTGTATGGACCAGGAAAGCGTTCTTTGTAGCAAATTAGGGCGCCTGTTAAAGTACTGGGTTTTAATATTTTTAAGTTTCATGAATTTATGTATATCGCATAGGTATATTTTAGTGTAAACTACTAATCTAAATCAATCACAAGCCTGGAAGAAAACATTAATTTTAACAGTTGTACCTTGAATATTTTGTGGTTATGGAGAAATAATGTTCGGAATGGTTGCCCTTACAACTTTAGTTGTACTTTAAAAACCACACATAGATTTAGATAATGACAATGGAGAGTGTAAAGTATTTTTCAAAACTTCGATTGAAATAATTTTGTGCAGAAAGTGAAGTTATGCATCTGAATTCCTGCTTAATTTACACTAGAGTTATCTTTAGAGTTATCATTAATGTAAAATTCAAATCGCTTATGCACACGCATACCGTTGTGCGTCTTATGAACATTACTTTAAGTTACCTATATTCTTAGTACTTTGAGAAGTATATATCGTTGTATTAAAATGTCGGCATTAATGTATGCAGTACTGCGAATTCATATCTTAAATCGTAAACTTTATAATTTAAAAAGCTAGCATTTGAAAGTTTTAGTTTAAAATAAATTCCATTAGTCTAGTCTGTAAAGTTGAGAAACTGCTCATACATGTTACAGAGAGCAAAGCACAGCGAGAAGAGCATAGTGGAGCATTCGAAACTTGGAAATGCTCCCAAGTATTTAAGCTAATACATGCAAGCGTCATTAGTGGTAGCCAATTACTTGGATGTAAAGGTACACAATATATAGTTGTGATCGATGTTCTATAATTTAATAGTCATTACAGGGTGATTAACTTTGTACGAGCGCAGATACTAATGAAAATTCAACATGAAATGCATGCAGATTTACTAAATAAATGAATCTGCCGCGTAATTGGATATCTGCGGATACCGGGGCTGGGCTTTGGTACTCGCTTCCCAACGATGAACTTATTATCTAGTAGATATGAACATTCACTGAGGATATTGCTGCTGAATATGAAAACTTCTATTGATGCATAATAGACGAGCACTTGATGTGTTATGTCTACGATTCGCTATTGGGAGGCGCATATGTTGAATAAACTAACACAATTCTAGTGCTCACTCCTAAATAAACTTTCAAAAACGAATTCGAAACATCTGCGAAAGGAATATTGCGTTTTTATAACTTCTTGGTAATCACAGATATATAGGTAACAATTAAAACTAGATATGTAATATATCACTCCTAGTTAGGGAGAGCACTTATGATGTTTATCTGTAATACGGGGGGGGGGGCAGTCTGATCCCCCTCGCGGGCTGCGTACCACCCGCAAATACTTTTTATGGTCCGTGAAGCATCAATAAATAAATAAATAAATAAATAACTATATATATATATATATATATATTAACTGAAATTATTTAGGATAAAAAAATTATTTAAAAAGGAAAATATACTTCTCTTTCTCCATTTTCTGTTTATAGTTTCATTATTTATTGCTAAAATTTTGATATCTCTCAAAATTTTACTTATTGAAGTGAAAACTTCTTTGGGCTCACCACATACAGATTTTTTTTTTTTTTGCTGGGAATGAATTAGTCTGATCCGTCAGGTCTTGAAGTGAAACGCTCATTCGGTTTTAGCCGAGCGAGAAAGAAACAGATGCTCTCATTCGAGTAAACTCAAGGAAGCCGAGTTTAGCCGCGCGATGCAGAGTCAGATAATTCAAAAATATCTGGCTGGTTCGAGTTTTCATTCTATATATAAATTCCGAAAACTCGAGCCCAGATTTTTTCCATGTAGTGTGGCTCCAGCATTACGCACATAGTATATAGCTCTTGGCGTTTATTCCATACACTGGAAAATTAAACAAAGACAATTTTATTATAATTAATTATAATTATATCACTATATATATATATATATATATATATATATATATATATATTATATTGTATTATTCTATATAAATATATAATATTATTTACATAATATTAATATGTATATTATAATTATATTATTGTTTTTCTGTTTCTGTAAAATAAACGTTTTTGAAATACGAGTTTTTTTTTAAGTAGCGATGATATGCATTTATAAATATTTGAATATTGTCTTTCACAGATTACAAAATTAAAGATAGATCAAAATAGTCAGTTCAACGTTGAATTGAGTCGAAAAAGGGAATTAGCTAATAATGGACTCATTATTATAATTGTTGCGATTTACATCTCACCTAATCAAAGTGTACATAAAATCATCAAATTCATCCATAAAAATTTGCTGATTTATGCAACAGCCGGATCTACTATGCTCAAACGGAATTTACATCAATTACCTATGATTTTGAGTGGAGTTTTTAATGTGGATTTCTCAAAAGAAGAACCAAAGCCTTTAATTGAGTTTTTAAAAACTACATTGGATTTACGTATGTCAAATAATCCAAAGTAGAGTACAACAAAATATGAATCTACAATACACACAGCTTTCTTTAGATATTTAAACAGATTTCAATCAAAAGTATTTATCACATACTTCAGTTACCACAAACACATTGTTTCATTCCTAGATTATAATATTGAAAGAGATATTGATTCACAAAATCAAGAACAAGATTCAGTAGAAGTTTTTTAGATCCCTGTAACTTCTCACATATTCACCAAACTGATAAAATGTAAAACAAAAATATTAGTTTTTTTATTTTAAATTATTTTTGTCATGTACGTTTCAACTGTAAGTCTGGTGGAGGAGGAGGGTTTCTTAACTGTTAAGAAACCTCCCTTTGAAATGAAAATGAGATGCCATATATTCCAATCCCAGTTTTATTCTGTCATTACACCAAATTATGTGAAAATATGTGCAGCTGGTTTTGTACGAATCTCGGACAATCAGAATTTGATATTTTGGTGGATATCGCTTATCAGGTTTTAAAAAAATCATTAGAACGAAAATATAAAAAAGAAATTTCTTAGCTTCCGATTTTATTTTTATAGATATAAATATGTACATGTAGATATTATAAATAAATAAATAATAAGTTCCCAAAGCCTAGGTGGCATATAAGGGCTGAGAAGGTAATCTTATCCTTTCTGGATCTCCGGCCGTAGCTATGAAAGAGTATAATACATTTATTAACAACAGATACGCATTTTTTTTATCTAGTATTTGCATATGATAAGCTGTATGTGAATATTTATTTTTATCTTTTTTTAAATTTTATTTAAATCATTTCTTTATATGTTGTTTACTTATTTATATATGTTTTTATCTGTATGTTTATTTTGTATTTTGTGATATTTGTGGATTTTTTTTTTTCTCTATAGTCAGCTTTTTAACAATTTTTCGCACATAAAATTTACAAGACACCTAGTCACCGTAGGCTATACCAGTGGTTCCCATACATTGGTCTAACCAGAGCCGTGGCAAAAACAAAGTGATGACAAAAAAAGCTGTTCACTTCTAAAATACTACGTGATGACAAAAAAAAGTCCTGGGTCTAACTAACGCAGTTAGAGAAATATTGGAACGTTTCGATGCGCCCCAGGGCGCCGTGGCTCACAGTTTGGGAATCGCTGGGCTATACTGTCACATGTTCACCCTTTGACCCTTAATCGATATATTATATAGATACACATACGAATATGTGCAATATTTAAGTATATATTACGCAGAGGATTTACGGAAAATTCATCGCAGAAAATTCATCGCGAGATAATTCATCGCAGAAAATTCATCGCGAGATAATTCATCGCAGAAAATTCATCGCGAGATAATTCATCGCAGAAAATTCATCGCGAGATAATTCATCGCAGAAAAATTAATCGCAGGAAAAAATCATCGCAGGGAATATTCATCGCAGGGAAATTAAGTTAAATATCGGGTCATTTTAATTCATACAGTGAAGCGTTTGTAATTTCCCTGCGATGAATTTTCCCCGCGATGAATTTTGCCTGCGATGAATTATCTTGCGATGAATTTTTTCGCGATGAAGTTTCCCTGCGATGAATTTTGCCTGCGATGAATTTTCTTGCGATGAATTTTCTCGCGATGAAGTTTCCCTGCGATGAATGTTCCCCGCGATGAAGTTTCTTGCGATGAATTTTGCACGATGAATTTTCCACGATGAATTTTCTGCGATGAATTGTCCGGACCCGTACGCAGAGTGCTAGGAAAGATTTGTAGTACAACTTTATTTTTTACAATTTACAATTTTAAAATAATTTCCACCACAGTTTGTACAGTTATAGATTTGTCGAAACTAGTAGTTAAATTTGTTTCCCCACTCTTCCATCAGCACAAAATCACATGATTCATCATACGAGATACATGGAAAGACATGACAATCAATAGGCCAAGAGTCAACCAGACTGACAATTCAAAAAAAAAAAAAAAATAGATTTGTCTTACCAAAAAAATTTCCTATGCACAAACCCCTAGTCTAAAAGGGTCAACCCAAAAATATGAAAAAAAATAAAGGGGTGCAGTACATCAGATCATTTTTTCGATATAAACTTTTTTGTTTCATTTTTTTTTTTTTTTATTTATACAATCTGAAAATACGTCGTAGATTTAAGAAAAACTTGAAATTTCCGCTTTTAATAATTCATACAACCTTGTTCTAATTAATAACCAGAACAACATTTTTATAATTACTTAAGTATATGTCACAGAATAATAACTAAATGAGAAGCGCAAGTGAATGAAGGAAAATTTGGAAACACAACTGAGCTGTCGCTTGGTACCAAGTTTCCAGGGTCCTCTAAGTTTTTTTTTTTCCTATTATTAAATAAAATTATAAGTAAGGTTATTAGCGTTTTTAGATTCCTGTAATCGTTGAAGACGAAAACAAATTGTTGAGCAGTTTCCGAAAGTTCCGAATTTTTATTTTATAAAGTATTATTTCTCTTTGATGCTAATACTCAATATATATTGTACTATTCTAGCCTACTACTGTTAACATCTGCATTTTATATATTTTGTGATTTATTACATCTGCAAGTGAGATAGCTTAATCTGTTTGTATATCTGTCTCATTAAAATAATGTATTAAGCTTAAGTTTGGAAACACTGCCTATAGCTCACAACGTACAGTGTATTAAATTTAGAGTTGTGAACGGTCGCTTGAGTTACCATATGACAAACTGGTTAGTGACAATCTACAGTGAACAGGCCCCTAAGCACCTTAATTTATAGTTGTGACTACAGCTTAAGACTTTTGTTAAACAAAATGATCAAAAACCTCATTCAGGCTTTAAAAATTACTAGATCTCAAAATCTATTACCGCTTAAACCAAAGAAACAGACTATATTTGGATTATTAAAAGCAGATTGTATTATTAAATGCAGAAATTGCAAGTTTTTTTTTTTAATCTATGGCCTATTTTAAAAAATAAATATAAGAAATTATACATCATTGAAAAGCAGAAAAAATACTTTATTTTATGATGATAAAAACGTATGGTTTTTTAATAAAAAATAATATATTTCCAAAAATATAAATTTTTTGTATAATCCTTTCACGATGTTTCTTCATCTGAGTAGGTCATGAAATTTTTTTGTTAGGATGTGTAAAATTTGCCATTAAAAAATAATTACATTTCTATCTTATTACAATACCTTTTATGTACATGAAAATATATGAAATAAAATCGTTAGATAGATAAATTGCACTATTTTTTAGTAATTCCTTTTCACATGTCTAGAATAGTAATAATAATAATAAATATTTATTGACTAAGTTACAATAAATTGTTTTAGATGGAACTAAATGAAATTTTAATTTTTGTAAATTGTAATGAGCTTATTTGTTCCTGATTGAAGAGGGTTTTTGCTAAACAAAATTATCAAAAACCTCATTTAACCGATAAAAATTAGTAGTTTTCAGGATTAGTCAAAATCTAATTCAAGACCAATGTCAAGACCAATTCTGTAACTCAGTTACTATGATCATTGTAACTAAATGTGTCACTATGAGCAAGGTCAGTTACTATCATGAATGAAAGTCATTATACTTTTTATAATATTTTATCTTGTAGTAACGTTACTACTCAGAAACTTTTTACAGAATTGATCTGAATATACAATTGTTATGTAGTAGTTACATCAACTGGAAGTTGAAATGCAACAATTTTTATTCAGAATGTATGTTGTACGAAATCATTTATAGAATAAAAACCATGGTTGATAAGAAAATCTTTAATGCTGTTTTTAAACTATTGAGTTTGAAATAGTCGGGTAGTATGTTAAGAAATGTATAAGTTTAACAGTTGGTGCTATTTTAGATTTAGTCAATCTTAAGAAAAGTTGATAGATTTTATTTTTATTACTTGTGTTATGAATTTGTTCGTAAGTACCATGTTCGCTTGAGTATTTAAAAACTAGCAAGAGGCAGTATGTAGAGTGAGGGCAAAGTAATGACCTTTAATTTAGAAAAGTATGTAAGATAAACCTGCAAGTATTCAGAGTGCTCAGTGTTACAATGAGAAAATCATTTCCGCAGTCGGCGAATGTCCCCATGCTAATAGTGCATAAGTGATCTGAGACTGGAAACGTGAGAAATAAGCTACTCGGATTACATGTTCAGATACCGAATTCGCTAAGTTTTTAAATTGGTGTGTTTTATATAGTTTATGGGAGAGATGAGTTACATGCTGATACCATTTAAGAATTTAATGGCAAGTGGAATATTGGATTTATGATGTTTACAATTTGTTAATAGTTTGACTTAGAACTTCGTTACTAGTAGCTAGTATTTTATTTAGATCCTTTGATCTAACAACTAAAGTAGTATCATCAACATAGAGGATGCTTTTATTGATCTTTATTGATGCGGTAAAATCATTGATAATAATTTAAAATAAGAAGGGGCCTAAAACTGATCTCTGTGGAACACTGAAATTAAGTAGAAAAATATCAAATTTTGTATTATTAATATCTAGATACTGCATTCCATTAGAAAGATAAGATTTTAAGCATACGCAACTGCCTTCAATCGATAAAAATTACTAGATTTGAAAATATAGTTCCGCTTAAACAAAAGAAACCGACTATATTGGCAGTTGCTTATGGTTGCATACATAGGTACTATGTTTAATGAAAACTTATAAAAACGTTAAAATATGACCAAATAATAAAAGTAAAAAATAAGAAATAAATTATTGGAAATAACGACTCTATCATATACTAGCCAGTTTTGATATTTTTCTAAGTAGACATTTTAAAACTACAGAGGTGCAATTAGTTAGATCGGAACCAATTAAAAACCGCTGATTCCTTTTGAACTATGTGCCACTGATTGAGGGCCACTGATTAGGTCACAAACACCAGTGCCATTTTTTAGCATTGCGTACTAAGGAACTATGTTGATAACATAGCGAGTACCTCCACCTATTTAGTACAACACCGTGGTCTGAAGTCCAACAATAGAGAGCAATTTGATGTTCAAGAGACTTTACACGCCTACTGATCGACAGAGAACCGATAAACAAAAATATATCTAATTCACATAATAGCATATTTGAACTACTTGCACCCAACGTACGTCTATAGTTTTTATGTTCGTTTTTTATATATTCAGATAAATGTACCTATATCTATTTTTGTATAAATAATTCTTTCACATTGCTGGTTGGAAGAGCGAATGAAATAACAATAGTTCAATGCAGTGACGCACCCAGGAATATTTGTTGGGGGGTTGGAAGACAAAATTATTTAAATTATGAAAACATAAAGTGTTGACTTAAAAAAAAGGTCCTCACTTCTAAAATACAAGTGACGACCTAAAAAAAAAGGTCCTCATCTCTATTTTTTAAATTTTCTAGTGTGTTTGTGTGTTTTTATTTTTATTTCTTACCTAGGGCGGGCCCCCGCCCTGGTTGCGTCACTGGTTCAATGTATGCAATGTATACCTTGTAATAATATAAATGTTATGTAAAATTTTTGTAATAATATACTAGTGCTAATGACCATTGCAATCGAAGTACTTTAAAATCAAATTTTAAAAAAAGTTCTTTCTTAACGACTGAACGAATGGCATCATTCAATTTCGATACCCTTTTAGATTGAACCATATCCTTTTTCTAACGGTCGTCGGCCAACTAAATCCTCCTCAAGTATAGCATATTTTTTCTAGTTGCGTAAATAATTTTTGTGGTTTCACTTATGTGAACACTTATTATTCATGAAATAACAAATATTAAAGAGAGTTGCAGTGGCTCTGTGTTAAGACGGTTGTCTACGGAGCGCAGGGACGCGGGTTCTATACCCCTCCACCTCCTTCGGATTTTTATGTTCCGAAATTGTGCAGTCAGCTCTGGGGTCAACTCAGCCTCAAGTATTTACTACTTAAAATGAATACCTGCTTATACAGGGATAAAAGGACCGGCCGAAACGTCACACTGACCACGTGGCTTTCATATCTATAGCCGGCGGTCTAGAAACGGAGAACTTACCTTCTTTGCCCCTTATACGCCTAACTAGGTGTCGGGATCTTATTATTATTATTATTATTATTATTAACAAATATTAAAAGAGATCTAGGCTTTGATGAAATCGACAACGGTGATGTTCGCGAATGTCTGGAATCACATTCAGAACAACTAAGTTATTCGAGGTCCTCAATATTGATGAACAGCGAAAATATGAGATGGAAATTTGTGAGGAACAAAATATTCAAGAAAAGAAGTTGAAATTACATGAAGGAATGTTTTACGTAGCTGAAATTTTGTAACGAATAATTATGGACGCAAACCAAGATATTGAGGGTGTAAAATTGGCGTCCACATTGAAAAATATGTTTCCATACAAGATACAAGCAAATTTATGATGAAAGGACGAATGAAAATTTTATACAAACCAACATTTTGACATATTTTTCAATGAAATAAGGTGAGAATACATACTGTAATTTGCTATTTTGAATTAACTTTTAATTACTGAACTACAAATATTTATAATTATCCTATGCTTTTATACTTGTGTTTATTAAAGTGCTATAAAAAACGAATTTTTGTTTGGTGTTTTGTAGATGTTGGAAATAATTAAGCTAGTTTATATTGTTTATTAACTTCGATTAACGCGATTTTACCTAACGCGCCAATTTGCGTAACAAATTAATCCCGCTAATCTAGGGATTCCCGTATTCCACTTTACAGCTTCATGCCTTGGAGCAAATAATTTGATATTTTAGGTAATACTCAAATATTTTTGATGCAACAAATAAGAATTTTTATAAAGCTAGCAAATACAAACATGTGTTTTAAGAAATAGAAAAGTATGTAAAATATTTTGTAATATAATTTCGCTGTGTGCCGTACTTTTGTTTTAAAGTAAAAATGTTACCTTGAATTGTTACCTTGAATTGTTACCTTTTGTGATCATACTTGTTTAACTAACGTGAAGACAAATTATTTTGTGTTTCTGATTTCTCGACATTTTTCATTTCTCGAGAAATCTTTATATATATATATCGAAATAATTATTAGAATATATATCTTTTTTTAATGTTGGAAATATTGTAGAGGATAAAGACATTCACCATGTTAAAATTATAGTCAACTTTAGAGTACTAAAGTATTCATTTAAATAACACTTGAAAATTGGACAATTGTAGGAAGTTCCAGGCAGTAATTAAAGTGCAAATAAAAGTAAATATATAAATATGGAAAATATATATTGAATAATTTTTACATCTGTCAATCTTTTTTTTAATAAACAAAAGCCAATAGCGCGAAATATTGGCGCTTAAATTTAAACTTCCCAACACCCCTTCTCGCCAATGAAGCGCGGCATTCTAGTTTCACAGTCCTAGTTTCTTGCAGCACTTCTCAAACAAGTCTCGGCACAGAGGTTTGTGAAAATATCAGCCGTCATCTCATCAGTGGGGCAATATTCCATTTTGATGATGCCTTGCTCTCGATAATGGTGGTGAATGTCGATGTGTTTTGTTCTTTGGCCACACCGTTCCGACGCCACCAACTTGATTCAATGAATGCATCCTTGAATGCTCGGCCCTGTAATTGAGTCTCTCTGGAGGAATACCTTTAGTGGTTCTAGTTGAAACACGTTGTTCCGTTGTCTGATTACGAACTCTTTCTTCGCCAATCACAACTTCGTTAATTTGGAGAGGTTCAACAGACACTGACTCTGGTGGCGTTGCCCCTTCTGACTCTGGTTCTAAATCGTCCCAGTCAGTTATTTTATTGTAGGTTATAGTCTCCTTGAGCTTCTTCTTGTCCGTTGATATTTCCTTTTCGATTATTTTTACCGATCTTGCCACAGTGACACGATCTGTCTTCGGATTCCATATCCGGTATCCCTTGCAATGAGCGTCCATACCAAGGAGTACGCCTTCCTCAGCCTTGTCGTCCCACTTTTGGCGTTTAACTTTAGGAACGTGCACAAATACACGTGAACCAAATTACTTAATAGCACTCACATCGGGCTTTGAACCAAACCAATGTTCGTATGGAGTGCGGTGGACACTGCCGCTAGGCAAACGGTTTTGTATGTGAGCCGCAGCCAACACTGCCTCTCCCCAGAAACTTTTGGGTATCTCAGCATCAAGAAGCATACACCTCGCCATCTCGATCAGCGAGCGGTTCTTCGTTTCAGTAACTCCATTCTGTTGTGGCGTGTAAGGGCAGGTCAGCTGGTGTTCGATTCCCTGGTCTTTCAGGAACTTCTCCAGCTCTTGGTTGACATATTCTTTACCATTATCCATACGTAAAATCTTAGGCTTTTTCCCCTTCTGATTCAGTTGGGAAGCCACATACTGCTGGAATACGTCAGTCACCTCATCTTTCGTCCGGATTAGTTTGGCGACTGTGAAACGAGAAAAATCATCCACGAAAGTCACCATATACCGGTTTCCACTAGGAGTCGGCGTCTGCATCGGTCCGCAAACATCGCTGTGGATGAGGTCCGATGCATTCTCAGCTCTTGAAGTGCTGGTTGGAAATGGTTTCTGTGTCATCTTACCTTGCTGGCAGTGATCGCACACGACGTCACCACCCTTGCCTTTGATGATCATACCACTCATCAGATCTTCAGTTATCATTCGATGAAGTGCTTTGACGTCGCGATGACCAAGCCTGCGATGCCATTCTTACAGACTCGCTGTTGCAACGGCTCGCCCTGCCTTCTCCGTCCTGTTTTCTGCTTCCAGACAGTATATATTGTTTGTTCTTACTGCCTTAGCAATGATATTCTTCCCTCGCTCAATGGTGCAAACATTTTTGTCGAATACAACCCGAAATCCACGTTTTGTCAGTAGTGGCACGGAGAGTAGGCTCGCGTCGAGGTCGGGAGAGTACAACGTATCTTTGACTGTTATCATATGTACTCCGCCCTCTGGTAGGCGACATGATAGCTTCACCTCACCAGATCCTGTAGCTTTGACAATAGTACCATCATCGAGATGAATATTTATATCCACAGGACGCAACATGTGACATGTTGCACCTGAGTCAACACACCAACGACCACCGAGGCCACTTCCTGCAAAATGTACATAATGTTCAGTAGTGAAAGCTGTGAATACGTACATGTCGCTTTGTGCACTGGCTCCGCTCTCATCTTTGCGCTCTTGACGATTGCGAGACTTGCTGGCCCCTTTCTGATTGTCGCTACTGCCACCACCCTGCTCTTTCCAGCGCTTGTAGGCCCAGCACTCTGACTTGAAATGACCCTTCTTCTCGCAGAAATAGCATTCTTTTTCTTTCTTCGGTTTACCAGTCTTGCCTTGTTAACGTTGATTCCAAGTACTACCTCCGCTGTGGGATGTCTGTAGCGCCTTGCTGGTATCATGACAATCACTACCAGCATGTTGGCGTCGCTCGTACTCGTCTTCAAGCTTCGCTGTGACGTAATTCACTGTTAATTCTTCTTCCTTGTGACCTTCTAGCATAGTCACCATCGGAAGGTAGCTCTCTGGCAAACTATTCATGAGCTGCTACAATGTACCCTGGTTCAACCACTTGACCTATGTTACTAAGTTGTTGAGTCACTTCGCGTACTGCAGCCACATGTTGTCGCATTGGTCCTCTAGTATACCGCATGCCAAACAACTCACGTTTTTTCTCTCATACATATCTTTCAATGTGGTCCATACCTCCTTTGCGGTCTTGCAGGCAGTCACATTCACTAATTGGTCATTACACAATGCCAACAGGAGAGTTCCAAACGCTTTTCGATCTGCTGCAATCCATCGAGGTGTTTTAGATTGTGGCACTTCATCTTCTATAACATGCCACAGCCCATCTCTCATCAGTTGACCCATTATCTTTAATTTCCACGAATTATAATTCGTACCATCTAAACAATTCAGCGTCATTGTTGTCAAATGTTCACCTACGTTCTCTACATTTACGTTTACAACATTTTGCATGTTGTTTCCACTTTCTGCCATATTGAACCCAATACCAGATACTTGGCGTTCAGCAGTCAAAAAATTATTAACTAATTTCTGATCTATGTTACTAAGTTGTTGAGTCACTTACTACACTGGATACATGCCTGGGCCCATAACCACTTGAAAATTGGACAATTGTAGGAAGTTCCAGGCAGTAATTAAAGTGCAAATAAAAATAAATATATAAATATGGAAAATATATATTGAATAATTTTTACATCTGTCAATCTTTTTTTTTTATTAACATAATAAACAAAAGCCAATAGCGCGAAATATTAGCGCTTAAATTTAAACTTTGGAAAACAAATGGATAACTTTAAAAATGATTACAAAAACGGCACGTAATTGCATAATAATTGAAAATGCATATGTATAGAGAAATTTTAAAAAAATTAAGAAATGAATAATAATATTAATAATTATAGTTGAAGGTAATGGGATTCGGACCAGTTAGAAAATAAAAACAAATTTATTAACTTCGCTAACGTTTCGATTTAATTTAAATCTTCATCAGAGCTACAAAGATAAATAGAAATATACAATTATTAAATTGGTAGGTTTACATGTATAAAATTATGATAGTGTTAAAATTTAACAAGTCAAGTAGTTAAAATAATCATTACAAAATTGTCGGAATTTAAAATATAACATAAAATAATTATTAAATAATAAAAACATATCAAATATGAGTTAAAGAATAAAAAACAATGTTAAATTTACAATACCTTAGTTAATAGTCACGAAATAAAATAACAGTTTTAAAATAAATGAAGAACACATCATATTGTCCGGTTATTGAACTCAGAGATAAGCAATTAATAAGCCACGTATGAATTTGAAAAAGGGTTTGAGGTGGTTGAAACAAGTCAGTAACGCTATCTATTAATAAATTAGAAAATGATTATTAGGTGAAATATGTTAGATTTAGAATTTTTTTAATATATTACAATAGATGGCGCTTATATTATCACAGTCGGTTTTAAAGTTAACTAATTTAGGGTTCTGAATTATATGTATACTCTCAGTAATCAACCTTTTACTGAGATTGTCTACTTTATCTAAGATTTTAGTTTGTTCAAAATTAAAATTGTGGTTAGTGGTGAAGTAATGGGTACTGAGTGCCGTGTTTTCTTTTTTATTTTTAAATTTATCCTGACAGCTATTTTTATGTTGATATACTCGGTTTTTAAGATATTGTTTAGTCTGTCCAACATAACCTAAATCACAACCTCCACAAGGGATGTGATAGACTACTGACGACATTTTATTAAATTCAGTAGGTTGTTTAATTTTTGAGTGAAGTTGATTAATAGTTTTAAGATTATAGAAAGCTAATTTTATATTATAGGGTTTAAAAAGTTTAGCAATTTTAAATGAAATATTTTTGATGTGTGGAAATTTTAAATATGAACAATCAGTGTTGATATCTGGAAGTGAATTATTATTGGTGGGATTATTGGGATTGTTATAAAAAATTCTATTAATGATATTTCTAGGGTAGTTATGAATAATAAGATTGTCAGTGGCTTTTTTAAAATTTTCCCTATGGAATTTAGGGTCACTCAAACTGAGTATTTTATGTTTACATGATTTTATAATGGCAATTTTTTGTTTGTATGGATGTTCTGATAAGAAATTTAAAGTACGTCCTGAACTTGAGGGTTTAGTATACATATTAGTAGATAAGGTGCCATTAGAATTACGTATTAATAGAATGTCGAGAAAAGGGATAGTATTGTTATTTTCAGTTTCTATAGTAAATTGTAATTTGTTGTGATAAGAGTTAAAAATAGAAAGTGTGGTATCTACTTGATCTGCAGGTATGGCTAAAATAGTATCATCTACATAATATTTAATGAATGGTAAATGAAAAGGTAATTTTTTAATGACGGTATTAATGAGTTCATTTACCACTAAATTAGCTAATACAGGTGATGAAGGAGCACCCATTGCTGTACCAAACAATTGTTGGTAGTATTTATTATTGAATACGAAATAACCACTATCAAACAGATATTTTATAATAGTGATAAATGAATCATAAGATAGGTTAGTATATGCTGAAATAGTATCCCATTCTTTATGTATGATAGCAATGACTAGTTCTTGTGGAATATTGGTAAATAGTGATATAACATCTAACGATATAAGTATATAATCGTTAGGAAGGACGATATTTTTAGTGAAATTAACGAATTCATAGGAGTTTTTTATATTGTAGTGGAAAGTAGTAACTACCTTATCTAAAATATCATTAATGAAAGAAGCTAACTTGTAGGAAGGTGCCATTATACAGGAAACAATAGGTCTTAAGGGTTTGTTAGTTTTATGGCATTTAATTTTACCATAAATTTTAGGAGGTAATGAGTTATGGATTTTGAGATAAGTAGCTTGAGATTTACTTATTTCACCTTTATTATAAATGTTGTCAATAATATTGTTATTAAGTGTTTGGAATTTGCTGGTAGGGTCTTTACTTAGTGGTTTATAGATGTTATTATCAGATAAGATATCAATCATTTTTTGTTCGTATTGGTTATTATTAATTATTACGGTACAATTACCTTTATCTGAACTGCATACTATTAATTGTTTATTATTACTAAGAAAATTTTTAGTATTATTAAAATCTTTAAGTATATTATTATTAATAAGTGGGTTAATTAAGTTTTTATCAGTATTAATATTATTAGTTAATATATTACACGCTTGACTTCTGAGAAGATTTTTAGTGTCAGTATCATTACTTATACGGTTAATGTTAAATTCTAAGTCAGTAATGACATTATTAATATTATATTTATTAAGAGTGGTAGGTATGCTAAATTTAGGTCCCAGACTAAGTATATCTTTAGCATATTGGGGTAAAGTTGTGTTAGTTAGATTAATTAACCATTTATCTTGACAGTTATATGTGATATTTTTAATAGAGTTTTGAAGTGTTTTAAGTTTTTTTAAATTTCTAGCTTTTATTGTCTCAAATTCTCTTTCAAATTCATTATTAGTAATAGTTTTACATTGATAAAATGTATTATGAGGTAATACATTTTTTAGTTTAATTTCAAGGTCATTCAGTTGTTGTTCAATATTTTTAATGTTACATAAGGTAATTTTTATCTCTAAGTTCAATACCGACCTTGCTAATTTTTTGGTGATAGAGTTGATTTGATTATGAAAATGATGGTTTGTTGATTCTAGGTTGTAGATGAATTTGAAGTTTTGTTTGATGTGGTTAGGAGTGAGCTGTTGTCTTCGGCAATTTAATAAAAATATCTTTCTGTTGATCAGGGATGCTAGTTTCTTATGTGATGTTCGGAAAATTTTGATATTGTTTTTGGTTGTTGTACCAAAAGAAAGTTCTATGTTGTTGAAAAAACCCATGGTAAAAATCTTGATTAGATGAATTACGTCCGTAAGTTAGTAGTTATAGTTGAAGGTAATGGGATTCGGACCAGTCAGAAAATAAAAACAAATTTATTAACTTCGCTAACGTTTCGATTTAATTTAAATCTTCATCAGAGCTACAAAGATAAATAGAAATATACAATTATGAAATTGGTAGGTTTACATGTATAAAATTATGATAGTGTTAAAATTTAACAAGTCAAGTAGTTAAAATAATCATTACAAAATTGTCGGAATTTAAAATATAACATAAAATAATTATTAAATAATAAAAACATATCAAATATGAGTTAAAGAATAAAAAACAATGTTAAATTTACAATACCTTAGTTAATAGTCACGAAATAAAATAACAGTTTTAAAATAAATGAGTGTGAAACGTTAGCGAAGTTAATAAATTTGTTTTTATTTTCTGATTGGTCCGAATCCCATTACCTTCAACTATAACTACTAACTTACGGACGTAATTCGTCTAATCAATATTAATAATTATTTTATTTAACTTGTCGGTAATCTTTTACGTAACAGTTTTAAACTGAACAAAAAAGGAAATGTGAATGATTATAATAAATAATACACTAAATTAAAATAAAATATTGTAACAATAAATGCTAATTAGCTAAATAGTATAAATTGCTTCTTATTTGTTCCCACAGTTGCGTTGCGGGCGACAGAAGACAATTTTTCTCAAAATTAAATTATAATCAGTGACTCACTAAACATTATATTTTTTTAAATAGTTTTTTAAAAGTACAATGCGTTTAACGTGGCGTCGAGAAAAATTTACATTACTCTAGAAAAAAAATTTACATTTCTCGAGAAATGAAAAATGAGAATTATAACTTTTTCTGGAGAAAAAAATCTCGAGAAGAAACACTAATTTCGGCTACAAAGTAGCCATCTTCCTGAAATTCGCACATAATTTTTTTTAATTTGGGCATTTATTTATTTTTTTTAATAAACGCTCTTTTTTAGAGGGACTATATTTTTCAGAGAAGAGCTCTTTTTTAGAGAGGCGGTTTAGTTTCAGAGGGACCCTGGTTTTTAAGAGTGTCGCCCTTTTTTAGGAGGGACGCCTCTTTTTACAAAGAGGCGATTTTCTAAAAGGTAAATAAAAAAAAATTATTTAAATTATTTTTTTTTTCAAAATAAATACTCGTATTTATAAAAAGAAAGAAATTTCAACCCTCCCCCATTATTATAAAATGTAAGATCTGTAAAGTTATGCTGTCACAAAACAATTAACGAGATTATGTGATTATATATAATTAAATTTAAGATATATATATTGAAGGACGGGCTCCTAGCTAACTGGAATAAGGCTCTAGTAGCAGCCTTAATTTGGCGCCCCTTGCATTTGACGCTACGGATGGAAACCCAGTCTGCGCACCCCTTAATCCGGTACTGACTGTAATTACAATTACAAACTCATTTTGCTGACAAAGTAAGAACAGTCAAACATTTTTATTTATATACACGCATGCTCGCAGAGCTATTCCAAGTCTTTACGGGGTGTGCACGTACATTTTATCAAAGCTTATCACGAAAGCTTATCAAAAACTGATTGAAATTTTTTGATATCTTCTATCAGCTATAATAATTTACACCTGAAAAGATCCAAGGAAATCATGAGAACATACTCAAATCATATCCGAAAAAATTTATTGAATTGTTAAAAACTGATTTTGCTTCTTATATTGGTGCCAAAAAGACCTTGTGAAGTTACAGTTATACTGTTTGATAACTAATAGTTTTTTGGAGTCTTATTATTCAAATGTAGAAATTGATTTGTGATTTGTCTCATGATTGCCAACTGTCAGACGCGCACACTAAGAGGTGGTCTTAGGATCCGGACTCCCCCCCTGGAATGGAAAAATAATATACTTATTTAATAAAAGCTAAGCAATTTAAAATAAAAAGCACCTTTTTTATTAATAAAAATTAAAGTATAATCAAAATTAAAGTAATATATAAGCCCGCCCCTCTCCGTAAAAGAAACAATTATAAATTTGTATTATTTTACGAATATTTTTTCGAAATGGACCCCTCCCAGACCAATTTTTTGTGTGCTCGCCTGCCAACTGTGATGGAGAAAGTTTATTTTCAAAACTAAAAAGGATTAAAAATAAACTAAGAAGCACACATATCGAACAATTTTTCTATAATGAATATTGAACATGACTTCCTGCATGAAATGAAAATTTCCAGTGTTATTAATAAACTTGCTAAAATATTTGCTAAATTATGCTAAATCTAGAAAAAGCAACTTTTAAATTGTACTCTTGTTTTGATATTTAAAATTATCTGGATCATTTAATTATAAAATATTTTTTTAAATATTATTTAACTAAGAGAATAAATAATTGTTTAAATTTTTTTTATAACTCCTTATAACTCTTTATAACGCATTCCACAGACCTAGCACTAGCTTAATCCGGCACATAGTTCATATAAAATGTGGATAACAATTATCATGTTTCTATAATGCTATTAACAAGAAATTCAAGTTTCAAAAAGTTTATGTAAACCAAAACATATCAGATGTTTTTAAAATTTATAAGTCCAAATTCGAAAGAGGAAGTAGCTCTAATTTATTAGAAGGTTTATTTTTTCCTATTCCCCTAACATCCTCCTCTAATAGGGTTAAAAGAAAGATAACAGCCGTAATGGTTTGATCATTATGTGGGTTTTATTTTAAATGGGGTTGTTGTTTGGCTGGTCGGGAATCGCATAGGAGTCTAGGGGTTTCAGTGTCACAATTAGTTCTTCACACTGTCGCTTAGCTGACAGCTACACGCACTTACCCAGGCAGCCGCTGCTGCCGGTAACTAACGCAACGTCAGCTGCTGTCAGTTACTATCCACATTGTGATAATGACCATGAGCTGGATTTAATCTCATTTTTATCTCCTGAATTTCGAGTCCGCTTCGATAGATGTTTCTGTTTAAAACTGTTAAATGGCGAAGCGAATTTTAAAATTCGATTACATTTTCATTTTATTTTAATCATTTGGTTACAATTTGATAAAATCCTTTAACAATTTAAACTACAATACATTTTTATAGAAATCTTTTGTTTTGATATCGTCTTGTATAAAATAGTACTGTGATGGTATTATGATGAATCGAATTCTATTCTATCATGGCCAATAACGCAATTCTATTTTTGGTTGCAAAGTAACTATTGTTTTTTTTTTGTTAACTATAGAATAGAAATCTATGACTACGATGTGGTGTAGAATGGTGCATGGTCGGATATGGTTGGAAATGGTTGATGGTATATGATAGACATGGAGGTAAATAACTTGTCGTATACAATAGTGGGGATAGTTATCCCCACTATTCATGTGTACACTTTTCCACGCTATTATTCGAATACTCGAAAAAATACTTGAGAATAGTGGTATTTATCAATAAATTGCAATAATGTAAAACTAATGTAGAAGAAAGAATGTAAGACAAAACTTTATTTTAGCTCACCATTTTAAAAATATAAATTTTCCGATAATGAACAAAAAAAAAATAATAATAATAAGAATGATATTCGTGTGTACTACAGAATATAATTCTTTTTAGTATTATCTTGCAATAATATTCAACGAATATCTTGTGGTGGGTAAACTGAACCTGTAATCGTTTATATTACAGCAGCAGAACAGGAAATAATAAAAATACTCGGTTATTGTTCAAAAAAAAATTTATTTAAATGTATTGATACGTATTTCGGCTTTCTAGGCCATCGTGAGAATAAAAATGTTAACATATCTTACTGAAATATATAGTAACCAGATAGTATGTACAACAAACAGGATTAGGAAAAAACAGGAAAGGATTAAAAGCAGAAGAATAATGAAAATAGGCAGAGTCAATCGCTTTTGCCATTATCTAACGCTTTCGATTGTGGACGAGAAGTGTTCAGTGGTCAGCGAGTTACTGTGCTCTCTCTCTCTCTCTCTCTCTCTCTCTCTCTCTCTCTCTCTCTCTCTCTCTCTCTCTCTCTCTCTCCTCTATATTGATATTATATTGATACATACCTGATATATCAGATCACCCGTCAACCTATATTTCCTCGAAAACGAGTTGTGGGGGAAGTCAGGAAAAAATATGGTCACATGAATGAAAAAACGTGAATGGTAGTATTAAATTTGCAGAACAAATTGTAAATAAAGGATATCAAAGATAACTTTGATTTTTTAAATAACAACGTATGTCGAGTTGAGTATTTTCGGATAGATTTTTTGAAAACTAAGAGAAAGTTTGAAATGAAACAATTATTACTTAAACATTTTTTTACGGAAAATTTCGGCTTACGAAAAATTTTATATCATATTCTCTAGAACAACTTGAAAGTAAAATATTTTATTGTTTTTAGTTGGAAGTGTCTTTTTGATTGTAGCTCGGATCATAATAAACGAAAAAATTAAAATAGTCGTATTTCAAAACACGATTTGAAAGGAATGCACAGTAGGACCATAACCATTATGAAGAATCGCCATTAGAAATTATTCATAATCTCTGGTTACCATTAATAATCTAATTTTTGATTGAGCTATGAATAAAAGCTCTTGGTGCGTAGATTTGTTGATTAAGATTAAAAAAAAAAAGATTTGTTAAGACGCGATTTTGGTTGTAAAGGATTGATCTAAAGATCTGAAAAAAATCTTAATAGTTTATACCTACTAAGGTGAACTTGAATAATACAACATGAAGTTTTAATTAGATTTAAAAATATTTAATATATTGAAAACTATTAAGGTGTAGGAAAAAGGAGGGAAATATTAATATATATATATATGTTGTTGCATACCAGTGGCGGCGCTAGCGTGGGTCTGCCTTCCCAATCGTTCTAGCCCCAGTTGCCCCCCCCCCGGAAATTAGATGTGACAACCTTTTTTTTTCTTAAGGTTATCACATATTTTAGAAGTGAGAACGTTTTTTTATTGCTCATCTATTTTCAGGAGTATTAATAACGATAAAAATTTGTGCCCTCCTTAAATATTTCCGCCCCGCCCCCCCAGATTTTAAGGGCTAGCGCTGCCACTGTCGCGTACACGTACAGAATGTAGGGTAAACAAGTGACTGTCTGAAAATAATGAAGTAATTGATATGAGCCAGAATCGGAAATTTAGATCAGATTATTGTTCCCAAAAATATCTAAATGTTTTAATTTGTTATAGGATATCAAATGAAAGTTCTTAAACAAACATTAACGTACATTAACGAACAAAAATTCAAAAAAAAGGTGCATGTCAATCAACACCGTGATTTTATTCAAAAATATATCTAAAAAATATTATCTATCACCTATCTCCCTATTACCCACAGATGCTGATCTAAAAATCTGAAAATGGGCGATAACCAAAACAATACAGTTTCGTTCAGTTTATTTAAATATAAGTTTTTGTATTTCTGAAAAAATCTATATATATTGCATCTAAATTGCATGTTGAATATTTATAGTAAAAGTTGGAGATGTTTATACAGCAGTCGATTATAAGAGGTTAAAGAAGAAGATGAAACATTATAGTCGCTTTCAAATTTTTAGATTTTTTAAAAGTGCTATTTAAATTCTTCTAAAGCTATCAGTCTATAGTTATCGTAAATAACAACAGATTTGTATATCGATATAAAGATTATGATAGTACTGTAAGTTTTAAGGTTTGATGAAGGTGTTAATACAATTTTGGGTGTATAATTGAGCTTTTTTGGTTGTATGCATGGTTGTTGTTATGTTTATATATATATATATATATATATATATATATATATATATATATATATATATATATATATATATATATATATATATATATATATATATATATATATATATATATATTTATATGTGTTTTCCTAATTGTCTCATTTCGAAATTGTTAGTTGACATGAAATTAACTTAATTCCATATGTAACTCTTAAGAGCGCGCAGGCGGTGCGGGAATGAATAAATTTGCACCAAAGCGCATGTGCAGCGTAAAGAAATAAAATAGCTCCAACGCTCCTTTGCAGCGATACGAGAATTATTATTTCCGTACTGCTGCGTGCGCATTAATGCCTGTCAACAATAATTGCATTGCATTTTCTTGATTAAAATTTTTTATTGGGTCGGAATCATATGCCTTCCAAAATCACAGAAATGCGTTTGGTGAAAAAATCTGAATAGCCCAATAGCAAGTAAGATTAGTCCACCTCAGATTTTTATGGGGCTGCATAAAGAAAATTATCGTGATGTTTTTTCTGAAATATGTGTTGAAATGTGCGAAAAGTCGTGCAAAAAAAAAAGACTGAAAATGCGAGGCATTGCGTCACGACTAAGGGAGAGTATTTGGTTCATATTATATTCCGTATATAATTGCTAGCTCTCTATAAATATCAAATAAACAGGCAATGTTTTCAGGGGCGGACTTTGGCTTAGAGAAGCCAGGCAGCTGCCTAAGGCCCGTATTTTTTTGGGGCCTATAAAACGGTTTTATTATATAGTTTTTTCATAATTTTATAATTTATTTGACTGGTATGGCCTGTAATAAGACTCTTTCTTAGGGACCCGATTTTTCTTAGTCCGTCACTGAATGTTTCAGATCTATCTATTATTCAATATAAAAATAAAATTAAGCCCTACAAATAAATTATTAATTTATAAAATATGCATTGGGCCAATTTAGCTTATGCAGCACCAGCTTGGAGTAATAATAGTGTCACAAATATAAAAAAATTACAAAAAAATTAAAACAAGTGCCTACAATATCGGGTATCATATAAATGAATATTACAATTATAAATTATAAATTTATCCAAGTATTTTGGAAGTAAACCATTAATCAATTTATACAAAAATATCATAGAACAAAATTCAACTCGTTGGATTAGTTAGAAATTATCCACGATGGACCAAAATTAAAATTAAGCATACAGAGGCTTAAAAATTCTAAAAAGTTCTATAGATGTAATTAATTTTAATTTAAGTGACCTTATTCATTGTAACAGATAAGCGTGTGAAACACATACTTTTATAATCCACTATTAAATTACAAGTGAGGAGTTAACATTCAAACCGTGATTTGTCACACATAATTCAAAATTGAGCTATTAGTATCAGTGTCTCACTCTTCGTTATATGTATAAATCATCAATAAATTTATCTAAAAGGTGTAAACAAAAAATAAAAAAATAAATGAAATCCTTGGTTCCTTGAAATTATTCCTGATTATTTGAAAAATTAAAATTGTGATTTGTATTTTTTAAAAATGATAAATAATTTATAATATTTAAAAAATTGATGTGAAGTATGAATTTTTACACATTTCAGGGTTTTGCAAATATTTGATAAGTGTAAGAAGCCAGCATAATGCTGGATGTCTAGGAATATTTGTTCCATCACATCAAATTCAGTTTTTTGATAATCATTTTTATTAGTTATTTGAGCACAAGTTTTCACTAGATTAATAAGAAATATATTGATAAATGGCTTTATCTTTTTTTTAATTTCAGAAACGTATTTCTCACTATTAACGAACTGTTATTTGATTTATAAGTATTTCATTACTATAAATGATTTATTCCTCTTTGATACCTTACAAAAAAAAAAAATAATAATAAAGTAATTAAACCAATAGGTTGAGTCACAATGTATAATAGAATTATAAAACACTGTAGAGTGTAGTGTGGTGTTCAAATGCGTGGGCCTTATAATCTCAGTCTACACCTGCCAGGTTTATAAGGCGATATTCACAAACTATTTATTTATTTATTTATTTACTTAATGCAAAAAAGGCGACTTAATCTCGCGTAATTTCGGATGGTGACAGAAAACAAATCTAGGATTCGCACATAGGCTACATGTCATCTCAAAATATTAAATACAAAGGGGATTTTTCGGGGGACACTAGTTAAACAACTTAAAATATCTTACTTATTATTTATTTAACTGTAAGAAAATTTGTATAATAAAAGTTGATTAGAATGAGAAAAGGATTCATCACTATTCAATGCAATTTTTAATACGATTTCAAGTGCTACCTAAATATCTGAAATATCTAACTTATTATTTACTTAAAACCAAACATGTGTATAAAAAAGTGAGGGGGAGTGGTAAGGTTAAATTAAATAAATTAAATATAGCTGTAGTGTTCTTTTACTCGCTTCCCTTTCGTCTCCATTTCTGTAACAATTCTTGTTGTAATATTACTTGTACTTACAATAAATATTAATTTAACATTTTGCTTTGCATCTTTTTATGCATTTTCCATTAAAAAGATTATACTCAAAATGCCTTAAAAACTCATCCAAACTACATATTCATAAAGAAATTAAGGTGTATTACGACTTTATTAAATACGTCGTTTAGCATCTTCAAGAACAGCTTAAAATAACCTATATAGATAAGGAAGGTAAAAAACATCTTAAAACCTGGCATTCAGTATTATCCGCATTCAGTCTCAAGACGGTTGTGGGTTGTGATGAGGCTTGCTGAAATAACGCATACGAAATGTTTAGCGACGCGGTTTTGTTTGTCCCCTTTTCTTTGTCTTGGTCGATAAGAGATGGCGTTGATGCCCTAGTTCAGCATCGTAACTGAATGATTTCACACGTCTCTGACCTATTTCTTTGCTTTTTTAGATATTACAAACATGATTCCTGGAGATGAAATTGTATAGTAAACAAATAACAAAATGGTGCTTGTTGTAATATTTGTATAGTTCAGTAAAACGCAAAGTAGAAATTGCACGATCAAACGTTTTAGTGCTCACTAATATTGGAGAATGTTTTCAACGAAATTTAAAAGACGACACAAAATAGACATGCGTACTTTTTATAAACAATTGATGAGAAGTGTCAACATACACACATTTCATGGACTAGGTAATTGGCAACAGTGTGGGTTACAATTTTAACAGTAACGCAACAGAATATTTTTCTTTAATTAATTTGCTTCTGTTAACCTAAGTATTAAGAGCTTTCTTTTTAAAAGGATACACATATATCTATTTTGCAGTTTATTAATTTCGGTCCTGTTGCATTGCAATTGTTTTAGTAATAACATTATAAATCTGCACTGCACAATTTAGCGATATCCCATTACATTACCTTTGTAGATAATTTAATTATTATATACATATATTTTTAGGGTTTTGTAGGTATGACCATCAAAAACTTCACTCATTTGTCTGTCTGTCTGTACGGTATAAATTGTAGCCAAACTGCTTAACATAGGAAGTTGAAATTTTGCATGCTTATACAACTTTTTGACCGACATATAGAAAAATACTTTAGTTGAGTTAAAAAAAAAATCCCGCGATAAATATAAACAAATATGTATTTAATGAAAATATTAATATTTTTTAAAAATTTTGTGTTGCATATCAAATGAAACCTTTAATGCGTGAATCAACAGGCAATTTTTTAGTTTTGAAAAATCATTTTTTTTATGGGATTTTCGTCAAATATATGTCAAAAAACTTTGTCCCCCACCCTATCTCCCAGAGGGTTTGATCTAAAATCTGAAAAAAAAAATCCCCATAATGTACATTAATGGAATCCGGAATAGTATAACAGGAATTTTTGATCAGATTAGTTATTCAAAAAAAATTGATTTTTTTGTTTCGTTGAAAAAAATTATTATTATTTGAAATTTTTCAAATTCAAGAACGAAATTTTTTTTTTTAAAGTTCTTTCTTTTACTACGATTTTATGTGTTACCAAAAATGTGGTAAAGAAGTTCTTGTCGCGCGCCCTTTTACCCAAGAGGTTAAACTAAACATCTGACAAAAATATATGTAATGTACATTGATCTGAGCCGGAAACGTACGACAGGAATTTTTTATCAGATTGCGCTTTTGGAAAATATTGCAGTTATTATGATTTTGAAAAAATAATTATTTTTTTAATTAATGGCTAAATTATGGCTAATAATGCTATGGATTTTTTGTATTTATGTCTAAGGTAGTATATGTCTTCTTCTGAAATTAAAAATATTTAAAAAAAAAATAACAGCTGAAAATCGAGTTCATGTGTGATAAGAGCCTATAGGCAGAAGTGTTTACTGTTATACTTATTGTCTGAATTAGTTAACTTTTTTTATTTTTTAGGTATCTAACAAGAATAAATCATTTTTAGAAGTGAAATGCTTATTAATAAAATAATACATTGTTAATATTGGCAAATAGGGTTTTGAAATTGAATAAAATAAAAATGATTATCAAAAAACTTTTTATCAAAAAAATATTCTTTAAAATTTAGCATTCTGCTGGCTTCTTACTATTAATAAATACCTTCAAAACCCTGAAATGTGTGAAATTCACACTTCACATAAATTTTTAATATCTATATTTATTTATAATTTCTTACTAATATAATTTAATTTAACTAATTTAATTTCTGTCTTATTGTAAATCTTTTTTTGTATTGTTTTTTTTTTTTTTATCTCCTGTTACTGGTATACATTGTATCCTATTGAGGGGTTGTATATAAATAAATAAATAAATATATAAATACTTCACAGGAAATATAAAAATAATGCTTTCAAAAAATGATCCAAAATTGCAAACGTTCTGTTAAGAATATGGCCTACAGTTGCCTTGGGGAAAGACAGCGAGCGTCGAACATTCGAGAGTTTACTCGAAAGTTTGAGAAGGGTATAGAAGTAAATAAGGTTTGCAATATACACTCTGTAGACCACCTGTTTACCCCACTTTTCTCTAAAATGTGATGTATGTGCAAGTTGCGTGAATAGAATTATGACCGAAGTCTACCCAAATAATCGAAGGGCAGTATTTAAAAATACAGGATATCAAGGACAACTTTGATTTTTTAAATGGTAAAGTATGTCTAGTTGGGTATCTTTGGATATATCTTCTGAAAAAAAACACTATTATTTAAACAACTTTTTAATTTTTTTCGTTTACGAAATATTTTATTCTCATAACGACTTGAAAGTTAATGTAGTTAACTAAATTTATTAATGTAGTCTATTTTCAAAAGACGTATCCAAAGATATCGAACTCGACATACGTTACCATTTAAAAAAGTTGTCGTGGATATTCTGTACTTCCAGTTTCTTCCGTAATATTTCAATAGTGCCATTCGATTATTTGGGTAGACTTTTTTTAGCGATCATTTTTTTTCTTACTTACTCACATATCGAATTGTTAGGGGTGGACAGGTGGTCTGATATATCCTGTATAAAAAGCGTGACCTGTTACCGGAAGGCAGTCTTATTCAGGCAGTGTATGTACTTCAGCAGTTCATTAATAACAATAATTAGTCAGTGAGTCATACTGTATACATTTGCTAAAGTTTATGTGGCTATTTTTTGCTTACTAATGAAATTTATGCAAAAGTTGCCATAAAAGAACCCTTTCTGATAATAAGTACACTGGAACTGATAAAAAGGCAAAATATTCAAACGTCAGTGCCAAAAATATACGATGTACGTGCATGGTTAAATAAGTCATGGCCTTCTAGAGACCCAACACTGTGAGACGAAAATAACGAAAAGATTACAACTGTATTCAAATGCCTAGCAATTAATGAACGTTCTGCATATTTTTTAAATACATTTATTTATATATATATATATATATATATATATATATATATATATATATATATATATATATATATACATATATATTTTCTTCGCGGGTCTACAAACTCTTTACCTATGCCAAATTTCAACTCTGTCTCGAACCGTTTGGCCACAATTTCTAACGTTACAGATTCGGACAAATGTACCTGACTGTATAAAAGTTTCTTAATTTTTTAGGTTTTCGTCTAAAAATGCACTCTACAATTCTAAAAATCAAGACGAAAGTAGTATTGATTATTTATATTCTACTTGGTCTCATCTCTACGTGGTCTGTTGCGATGACGCTCAAGCAAAAATTTAAATGGCACACCAATGTGTAAAGCGTGGTTCAATTGGGACAGTGGTGTTGGCAGCGTGTGAGACTAGGGAGGCTATGAACTATTACTGGCCGCATTATCAGGCTACCGATGTTAGACTAAATCACCGATAATGTTGTTTCCAGGTTCTATTGGGTTCTGGATGCATTACATATATTGCAGCAACTAAATGTGGCAGCTAAAAATGTAGGTCTCAATATATACACAAAAAAAAACTAAAATTATTCCGACATTGAACAGGTTGATGCTTGCAAGTATTTTAGGTACAAAATCACATGGATGGGCAGCATTTGGTAAACTTAAAGTTGTATGTGCCTTAAAAAGATATCTTACGAACTATGTTATATACCCGTTTTAACCTACGAGGCGAAAACGTTAATACTGACAAAACTCATGATAAAAATCTGCAAATAACTGAAAAGACCACGCAACGAGGCATGTTCGTTTTAACGCTGATGGCCCGTTTACATTATAATATTAAACGGGCTAGAAGTTAGTTTTCTGGTGAAAAAGATAGCTACTATCCTAATGTATACCCCTAGAGTAACAGTAGGCCTAGTACTAGCGTTAGTATTTCGGATAGCCAATCAGGCTAGTTACTATTCCACTATCACATTTTTCATTGTGCGGCGTTCTCCCTTGAGTACTAAGCCAATGTAACCAACAGGTGGAGAGTTTTAGTACAAGGAGTACTAGGTACTAGTACAAGTGCAGTGAATCGTTTTTTCCTGTTTTCTAAGCTGTTGTGCTAACTCTACAGAGAGCTAGAAAGCTTTTTAGATTTTCTTCGCTTGCAACCCACTTTCTGACATACTCCCTAAATTATAAATTTATAATTCTCTACAAAAGATTACTTGTTTTTTTCAAAATTTTACGTTTTTTTAGTGAGAGTTTAACCCACCAACAACTAACGGCATCATTTTTGTTGTTAACTTTATTCTTATGGGAAGCTAGGATCTTTTTGTGTGCAAACAGGCTAATTACTAGCAATGAGTAGTAAATTTTAAAAGGTAAACTTGTGACGAAGCTAACCGACATGAATAAAAAAGTATGGAATGGAAATGAGCATGACATCTACTTAAAACAACAGAAGACAGATAGTCCAGATGGATTCTTGAGTGGAGATCATGGGCAGACAAATATAACAAAAAGATTTTCTACAATGTATCTCTACGGACAGGCTTCAAGAACCTCATGACAGAGAATAGTAGAAAATTTTAGAGGAGGCATAGGCTATAGAATATATATCCAGATGTGAATTAAAACAACTAAAGATTATGATGAAAATGATGACGATGGTTTTTTGAGTTGTTCAGAGTGAAATGAACTCTACCCTGCCCTAATTTCAGCAAAGGACCAAACAATTGTCCTTCCTTAAGAAATTAAGTGAACTATATTAAAAGTGAAGGGGAATACTTTCTAGTGGACACGTTTGAATAAGTAAATAAAGCTATAATTTCTTCTGATTATTTTTCACATTTTTTCATTATAGACTTTTCATTCTCAAATGGCATTGACCTCCATTTTCCCAGTCTCTCGCAGATAGATATTTTTCACACTTTAGGTATTTCTGTATGTTTTACATTTCACTAATGTCTCTTCCCCTTCTTCTGTATTCTCTTGGAGACCATTGAAGAATCTCTTTTGGATACCTTTCTTGTTTCATCATATTATCCGTACCATCTCAAAACTCTTGTCCAATCGATCTGTCATTCGTGAGGTAAATTCCGTTTCATGCCATATTCTCTCGGTTCTTACTATATATTTTCTGGTGTACTGCAAATGTCTATATCCTGTTTCTTAGTTATTTCCATGTATCCTATTCATATGTGGTTATTGTTTATATGATAGTGTAAAAACTTTTGTTATATTCTTACTCCATATTGTTCCATGTGGTGCTCAAGTTGCTCCATTCTCTCTTATGATCTTTGTCTGTGTCTGCAAGTATTTTCTAAGTATCTAAATTCTGCGCACGTTTTGATTGGTTGATTGTCGATATTTATGTCCTTGATTAATAGCTTTGTTCGCGGATGAAGTTTCTAACAAGGTACCAACAGTTAAGTAACAATTTTACTGCATATGTCCGAATTCTCTTAGATATTCTTATCAATGCGGACATTAAATGTTGAAGGATAAGATTGTAAGCACGGTGTAGTCTGTTTAAATGAGAGCACTTAGTTTAATAACCAAATTTAAATATAGTAACTCCACGCGCATGTGTGAGACTAGCAGTTCTCGTTCTAATATTTTATAAATTAAAACTCACGTTTGACTTTCTACGAACAGGCTACTTAAATGTCGTAAGGCTATAATTGGCGCGTGGTGCTCCAAACTGCAAGAAACTTCAACAGCGAATAAAGTTTATGAAATTATTGTTTAATCCCTACATTATTTATTGTTCCTTTAATTTCTTAAGAATGTACATCATATCGTCCTCTTCTTGTGCAAATATCACTTGGTCAGCGCCGGTGTTACGCATAGGCGAAGCAGGCGCTCGGATGAAGCGCAAAACTTGGAAAGGTGGCAGAATGTAGAGTGCAGATATAAAAAATCCATTTTTTACTTTTATCATCAGGGCGGAAAATATCTTGCCTGTGGCGGCAAATGTTTAGCACCGGCGATGCACTTGGTCATAGCAAACAAGCAACAATTTCCGATTTTATATTTGTATTTAAAAACCCATTCTGCCACCAGTTATAATTTAACTAAATTGAATAAACAAAATAATATATATTTTAAACACACCTCGTTTATACGAATATAAAAATATATATCTATATATTTTATACCATTATTAGTATAAAAAAGTATACAAAACTTTATTACGGTTTTGTGGCCCAAAGTAACTTTAATTGTGTCAAGGGGGCCGCCATCCACTGTTAAAAAACATTGATCTACTTCGATCTTCTTGACTATATCGTAATTTGTTAACCCAAAATCAACTAACCAGTAAAACTTTATTTGTCTTAGAAGAGATTATAGTCACCTCTCGTGCTGTGAAGTGGAAACCTTTTATACGCGTCCCATTTTAAAATATTGATTTTCAATCCAAACTTAGAGAAACAAGGGTAGAAAGTAACCTATATAGTTTATTTTATTTTAAACTTTTATCAACTCTAAATTTCATAGTTTATTTTCAATTATATTACGTAGGAGTAAAAATTGGTGCAAGTTGGAAAATATGTCAGTTACTGTCAATATACGAAAAGGACAAACAAAAAACACAGTTCTATCATATTGGATTGTGTTTTAAAAATCACGCTCTAATAATTTCAAAATTTTATTAGTTCTACGCCATAACTTTAAGCTCCTTGGGACACATTGTGTATTTTCGTAATTATTAAACAATGCGTTCTAAAAATTATAACGAAATGATTTTTCTTAGTTAATTTCACTAGTTGACGTATCTATACTTCTTACCCTTTTTGTTGTACACATTTTTGCTGTAACTTAATGAATAAGCAAAATATTTCAATTTCAGGTAGCTATTATCCATCATAGCCTTTCAAATATGCATCTTATTAAAAGCTGATTTAGCTGATTTGATCCTTTTTTCAATCTAAATTACTTTTTTATATACATTTTTCCTGTTAAATTTATAAGTGAGATATTTTTTGTTTATATGGAGCACTTCCCATACCCCAACCCCCAAATACACGGGCTGACAAGAAAATGGGACAGTATTACGGTTATACCTTACATTTGGCTAAAGGCTGATAAAAAAAGTATTTAACCGTTTTAATTATAACATTTAGGACGAATGGACGATACCATATGTCCATTCAAGATAAGTATGAGATGACGTCACAGTTGAAAAACTTGATGTGTTGCCAGTTCGTTAATTGTCAAAAAAGTTAGGTTATATCGAACTACTTCTAAAAAGAGACTGAAAACCCATATTTCCTATGGAGGAAGGGAGCTAATGTGAATTATGATGCAGAGCAGTTCTTTTCTACCGATTTGTTGCAAAATTATAATAACTGTGTAATATAATGTTAAAATCATATATACAAATCTAAATAAAATTAAATGAAAATTTCATTGTATAAGAATCATCATAAATAATTGTTTTCGCCCGGTGTATCACATAGACGGAAAGCAGTGATAAAGTGTCAAATTTTTTATCATCCAAATAGAAATTTTGGAATTTCAAATGTTGGATACAATTTTACCTCGAATAATGAATATTAAACATTATTACCAGTAGTAATTACAGTTCTTGCTAAATTTATAATGACTGGTCCGCTCGAACGTCATTCATTATATTGTCTCTCAAGTTTCGGCTTCTTCTATTCTAAACTTTTACTAACTAATCCTAACCTATCTAGTTTTTAGGTGCATACTACTTAACTTTTCCCTAAAATTAGCCCAACTAAAATTGTGTATTTGTTTATAATATAAATACATAAGCGGACTGGAGAGTAACATGCACCCGTTCATTTTAGGGATACTAGAATTAAATTTTAGATACTACATTTAGATACTAGATACTAGAGCTATATTTTAGGGGTAATAGCAATAAACCTGTTCGTAGAGTCAGTTCCAACAGTTTCTTTCCGTCAGCGACAAGCGCAGATTTCGTATCAGTCTGTTAAAATTACTTTGAGCTTGCATCTGATGATAATAAACCATTGTGACTCTACGAACAGACCTAAAGTTAAAATTAGGAAAAATAATGAATGTAGCAAATTGAAATAGAACATAATAATAATAATAATAAGTATAATAAACTTAAGCAAGTATTAAAAATTATAAAATCCGATAACTTTTGAACCAAAGTCGGTCCCTTTGGTTTAAGCGGAACTAGATTTTCAAATCTAGTAACTTTTACCGATTGATTGAAGTTTTGATCATTTTGTTCAGCAAAAGCCCACTTCAATACCTAAAAAGTTAGCTAGTGACAACTTAAGAAAATTAAAATTATATTTAGGCCCACTTAAAACTTTGGGATAGCCTGTATGCAGAACTTCGTTATGCCAAGAGCGATGGACAGTCCCATCTTTGAAAATCCAGGTTTCATATATAAATATAAATTTTCCATACTCTTTTAATTTCACGTATTCGTTAAGAAATTCTATTCTTTTCAGAACGATTTGGGGAATTGCTATTTGTCATGTCTTGGGTCGTCCTTTTTATATTTAAACCCAGTATTTCTTGAAATCTTCCAAAGGGAAGTGTTTCCACCATCATAAAGTCCCCTTTCGTGCAATTTAATATTTACACTCTATAGTAGGTACACTTATTGCACCTATAGTAACATACTCCCCTAAAAGCAAATGTATTTGTTAAAGACTTTACGTAAAGAAGTAAAGTGTCGATACATCTCATAAATAACATATCCTAATGTTGTAAAATTATCTAATGCTACAACAGATTTAGTACGTGCCCGTTTCTTCATCGGGCAACTGATTACTTCAGTCCTAGATTACTGTACAGCAATTTTATTATTTTTTGAAATGCTGACGTCTAATGCAGGAACAAATAACTAAAATGTTAATAAATAATTATTTTCATAAAAATATTCAAGTGAAAATCTCATATATTTCAGATGTATTAAAGGCCAACGATTATCTCGCTCTCTGTCATAACACTTAATAAAAGGCAAAACAATCATTTGGGCGCGGCTACTAAGAACTTCCAGCATTTTTATTATAATAATATTTGATATAATTCAAAATAAAACGTAAGTATAACCTCACTTGTTCGTCAAACAAATACGACAAAATACTATTTAAGAAGTGGCAACGTCGAAAAGTGATACCAAGCTGTATAAGCCAAAAGTTACAACTGAGTAATGCTTGCAATTTGGTTATATTACATTTTGACATTGGCAATTAAATTAACCATGTGTGACGTCATGTCATACTTATCTTGAATGATACTCCCGATACTTGTAGTTTCCTTTTAAATCAGTTTAATAATTTTTTATCTGCCTTTAAAGTACAATCGGAAGATTGTTCCAAATTTTTATCGGTGAGTGTATTTATCTTATTATAACAAAATAGAATCGTTTCTTTATAAAGTCGATTCTTAAATTGTCTGTACACATTTTTGATATGAAGCAAATAATAAGTGAGATGTTTCAAGATTTTAGTTTCAGAGTATCGTGGACACCCAAAAATTCTATGTGCCATTAAAATACTTGTGATTTATGTAGAACTTGATCTCCGTTTGTGGAAAAGTCCGCTGTTTTGCATAATTTGTTATTCCTTTCTTGTGACGCACTACATGCAATCGTCGCGTATCTTTTTGCGCATTTATGCTATCGAGTTAAATATAGGGGAAGGATGCACGTCTAGACTTGCATAGTTTCGTCCCTACCGTCTTATTACTTTTTTTGCACCTCATATACGTGTACATCAATCATATTCTCTGCACCTAAAATGTTGTTTCGAAAAGGAAAATCACTTTAAAACAAAAATGAGCATAACACCCAAACAATAGAGACGTAGGAACATATTATGCTGCCTATGGCGAGGAACATAATGCGCCTTTATATTGTGTACGTACATATATCTACCTATACATGCATACATTTCAACGCATATGTATACATATAATTTGGTGCCTTCGGTCAACTGGAGCCTATGATCGGCACAATATTAATCAAACACTTGTTACGCATTTGTTAATTACAGGTTTTTTATACTTTTTATTAGTAATATTCTGAACTTTTGATCGTAACACCCGATTACTTAACACCGATGAAAATAGCATCGTTCTATTAAGTCAAATTATAGCGCAGAAAAAATTTGTATTCTGTACAACCCCGATGGCGCTAACTTCTCATATGTTATAATAACGTGTTAGAATTACGATTGGTTAGGTTAGCGTTTTTAAAATTAGTTAAAAACTTATTCAAAAATGATAATGAAAAACAGAAAACATCCAAAATGTTAATATTATTTCAAAAAAACATAATTTGATGGGGTTTCGGAGGACACTAACTAAACTACTTGCATATCTCACTTGTTATTGACTTAAGAGCAAAAAAGTATAAATATGAATATTTATATAAATATAAATAAATCTTGTTTGTTATATGCCTTTTTTCAGTTGGATGAATATGTGGGGACACTTACAATTAAAATCTTGAAATATATCACTTTTTATTTACTTAACTGCAAAAATGAATATAAAATTAATTAGTTAGAATGAGAAAACAATTATTTTCTATTGAATGCAGTTTTTAATAAGATTATTTACTTAATAGCAAAATTGTATATATAAAAAAAAGTAATTTAAAATAAAGAAACGATTCTATTTTTGTTCAATGCGGTTAAATGCAAAAATAAATAATGGGGGGTGTTTCCAGAAATTTAAATATCTCACTTATTATTTACGTAAAAGCAGCAATGTAATTAATTATTATCTATTCTAAAATCTATCTATTCTATATACTTGAAAATATTAGACATCAACAGTCAAAAGCAATAATTAAGTTTGTTATTTTCGACACATGTAATGCAAATATAAACTATATCATCATATTATTAAATATAAAAATATTTGATAATGGATTCCTAATATCAGTTGATAAATACGTATTTTCTAATGAGAATTGTGTTCTTGCAACCTATACTGTGACAATACATACCAATATAATGCCATTGTTTATATTATGACGTGCTTTGGAACTTGTGTCTATTCTATAATTATTATTTAGTGATAATAGCAACTATCCCTGGTGGCATATCAATTACCTCCATTGGCAGTAGCAAGCAGATACTAGATGGAAAATTATTATGATATTTCCAACCTTGTACCTGTTCTACGAAATACGATGTTTGTTTAACAAGATCGAAATTTATCTATCCGTAATTAATTAATCTTGCATTTCTTATCTTATTATATAATATAAATATTAATACACTGCTAAATTAAAAATGGGTTAACCAAATGTAACCCAGTTATGGCCGATATTGAAATGCGTATAAAAAATAGAAAATTTTAGTGAATGCTTTAGTACCCAAGGGATACATTTATACAATTATTATTTTTTATATTTCACACTTTTGGTAAAATAATGTTGCGTTAACGCAACATTGGCGTAGTATATGAACAAACTATAAAATTATTCTTTATGAAATTTCGAAAAACATTTATGTATGTTTTATGAATGTAATTGTGCTAATATAAAAGTAAATAGTTGTAATTTGCATTTTTTTTTTTTTTTTGTTATCAGCATTTTCTTCAATTTTATGCCCGGTTTTATCATAGATTATTTCTGGAAGAAGGTTGATGGCAGTGGCGCATTCAATGGGGAGGGGCACTGGGGGTACGTGCCCCTCCTTAAGGTCGAACGAAATGAAAATTTAACAAATTTAAAATACTTGTACAGCAAAATAACTTTTGCATTTTACAATATATAAGCTATATTTTATTATGAGCAGTATTAAAATTAATAGAAAATGCATGTTCTCATGTTATTTTTAGGTCTTCGTCGGTATAATCAAGAAATCCTTATTCCGTCATACGAGTATGTCCGTTCGGTAGATATTGTGGCCAAGCGGTTGGATTTATAGGTAGAAAATTGATCACATGTAGGAGATATGTATAGACATCAAAAATATATCCCGCGAAAAATATAAACAAATATGGATTTATCGTAGAAAAAAAGTATGTAGAATTTTGAGGGATATCAAATGAAAGTTTGGGATACATGGGATGGATTTACAATCACATTTTTTTATCAAAAAATAATGAAGTAATAATCAACTCATTTGGATCGTGGTCTAATTTTCATATATCAAATATATATAGTATATATTCAAATATCCCGAAGGGTTTCTTGAAATTTGTTTTTAATAAAGAAAAAGGACAAGATCCCTTTCCCCCTTTTTTTTTTTTTTGTATATTTTACATTTTTAAATATATTTTTATCCTAAATAAACTCAAGTTTTTTTCATTAACTTTTCAGGGGCCAAAAATATTATGTTGCAAGTTTGAACCCTCTAATACGTACACGCACACAAACACACACACTCACGCTTGCGCGTATTAATTAATGATAAAAAAACGTATATAGCCTCCAGTTTTATTACTAAAACTGTATGTACACTATTAAAGAAAATATTTTCTTTAGAAAACTGTCAAGACTCAGAAGCTGTACAAGAAGTGTTATTAAACCAACTATTAATATTTTTCTGGTAGGCATAATATCCAAAGATGCGCTGCGATGGATATTGCATTATTCCGGTTTTGTTCATTAGAATAATATCGTAAACAATACGTTGCCGGAAAAGTGAAAATGCAAAACGATTTATCATATAAATTTACAGAAATAAAAAATATTAACAAGCAAACACAATTCTAATTTATTCGTTCTCATTCCCTTGTAACATGTATGCATTTATGCATTTCCTTTTGTTTGTTGGCCGGAATCTCTTTCAAGTGAATAAGCGTTCAATCATACTCATACATTTATTTTTTGGTTTACCACACCATCAATCTTACCAACATAATTTATTTTAACGGTAGACTGAATACGATCTTTTACTACAATAAAACATTAAAAACTCAAATATATTTTGCATCCTATTAAGCTTTTTCTGCACAAAAATTTGTGCAGGAAAGTTGGAAAATTCTTGTAAAAACGTGTTGATGCAGTTCGGTTTATCTAGAACCGGATATTTCAGTTTTTTAACAGATAATTTCAAAGAAAATCGAAGGAAACGCTAAAAGAAATTAATCGATTGTAGTCCCTGTCACTATGTTGATAATTAATCTAATGGGTAATTCGTTCAAGTTTTAGTAAGTACTTCCTTATAGAAAAGATAAATATTTCATATTGTGGCTTTATTTTTATCTTTAAATCTTAAAAATAGGCCACACAAAAAATATTAGCCATTCTCTTTGACTTGAAAAAAGCTTACGATATGACATGGAGGAACTACATACTAAGGTCCGTGAAAGAAATTGGACTGGATGGCAACATATTACACTACTCCGACAATTTTTTAAATAATCGTAATTTTGCAAGTGTGAACACACGGATGTCTGTCTGAAAGAAATATACATGAAAATGGAGTGCCGCAAGGTGAAATAAACAGTGTAGCTTTGTTCCTGATAGCTATTAATAAGATCTTAACACAAATGTAAAAGCTTGTCTTTACGCTGACGATCTAGTTATCTATTGCAAAGGGAAAAATAAAGACTTCATTAAAAAATATTTACAATGTGCAATTCGTAATCTTGAGAAACGGTCAGAACTAACAGGTTCTAATTTTTCAACTTCTAAAACAAAAGCCATATACTTCACAAGAAGCCAGTCTAATCAATATATTTATCATAACCCCATATTAAGAATTCAAAATAGTACGGTAGAATATGTCGACTCACTTAAATTTATGGGAAAGATCTTTGACAGTTAACATATTCTCATTGAATGTCTGAAGTACACGAGAGAAATCGAGTTTTGGTCTCACTCACATAACTCTCGATTAGAGATGGTTCGTTCATGAACGAACCGGCTCACTGAGCCGGCTCAGTACACTGACTGAAGTGAAACGGTTCACCAAATTGAAGTGAGCCGGCTCACGGCTCACTGTATAGTTTCAAGTTTCAAGGATACGATTGGTCGGGCGATTGTGAGCAGTGACCGGAGTGATCCGGATCTGGATCGATGTCATGTTGAACTTCGCGAGAACTCGGCTTGTAATGTATTATCATAAAGTGTATTTTGTCATCAATTTGTAGGGCAGTTTATTTGAAACTAATAGGCTTAGTCTGTATTTTCTTACAACCATACTATATAAAAATATTAAAAATATTGCCCAAATCTCAGATGTCCGATTTATAAGGGCAATAAACATCGCCATAAACTTAACACATCTGGTTTAAAATACAGTAGCTATATAAAGTGAATTGTTTGTTTCAAAAATGTTAGATAATTCACTTCTATAGATTTTTATTTATTTATCTTGTTCATATAATTGTTCGCAGATGAATTTTATAGTAAGGTCACAACAGTTAAAGAATAAGTTCATGGACAGATTTAATGCGCATATCCGACTTGAGACGTGTTAGATATTCCTTTCACCGTGAATGCTAAATTTGCCTGACTGATAATATTACAAGCACGGTGTAGAAAATTTAAGTGGGAGAATTAAATAAATTCAACGAAACTAATAACGCGCATGTTCTGACTTGGATTTTTTGCTGTAATCTACCACCACGATTAACTTGATATGAACAGATTACGTAAGTGTCTGAATGTTACCACGAATAACAAACTTCTTGTCAGAAACAGTAACTATTTCATAGTGAACACTAAAAGCAATATTGCGCACGCGAATAAAGCTATTATACCGTATTAGATTATCTTATACTCGGTGCTCGGTCCAAGTGTGTCCATATCAGATTAACATGGGAAAACAGTTTTACATAGGAAGTCGTGGGTCGACTGACAAAATAAAAAATATTATTAGAAAGAGCATAATAATGTATAACATTTTATAAGTATAAATGGCTCCAAATTTATTGGGCCGTTGGTAAACATTGATTCTTAATTGTTTATAATATGAAAAATTAAACGTGTGCAATAATTTAAGTGTATATTATTATTGTAAATTGCTTAAATTTCTAAATTAGTCAATGATTAAGATTAGTTCAGTTACGGCACAGGTTTTTTTTACTCGCAATGGGCGCCAAAAGTACACTTTAATTTATAATATAGATAATTGAATTTATTTAAAATTTTTACTTAGTAAAAAACAGTAAATATTTACTATGAATGAAACTGAAACTATTTTTCTTGTGGAATTACAAATGTGTAAAAAATTAAGTAGAAAAGTTTTGTTAGTTTTTTGCAATATCAGATAACGTTGTTCAAAAGTTTTTCTAGTTTTAAAATTTAATTATTCTGCCAGTATTAAATATGGAGGAGTTATAACACGCTTCGTTTCAGAAAGATTATTTCATTTTAGTTCTGTAAAATTATATAAACTTGTAAGGAAGATAGGGATTTGATGTAGTCGCCATGAAAAAACAGAGAACAATCTTATTAAAACTGACGGTAGATAAATGCGAAAATATCATGTTGCACTACCCTTGCTTAACAATGAATAAAAATAAGAATATAATATATTCAAAGACATACAAAAATTTTTTAATTGTTTAAGAGACAGAAAATGTTTTCAAAATCTTGATATTTTTAGATATGTTATGTCTCTGTAATAGAGAAGTGACATTACCGGTGGCGGCACTGTGATCGTAAGAAATATGATTGATGACAGTAGTACTTAGCCGTCAGTTTGGCACAATACCTTTTTTATTAAAATAAGAGTAAATATTTCCGCCATATTTTAATTTTTCAATAATCATCTCGCGCAAATTTGGACCTAATAACTAAATTTCCCTCCATTTTTCTTGGGAAAATTAAAAAACTAAGATGTCTTTTCTTGAATAACAGCCAAAAACACTACAATTTGTACTGCTTTTATAGTTTTTCACAACTTTTGTCGACATTGTAACGAAAATTCAACACTAAAATATAATTAAAAACTGTATTGTAGTATTTAATACAATAATTTGGCCACCAGTTAGCGTATTCGAGCGTGTCACTTCTCAATAGTCTTGGCCTCCCTTACAACAACTCTCCATGCTATTGTATTTTGTAGGGTAATTTTCTTCTTAACGGTACGTATAACCCCCACAGATTATATTTTTCTTAAACCATACTAATAATCTGAAATGAAATTATTAAAAATCTATTTAAATGTTGTAAAAAATTTCAATAACTTAATAATAGATATCAGACAACAATGTTCTATAATTTTTTAAATATATTTGTGGATTTCAAACCACTTTTAATTTATATATGGAAAAAATAAAAACACTCACACGTTATTGTTTCAAAAAAATGGAATGCATGTATTTATATGCATTTCGTTACTACTAGTTACTTTCATTACCTACTAGTTACTAGTTTTAGGTATATATTTCAGTCGTAAATGTTAATATGTTCATTCTGAAGATGGCCTAGTAAACCGAAATACGTAAAAGATTCTACATACATTAAATTTTTATGAAACAATAACCGAGAGTTTTTATTTTTGCTTTGTTCAAAATGTTTCAAACGAGTGCCTTCAATTAATTTAATTAATATTATTTATATTTAGTAGTTTTGTGTAGAAATGTTCAAATAATGCGCCAACATTTTTTTCAACGCATGACTGCTTATAGTTTAGAACCTTCGTCGTTAAATTCTATACTTGATGGTAGTGGAATACCACTTGGTACACGTGTTCTTTACGAAAATTAAATAATTTCTACACGCAGCACCAACATTGAGAACCACGGCAGATTCAAAATGGACGCAAGCATAGACCACCAAGTACAATAACTATAAGTAATTTGCACAATAGAACAAAATAGCCACAGACTTATTTGTAAAATGAAGCTTTAGCTACAATGTGTCGCATCGTACGCAAATATTCATCGATTGATTTACAGGATGGCGACCATAATATAATTTGTTTTTTACAATTATGTAACATTTCTTTACAATTAAAAACTGTCCTATTATATAGGTAAAAATTCTCCACCAAATTTAGTATACAGATTGTTATTAATTTTCTTTCAGACTCTTAATTTTGTATATGAAACATGTAAGAACTACAATGTTGTGCCTCCCCTTATTCTTCCCCGTCATCTGATCAAGTTTTTCGAAGTCTGTTTTTTCTCTTAGTTTTTTCTTCTATAGTTAATCTTAAACTTCTTTTGGTTCTCGCTTGTCTAACATTTTTACTAATTGACTATGTCATTCTTCTCAAGTAAATTTACATAGATGTTTTTCTTTCTTATTCAAATGTTCTGCGCCTTCCAACCGATCTTGTACCATACATTTTCCCTTAAATTACTCGTATAAGTTGGAGGAAATTGATATTTGCGCATCGTTGTGCATAAATTGTCCCAAATATTCTATTTTTGTTTTTGGTTTTTGTAGGTATGACCAAGAAATCCTCATAAGGTCACTTATGTGTCTGTACGGTAGAAATTAGGTCCAAAAGACTGGACCTAGAAAGTTGAAATCTGGCGTGCTTGTACAACTTTTTTACCCACATGTAGGAAAACTATGAAGAATTCAAAAAACACATCCCGGGAAAAATATAAACAAATATGTGTCTAACTATAAAAAATTTCAATAATGTACATTGATGGGAACCGGAATAGTCTTTCAAAAAATCGATTTTTTGTGTAATATCAAAAGAATTAAGCTCTTAAGACGTAGATTAAGGAACGAAAAGTAGTTTCTTTTTAATCTCTTTATTTTAACACGATTTTTACCAAAAAAATGTTAGAAGTCTTGTCCAGCAACCCAGTTACGCAGGGGGGTTTATCGGGAAAATCTAAAAAAAAACAAATCTTAGTAAGGCATATTACTGTGAACCGGTACAGCACAAAAGGAATTTTTGATCTGATAATTATTTCGAAAGTTACCGAGTTTTTTGCAATATCGTGCTTACACTCTGACTAACAGAGAAGTCTCTAGATTGAACCTGGATTATTCTTTCAAAAGTTATCGAAATTTATTTATAATGTTTACCCCCAATTTATCACTTACTAAATATCTACAAAACCCTGAAATGTGTGAAAATTCACACTACATTAATTCATTCATTATTTCATCAATAATTTAAATCCGATAATTTGACATGGTAGCAAATTCAACATGGTTTAAAAAAATAATAGGTTCTGAACGCCTAGGTGACACATAAGAACAGAGAAATTAAGTTCTCTGCTTCTAGACCTTCGGTACATATTATATACAGCATTCTCATATGTATTAGGCACTTGTTATTCTAATGAATAATTTTTGGAGTAGGTAATTTTGAGAAAAACAAATTTATACCACTTATAATTACTTACATTTATTATAAAATTAATACATCAAATTAATATTTTATGGATCCTCCTCCAGCCTTAATTAATAATTTTATTCTACGTGACATACTTGATACCAAATTTTTACACACATCTAGTGAAATTGCGTTCCACTCTTCAATTATTCTTTGCTTCAGCATTGTTTTTGAGCTGCATTTGTGTTTTGCAATCTTGAACTTTAAAATGTACCACAAATTTTCTATCGGGGATAGATCAGGAGACTGGGGTGGCCATGATAAAAGTGGAATGTCGTTTTCTTCAAACCAACGCATTGCTTCACGGGATTTGTGGCACGCTGCATTATCTTGTTGAAAGTGATATTCCGGAGGGTCAGTTTCTACTAATTTTAATATGGTTGGCTCCATAACTTCCTCTAGCATGTCGATGTACTTCCTAGAATTCATGCGTCTTTCACACAAAAAAACATTGCCGACGCCACTGGCAGACATGGAACCCCAAATCATTATACTCCCTGCTCCATATTTCACAGTAGAGATCAGACATTCTTCTTGGAAAGCATCACCGCTTCTTCTACGAACGTAGCGAGCCCCAGGTTGACCGAATAACTAATAAAAAAATAAATAAAAAATTAAAATTTGTTTTTTTTTAAGGAAGATGTTCTTTAAAGAGATTTGTTTGTATTTTACTGGATTATTATTGCTAATACATAATATTATGTATTAGTAGAATAAGTATAAGTATAAAGTAGAATATTACCTCAACATTGGTTTCATCCGTCCATATGCCGTATTGTTGTTCATCCGTCCATTGTTGCCCGTATTACCACTCGTTGCAAGAGAGATACATTAGTCAGCAAAAAACTGTTAGTGATAACTAACAGAAACATTCCGGCAGTTGATATAGGCAACAAAATATACATTTCTGAGCATCTTACCAATTACAATAAAAATCTATTAAGACTTGCAAAAATTCGTGCTCGTGAAACTAACTATAAATACGTTTGGTGTAAATATGGCAAAATATTTGTCAGGAAAACTGATAACGCCCCTGTAATTAAAATCTCGTCAGTAGAAGATATGGACGCTAAGTTAGGAAATCAATAAATTCTAAGTAATTGTATTACATAATATTATAACTTTCTTGTACACTTTATTTCCGGAAATGAGTAAGACAGTGTTTGACGAGCTGCAAAATAATATAAATATCAATTCCATTGAAACACACGTTATAAATACAATTGCCGAATTTAATAAACAAGTTAATTCTTTTTCAAATAGCGAAAATAATATAAAAATTTTGCATACTAATATTCGAAGTATATCAAAAAATTTTGATGAGCTTCAGGTGAACTTATCCCTTCTCAGTGATTCTCCAGATAATGTAGTACTCACTGAAACGTGGAAAATCGGCCATTGTGATTGTTTTATGGTCGATGGATACACTACGTATTACAACGACAGTAAATACAATCAGAACGATGGGGTAGTTGTACTTATAAATAATCTTTATGCCCATTCAGCTAGTACATATAATTTCGAAGAAGGTTATAAAATTATGAAAGTTAGTCTAGTTATTAACAAAGAAAAAATTGGAATCACTGCGATTTATAAACCACCGCTATATACTGTATCTAGTTTTTTATTCAGTTTGGAGTCTTATCTCCAAGCATTTTCCTGTTTTGAAAACGAAATTATTGTAGGTGATTTGAACATAGATTTATTAAATACCCAGAATAGTTATGTAAATGAATATGTCAACTTATTGGAACAGTTTGGTTATAGTTCTTGCATCAACAAGCCTACTTATAATAATAAAACATGCATTGATCATTTTTTCGTAAAAACTAAACGTATTAAAGAAAATTTGTTACCGATAATATTAAATTCAAAAATAACTGATCATTCTCTAACCTACCTTCAAATTAAAAATACGGATAACGTAATAAAAAATAAAAATCTTAAAATTGCAACAAAAAATTATATTGATTTTGCAAAACTTAATCAAAACTTGAAAATGTAGATTGTAATTTGCTAAATCATGATATAGATACAAATGTTGATAATATAACTAACATTATTATAGCTAATATAAAAATATGTACTCAAATTTTGCCTCTGCGTAACATGAAAATAAAATTGATGTGAAGTGTGAATTTTCACACATTTCAGGGTTTTGCAGGTATTTAATAACTGAATGATGATTATTTGGGATGCCAAAACAAATTTCATGTCAAAATATTTTTTTATGAATTTTAATTCGAATGCCTAATACCATTATTTAAGTTTCTAAATATGTGCAGTATTTTTTTTTTTCATAGCAATGTTCATTAAGATTTTGAAAATTGCGCCTATGGCTTCTACTGGTTGCTTAAATCATTAGCCCCGCTCTCTGATTTCGTATACATCAAACAGAATTAAATTACAATTTCAACACTTCACACTGGTTATTAAATTTACGCTTTTAAAAATTAAATGCAACATTTACCAAAAAATAACTAGAATTTTGACAAAATAATTTAAACAAAAGAAAACTGCAAAAAAAAAAACAAAAAAAATTAAAATTGACAGGATTCGAACTCTAGTTTGCAAGTTACCTGTTTGAAAAATTAGAAAACCAATGACTAAACGCACATCGCTATGAGCGCTGACGTATCAACTTGGTTACACAGCGAATTAAATATTTAACATATTTTGGTTAAAAACACAAAAATTGCATTATTTTCCGAAAACATAATCTGATCAAAAATTCCTGTTGTACTATTCCGGTTCACACCTATATACATTACTTAGAATTTTTTCAGATTTTTAGTTTAAACCATCTGGCTACAGGGTGTGGGACAAAATTTTTTTTGCACAATTTTGATAAAAATCGCATCAAAATAATTTATTTTGCAAAAATAAAATTTTGATCGTTAATCCACGTACTAAAGGCATTCATTTGATACCATACTCAGAATTTTAAAAAAATATTTTTTTTTTCGTTGAGCACATATTTGTTTATATTTTTAGGGTGATATGTTTTTTTAGATGTTTTAGTATTTTTCCTATGTGCGGGTCAAAAAGTTGTACAAGCATGCCAAATTTCAACTCTCTAGGTTTAGCCGTTTGGTTACAATTTTTACCGAACAGACAGACAGACAGACAGACTGACAGACAGACAGACGACAAAATGACGGTACAAGGGTTTTTTGGTCATACCTACAAAACCCTAAAAAGAAAACCCTGGATGACTCTGGGCGTTATAAGATCAATTAATGTACGAGATAAATTACATAAAGAACTCTTACGTTATCCTCAAAATAAAAAATTACAAGAATGCTATAATGTTTACAAAAATAAAGTTCCAATTCTTATAAAAGAACTTAAACAAAGTTATTATAAAACTCAAATACAAAAAAATATAAATAACCCCAAAATATCTGGAAATTAGCGAATGAGAGTCTTGATAAAAAACCTAAAAACATATCCGGCATTAATAGCATAGTTATCCTATAATATAATACGCCTGTTTGTATGTTCGTATGTTCGACCGGACGCCTGTTTGTATGTTCGACCGGTCGTTTCTTCATTCCCCGATAGAGGCGCGCATATGTTAATTATTTATGTCAAAATTGTTTAAAATATATTGTTGATGCAATAATAGTGAATTTTCTACGAACACTTTTTATAATTATTATAAGATGCAATAATAGTGAATATTCTACGAACACTTTTTATAATAATTGATAGAATTGTAAGAAATTATTGTTTATGTATTGGACAGTAGTGTGCTGTGATTTTTGTTTTGAGTGTTGACAATAAATTAGTAAAAATGACAGTTGTGTTTTTTATTAAAAAATCACTTCACAATTATTAATTTAGTTGTGAAATACACGGATCGGTTTTTTACGAAACAAAACACAGAAAAACGTTATCCTTCCGTGATATTCGACATTTTTGATTAAAATTATTATTAGCAGAAAAATAATTATTTTAAAAAATATTTGGTTTTGATGAAAGTAAGAAAAACGTGACTTTTTTTCTTTATTATTATTTTTATTATTTTTACGATTTATAGGACAAGATTTACAATATCCCACTGCAAACTCTATACAGATGGCAGCACATAACGACTACACTAAATAATTCAAAAATTATCAGTGGCTCTAAAACAATGGTTTCTGTTTATTTATCACATTAAAATATCATTTACCTTTTAGTTTAGGTTAGATTCACGTTAAAAGCACTATCTTAGGTTATGGTTGATAACTGTTTATTTATTTTTTTTATAAACCACCTAAAAATAAATTGTATTTTAACTGTTCTGTGCAGGGCCAGGGACAGTGATTCACCTTAAAAGCACTATCTTAGGTTATGGTTGATAACTGTTTTTTTTTTTTTTTTATAAACCACCTAAAAATTGTTTGAAAAGTTCTGCACAGTCCCACCTGTTTATAATCTCTGTATATTGAACAAATGACGTGTGTGACGCATGCGCAGTGTTCAGTGGGATATTGTAAATCTACCCCCTGATTTGAGATATAGTGTAAGTACGCTTTTTTCCGTGTGCCCTTTTTGCCGTGTGTGTATTTTTTCATGTGTGCTTTTTTCCGTGTGCGTATTAATCCGTGTGCGTTTTTTCCGTGTGCGTATTTTTATATTATATAAGAAAATGGAAAATTAATTTTAATAAATATATTTTAAATTTAACGTCTCAAATCATTTTTAGTTTTAACATTATAAATATAATGCACTGAGTGAAAATGAATCGTTTTCCCATCTTAAAAAGTTAATGAATTAATAATTCGGATTAATGCTCATTATTTGTCCAGTTTTTAATAATGGGCGAAGAGTTGATTCAATTTGAATTGGATGAAGTTAGGCGTATGGCTAGAGAAAGAAGTCTGAGGTGTCGAGCAAGTTCCACATTAAGGTAATGATTTGTTTGCCAACACAGTGTGCAACGGGTGCACTAGTTGATAATAATAATATAACTTGTAAGCAAGCCATAGCTAACGAATTTAACAGGTACTTTATTAATGTAAGCACAAGATATACCTCAAAAATAAATAAAAACTCTGCTAGGCAAAATGATATGTTAAATTCAATTAAAGTTAATAATAATTCTTTATATTTTAACCCAACTGATCCAGATGAAGTTGCGCAATTCATAAATTCTTTAAAAAATAATAAATCTCCAGGGCATGATAATATTACATCTGAAATATTAAAAAATATATGTAATATTATAATTAACCCTTTAACAGACATCTTCAATAAATGCTTTATATCTGGTTACTTTCCGAAATCCTTCAAGCTTGCAAATGTTCTGCTTGCAAAGCCTATTCATAAATCAGGCCCGCAAAATAATGTTGAAAACTATAGACCCATATCTTTGATTACAAACTTTGCTAAGGTGTTTGAAAAAATTATTAAAAAAGACTGATATCATTTTTAACTAGGACTAACATAATATCTGACAAACAATTCTGTTTTATAGAGAGCAGGAGTACCTCCGACGCGATTGCAGAATTCATCAAAAGTATTTATACGGGATTGGACCAGTCGAAACAATGTTCTGCATCCTTCTTAGATTTAGCGAAGGCATTTGACACGGTCGACCATACAATCCTTATAAAAAAACTTGAAATTTATGGCTTTCGAGGTTTAGCACTTGAATTGTTTAAGAGCTATTTACGTGATAGATTACAAACCGTTTACAAACTGTTAATGATATCTCTAGTAATTTTCGGCATATAAATTGCGGTGTACCTCAAGGAACAGTAATAGGTCCCATATTATTTGTCCTTTACATAAATGACTTACTAGAAATAAACCTTCATGGAAAACTTATCGCTTACGCAGATGATACAGTTCTATTTACTGAAGGCTCTACATGGCAGCAAGTCAAGACGTCTGCCGAATGGGATTTAAAAGTAATTAAATGCTGGCTAGACGATAATCTTTTGTTATTAAATTATAAAAAAACTGAATTTATGCCTTTCACCATCTATAATAATACTCAACCAGACTATAATCACATAATATTACATAGCTGTTGTGACCAAAATTGTGCCTGTGATATAAAAATTAATAAAGTAAACAATACCAGATACCTACGCGTGATAATTGATAAAAATCTGCGATGGAATCTACATATTAATAAGATAACTTCCAGTGTAAGAAAAATGTTTTATATATTTAAAAAATTGAGGGGAATACTACCTGTTAAAAACCTGTATCAATTTTATTATGCACTTGTACAATCTTTGTTGTCATATGGGTTAATTGCATGGGGAGGAGCATCAGACATTTATATAAAACAGGTTAAAACTGTGCAAAACGGAATCTTGAAAATTATAACTAAAAAGCCTAGACGTTACCCTACAGAACTATTATATAACGATGCAGATGTTCTAAATGTATCCCAACTTTATATTATGTCCATATTGATATATATTAAAAAATATGAGAATACAATAACAACGCTACCGCATCTCTATGATACTAGAAATAAAAATAAAGCCTTATCTCACAGAGTTAATAAAGCCATTGGGCAGCGTTGTTTTTGTTACCATATACCTCAAGTTTTTAATAATTTTAAAGAATTCCTAGAAGAACAAAATAATAAGCATATGTATAATATCTCAACATGGTCTAAGAAATTCTGTAAACAATTAAGTCAGGTAAAACTTACAAAAATGCTAAATTTAGGCACAAATTGAATAAAATTTAAAAAAAGTGTCGTCATTATTTTTAAATTAAATAATGACAAAATATGCATTTTATAAAAAAAAAATATTTTTGTTCACATTTATTTTGTTTACTGTGTGGTATAATTTAATTATTAAGAAAGTCACATACAGGTTGTTCACAGCCTCTGTGGTGTAGTTTTATATATTTACTTACTGTAAAATCATGAACGAAATTATTTACCTATGTAATTATGTATGTATAATATGAAGGAAGTAAATATATTATTATTATTATTATTATGGGGTTTGTCAGGTCTTGACAAGCGTCCACTAATCTCAAACTTCAGCAACCTTTTGAGCCGCGTCATACTAGAGACTAGTGGAGCTAAATACACACGACTGCATCCCAAACCCTGGCGATATGCAGCCGCGGAAATCACGCTAGATCCAGTATTATTATTATTATTATTATTATTATTATTATTATATAACTTTAGCCCAGTCCTCTTCAAATTACGTTCAACAAGTCTTCTCTAACTACTTGCTGTCAAATTTATTCCGTGGTCTTGCAGTAATTCGGAAAAGAGTTCTTTTGAAGTTTTCGTCCTATCTCGAAGAGATATCCGCTCCAAAATACTCCAAAATCTTGCCTTGCACAGGTTCTTCGTTTTCGACCACTTTTGGGTCGATTTTCGTAAGATCCAATCTCGTTGAACCGTTTAATTGTTGTTTGGACTGCACACCGAGAACATTTCATTTGTTTTGCAATATCGCATTGGGTGACACCCTGCTTATGCAATAACACTATCTGGGCGCGCTCTCCAACTGTTAATTGTCTTTTTTTCGGCATCTTCGCACTTCAATAATTCGTTAAACCAAAATTTTTCTTCAATCAACATTTGCTCACTTGGATAAATCTGTATTAGAACTGATTGCTATTGAACGAAAACCCTATCTTATATGGCATCCCCCTCCAGCTTGTTTGGAGCTTAACATATTAAAATCATACCCTCCCAAAAATCATTAGGGCTTCTAAGAAGCACACCTGTATTCCTTAATTGCCTCGAAACTTATTAATCTGGGCTAAGTATACCAAATCATTAAGTGCCTAATACTTAGGAGTATGGCTGTATTAAAATCACGTGACTAACAAAACAATCTAGTATATTCAGACAACTTGAACATAAAAAACGAGCCTTCTGGAAACCTAAAGCAGGAACAACAGTTATTTTGAACATAATGTTCGAACTAATTTTCATAATCGCACTGATTCGAAATTTTATTATCACACTTCTATATCAAGGTTCAATAGATTTTAAAGTTTGAAAACCACTTACAGAAGTTAATTAGTTTCAGTTCAGCTCCATGTTATTCGAACACAAGTTTGTTATTTGTTTTACATACTAAATATCAGATTTTACATTTATAGGTCATTCAGATTGAGACAATTTTAGTACATATGTGGCAGGAGAAAATTCAATTTTTAAAATATTTTGTAGTCTATCTTCTTCTATGTCAGTTTCTTCTATCTAGAAGAGTTGGGACTTCTATAATAGAGGAACTGATCGCCTCTTTAATCTGATCTCTCTAAATTAGTAAAAACTAGTAGGGCACCGACCATAATTAATCGTGCTTCGACATTGTATAAGGCTCAAGAAAGTAGCTATTCTGTCTGAAAGAATTAAAAAAACTATTATCGATAAACTTGTGGTTTCTTTAGTGTCATTGAAAATTTTTCGAGCATTACAAAGGAATGTACGTAGTTTATATATTTCTTCCTCATTACCCATAATTCAGAGCAGGGGCGGATTGAGAATTCAAAACAGCCCGGGAAATTATTAGGAAAACGACCCCATATATATAGGTATGTAGGCATATAAAATTACAGTAATAGCTCTAGTAACAAACTTAATGCGTTCCATGAGGTGATTCGTAGTTCGAATTATTCGTTAACCGAATCACAGTTTTCCATGTTTCAATGAAAAAAACGTTTGTTCCATTCTACAATAATCACAAAAGGGGAACAGAAGAGTTGAATATTCATTATTTCCACTTAAAGTTCACAGTCCATAGTTTTCAGTTCATTGGAGAATCACCTTCAGGCTGTCTCCATGCAAGTTTCAACTGTCTATGTAGTGTAAGAATCTCAGGAGCCTCTTCTCTTTTAGTTCTTGGTATTTTGAAGGAGATGTTAAGAATTTCTGCAATATTGGCTGGATTTCCCTCTTCTTTAAGATTCTTTTGAAATGGTTTAGACATTTACATGTGTTTGGAGTGTTGAAGTGTTTTTAGATATCCTCAGAATTACATATTCGCATTATCAATTTTGGCATGCAAACGACCGCGCGCCACGATCCCAATTCTTTAATCGTGGCAAAATCCTTGCAAAAAAAATATTCGTTAGCCATATCATTTGTTAACCGAATTATTCGTTAGCAGACTAATTCTTTAGCCGAGTTATTACAGTACTTCATTCGAAATTATTTTCTTTATCATAAATTAAATTACGTTAATAACGTGATTTGCCATTATTTTTGATAAACAGTTATTGAAGTACAGTATAAATGAAAAAAGTCTTTGAATGATAAAAATAAATCAAGGTTATTTAACCATGCTAACGTTTTAATTTAATTAAAATCTTCTTCAGAGCTATTTTTTTAGTAGTTATGTGACTTTTAAATAGCTCTGAAGGAGATTTTAAATAAATCGAAACGTTAGCATAGTTAAATAAACTGGTTTCATTTTTCATTTGTCCGAATCCTATTAATTCATCAAATATAAAAGCATGAGCGATTTTAAAAAAATTCCACGACCTATTCTTAAATATGCAACATCTAACGCATAAGCTGCTTCTGTGTTGCTTCCTCTATATTTTAGACATTCTTTCCAATTACTTTACTAATATCAACAACCCTTTCCATAAGTTTTCTATTATTTTTAATTTAATTTCGCGTCTTATCTGCGAATTTTCATGTTTGTGCATAATTTACTACAGCGGCGTGACTAGTTCTTAGCGAACTCATTATTATTTTTTCTAAATGGAGTTTTAATAGTGAATCGTATTTGGATAAAAGCAAGATATGTTTGATGAATTATGTGCGTAAGTAATATAATTGATGAATTAATAGGATTCGGAAAAGTAAAAAATAAATCAAGGTTATTTAACCATGCTAACGTTTAGATTTATTTAAAATATTCTTCAGAGCTATTTTTTTAGTAGTTATGTGACTTTTAAATAGCTCTGAAGAAGATTTTAAATAAATCTAAACGTTAGCATAGTTAAATAAACTGGTTTCATTTTTCATTTGTCCGAATCCTATTAATTCATCAAATAAAAAAGCAAGAGCGATTTTAAAAAAATTCCTAAATATGCAACATCTAAGGCATAAGCTGCTTCTGTGTTGCTTCCTCTATATTTTAGCCATTCTTTCCAATTACTTTACTAATATCAACAACCCTTTCCAAGTTTTCTATTATTTTTAATTTAATTTCTGGTCTTATCTACGAATTTTTATTTTTGTGCATAATTTACTACAGCGGCGGGACTAGTTCTTAGCGAATTCATTAGCATACGCCAAACCATAAACAAATGAGTGGCATACTAGGTAGTGAAATGAGTACGCATTTAAAAGTTCAATCAAAAGAAATCGTAGTAATATGATAATTTATAAAAATTTGTTAAAGAAAGGAAAGCACACATTTATTTTTGCGAAAATTTATCATACTGGTTCCAGCCCACACAAGCCACCGGTCCATCGGGAAACGTCCCAACATTCAGAATACCCAATCCGCCCTGATTCAGAGGCATGTAATAGGAAGAATAAGAGTATTCATCAAAATCACTTGGTTCTATTAGTACGCTTACACTTGCTTATTTCGGGTGTACAAAATCCGGCGTTGTCAATGAGGAAATGGGGAAATGTGGGCAGGGGGCCTACTAATTCTAAAAGATAATATTTTTTGTAACGTAACCTGAAAGAATCGTATTAGAAAATCAAAATAACAAGTTATTGTTAAATTTCAAACTTTTTGTCTACATAATACATAATCCATCTATAAAAGTGGTATATTACTGACTAATAATTTTAAAGAAGACTTTATGTGTGCTAAAGATTATATGCTGCAAAAAATATAATCCATCGTAAATGTCATTTTACTACAAAATCTATCAACGTGAAAACCATTATGACCTCATAAAAACCGTTTAGTACCATTTTATTCTTGAATCTATCACAAAAAATATTAATTTTTTTCTTCAATATTATACCTTTTAATAAAAAAATTATTTGAAGTGTCAATTTTCATACATTTCAGGGTTCTGTAGGTATTTAATAAGTGTAAGAAGCCAACAGAATGCTGGATGTCTAGCAATATAATTTCTATAGTCACAAAATCTACAGTTTTTTTTTATAATAATTTTTATTAGTTAATATGAGTACTAGAGCTTTCATTTCGTTTTTTTAAACTTTTAAATAATTTGTGACATTTTCGTCACAATAACATTTATATTAAAAATCCCAACAATTTTTTCACAGAAAACATTGCTAGGATAAAAATTACTTTGTATCTAATTATTTGTATCTTATTTTATAACTAAGAAATATATTGATAAATGGCTTCATTTTTTTTTTATTACATAAATTTATCACTCTTAAAAATCAAAAATTTGTCTTTCACACGTGAACGCTACGCAACTTGCATTACATTACGTAGTGTATCTCGCGGAAAAAATGTAGCTCGATTTTCAGCTGTTAAAAATATTTTATTATATTTTTAAATTCAAAAGAAGACTTACACTACCTTAGTCATAAATTAAAAAAAAACATAACATTACTAGCCATTATTTGGTCTGAATTAAAAAAAAAAAATCAATTTTGTCAAAAACACAAAAAATGCGATATATTCTTAAAACATGATCTGATCAAAATTTCCTATTGTACGAATTTTGTTCGAACATTTTTGGCAAAAATGGTGTACAAAAATCAACACGTAATATTAGATAATTAGATTAGATAATAAAGCGTCTTTTTTAGGGTTTTGTAGGTACCACCAAAAAACCTTTAATACGTCACTTACGGTAGAAATTGTAGCCAAACGGCTTAACTTAAGTTGAAATTTGGCATGCTTATGCAACTCTTAGACCCACATATAGGAAAAATACCGAGAGTCCAAAAAAACATATTCCGAGATAAATATAAACAATTATGTATTTAATAAAAAAATCAGTGTTTTTTTTTTTAAATTTTGAGTGGCTTACCAAATGAAACCTATTAATACGGGATTATTAATCATCATTAATCATCTGAAACGTCTAGAAACTAAATATGGGGTCGAAAATATAAAAAAAAAAACAGATATAACCTCCAATTTTATTAATATAGATATACGAGTATATATTTTACAATGATCTTATAAAATGATTTAATGTATTTTGTGTAAACTGAATATTTACTTTTTAAAACTGGAAAAGAAAGATATAAGTTTATAGTTATTTTGATGAATATCTTTTATATTAAATTTTTATGATGGTTAAAAATAAATTTGCATTTAAATTCCTATAAATTTGTTTGCAAAACTTTTAAGCTGTAAGTACCTATATATGGAAATCAATGATTTAGCATTTTACAATTTATTAAAATTGACGGAAAACAGTAATTTAAAAATTACAAACCAATTTGCATTAAAAGATTATAAAATTACGTTGAATTGGCAATAATGATAGAAATCTTACATCGTAATTTGTGTTAATATATTAATTACTTCCTGTTTGGTTACTTTTTTAAATACATACTAACTGGCACATTTAATGGTTTAATATAATAATATGCAAAAGTTGATGAACACCCAAACTACTTCTTATCAAAATGAATTTACAATGATTTCTTCCTTTCCTAACTATATGAATAAAATTAGCGGGTTTATCTGTTTTTTTTTTGTTTTTTTATTATTTGCCCGTTCTTATACTTTATTTCTACATGTATTAAGTGATGTATTTAAGATATCTCTGAAAAAAGAGACAGATCTGGTTGTATTCTATGATTAATCAGCCTTTATTGAAAGGACATTTGCATATGTTGTCAATAATGTTGTAGTAGGTGCGTTCGGCATAACTGTGCAGTGTTAACTCTGTGTCGTGCAAGTTTTTTTGTCACGTGACCACTGTGCAAACTGTTCAAGTCAAAGTCTTGTTATTCTAACCTTTTTTTTTTTTTTTTGTAAACAAATAAGTTATGTGCGTTTGATTACATGATGTCTGTCTCCTGCTACTTGTTTTGTACGATAATATAAAAATGACGCATGCTTTTAAGTAATATAAAAGAAATTTTATTTGATGAGGAAGGCAATTCAGAAGAATTTTCCAAACCAGAAAATATTTTGGAAAAAGTGTTTGAATATACAGAGAGTACTGTTCCAAACATGACTACAAATCAATTTAAAGTACATTTCCGCAGAAAATTTGGAATCTTTACATGTTCCATCATGAGGTTCATGTGTGTAGTATTTATTTTGCAAATGCTGCAGGCACAAACAATGATATCTTGATTGTTTTCACTCATATTGTATTGTACAAATAATAACTTATATTTTCACACCGAAAAACACTATTTCATAGATAGCGCACGATCTGAACTTGTGACGACTGTGCAACACAAACTACATTGCACGATATTTGCCGAACGATCTTCGTGCAGCACAGAGCACACAGAAACTTTATGCCGAACGTTTCTTATGTAAATTTTGCAGAGTGTGTAGATCATTAGTTGCGGAACGCACCTAGAATATCCACCAAAATTTCTGTAGAAGAATACTCTGAACAAGAAGTATCATATAAAGACAAGCAAGACATTTATAAACTGAGTAAGTTTGTCACAATTGATCTCAATACTTATCAGACGACTAGCCCAATAACACAGTATACAGCTAAACTTTTTTAAAAGTTGTCCTATCAAGGTCATTTTCGAATTGTATGCTGTTAAAGGTTAGCCGTATCTATCAAGTCTTACGCCATTGGTTCATTTAAAATAACGCTGGAATCTAAGACAAACCCACACATAGTGAATTCTCACAAACACGAATAGTGAAGTTTCATGTTTGTCCTAGCTATGCTTAAATAATGAACAAAACTGATAGACAAACTACACACTTGTATTTCATTTACAAGCTGTCAAAGTGAGTGGTAGAAAAGCACATCAGTATGTTGATTATAATATTAGTCATATGGCCTGGATCGGACACCCAGGACATCTGACGCCAGTGATACCCAGCGAGTAAGAAAAAAAAAGGAAAAGTTTATTCCAAAATCCGAGCGAACAAAAAAAAAAGGATAAAGTGGTATTTTTAAAAATGTTGACACACTTTTTTTCACGGCGCTCCTATTAGAAGTTAACACCTGGGGCATCATAGCTCCCTTCCCTTCTCCCTGCACCACTGGATAGACGATTTTTCTATAAGTAAACCAGTTTATTTCGTCGATAGGCTGTTTAAAACTTTGCGTTCATATATTAAAATTATAATCATAAAAATACAAGGTGTTTGATAAGTCAGTGACTTCAAAAAGAAAGATGTTTTTTACCAAAATGCGACGTATTTTTCAACATAGCTGCCTTTTAGCTCTATACATTTTGGCCAACTTCTTTAAGGCTTCCAAATAGTATGATTTCTCGAACTCGTGCAAAATAGGTGTATGTTTTAGAAATAATCTCCTCGTTCCATGCAAATCTTTTTTCAGCGAACCATTTCTTCATGTTTGGAGAGAGAAAGAAGTCGCAGGGGTCCAATTTTGGAGAATACGGTGGATGAGGGAACAGCTTGTAGCGCAATGCGACCAATTTGGCCGTTGTAATTGCGTACAAGTGAGCTGAGTAGACGCGTCATCCATCTTGCCCGTAGCATTTTCATGTCCAAATGTTCCTGCAGGATATCAGAAACACACGTTCGTTTTCGATGTTTACCATCTTGGCTATCTCGCGTATCTTCAATCGGCAGCCGTCCAACACGATATATTATGAATTTTATTGAGCATCTCTTTAGGTGTGACCTCATTCGGACATCTCCAGCTTAGCATCATTCATCTTAGCATCATTCATCCTCGCATGGTTCCCATAATATTTTTCTAGCTTTGCCTCAGTTTCCCTAATGTTTTTTTCACGCAAAAAGTGGTGTTTCTTCAATACACGGAATTCATTGTTATCCATTGTAGCAAATAAACATCAACTTACCCGCTTCCAAACGCGGTTAAAAATGTACAATTTCACAGATCTACTTTAAACTTAGTTTGTGTGTCTACAAAGGATGGCAAATGTCAAAAATAATATCAAACATACGATCTGAGCGCCATCCTTTATCAAAGTCACTGACTTATCAAACACCCTTCGTATATATATAAGTTGCTTGTTTAACGTGTGTCTTTCCATTATAAATTCAAAGTTAAATGTGAACAAAATATTAAAAATTTTATTTAAAAAAATTATTTTGTTTTAATCTTCAAGAAATTAACTAACAACTTAAGGATCACCTTGTGTATTATACATAATTCACCGGTGTGCTATGTTAACAGTTCGGGATAAGCTCTGTATATGAAAGCGTACACGCAATCAATCAAGATTACATTTTTACAAAACGTTTTAATATCTAAGCAACATCTCTTGATGGCACTGGAATTGGATTATGCATAGGTTAGTTGATTACTAGATTATTTATAACAATATTTTTCAACCTTTTAGCCCCCGCGGACCGTTGAAAATAGGATAAATATTTCGCGGACCGGCTGAAAGCTAAGACACAATAAATACCAATATTGATAATATTTTATTAGTATATAGGTATATGTCATACAGTTATATAATTACAATTTTAGTGCGACATCTGCAGGTGCTTCTTTGTTAGAAAATTTGATATACGTGACTGCAGAGTTGTTTCTGAGAGATGAAGCACTGCGTTAACATCCATTCGATTTCTCTGTTTGGTTTTTGATATTGACATGGGTGAAAAAGTCTTTTCGCACAAATAGGAAGTCGAAGAAATGACCAATATTTTGATAGCTTTATAATTAAAATATAGATATTCTTTTTCTAGCGATTTCCAAAATTGAGACAATGATTGCATTTTATGCCTGGAAACCAGAGTGACATCAGAAGACAACTCGATCAGCTTTTCTTTTTCACGAGGATCAAGTGCACATGACTTTATATCTTCCAAGGTTGGATTATTAATCCAGATGTTACCCTTACGAGGATCCTTTTTTTAAGGAAATAATGTTGACTTATTATGTTGAATATGACTTTCTGGTTGGCATCAGCAGCAATAAAAAATACTTCCAAAAGTGGAAACATTTTTATATCTGCCTCTTGTAAGCGACTATTCCAACGAGCTTCTTCAGAAATATGAAAAATAGCTGCGTGAGGCGTTGTATTAGGGCTAGTAAATATTAAATAAATCATGGTTCGGACAAAAGTTAGCTTCTGCGTCGACTAAAAAAATGTATTATATACTCATGAACAGAAGTGTGCATCTATATGATTCGGTCGAAATTTTTCGCGGACCGGCAGGAATTTTCTGCGGACCGGCACCGGTCCGTGGACCATGGGTTGAAGAACATTGATTTATAATATCCAAAAAATTTACTCATAATATTTTCAATAAACGTAAAATTAATCTTCAATCCAATATTTATAAAATTGCGTTTATACAAGTGGCCGAACTTGGTTTTGCCATTTTATCTCAGATTTATAAAAAATGCTCGGACAAGTCGATTTTGTTTCGAATGGGATAATTAAATACACTATTTTGATTCGCGTAACTAAATGGGGGTGACATTTACCACAAGAATTTCAAATGGCAAGAGAGATCAAGTGATGCATAATTTTAAAGTCTGATAAATTCTCTTTAAAGCGGTATATTATTTTTTCAATTTGAACCATTAGTTAACAACAAATTTTGTTCAAAATGAAGAAGTGTTTCGAAGATTTAAAACAACGTATCACACATAAATTCCGTCAAATTAGTCCAGAAATAATCCAGAATGGCCGACAACATTTCGTACATTATTCCTATTATTGTATGGTAGTACCTTGATGCCCAAAACGCTTATCAGAAAGGAATTTTTACGCAATGCAGGTAAAACGCTAACTTAACAGAAAAAATATAAGTGAAGAGAGATTACAGTAACAAATAGAAAATAAACAACATGTTTGATGCAATGCCATTTTAAACATTCTAAATATTTTAGCAACCACGAATAATTTAGTAATTATTCACCATGAATATGTGAACTGGATGATGAACTACGTCCCAACTATTGAGTATAATACCACTGCACTATCTTATTTATTAGTTCTGCAAATTTGGAAGCAATTGGAAACAGAGTACACTTCGCATCGTATTCGTTGTTCAACAATCAGTTTCGTTTTATGCTTTTTATGAAAGCATGTTTGGAAAATTATATGTCACACATTTAGGTACGATATAGGGCAACAAGAATGACTGAATCAATAACAAGGGTATGGCGTATTTATTAAATAGCTAATAAATACTTGTTACAATGTTCTAGAGTATCGGTGTACACTGACTGATCACTTCTTTCAAAATACTTCTCCTTGCCGTGTGTCGTTACCTAAAGAAAAAACATTTTTACTGAATTTTGGATAATTTACCCAGATTTAGGAAACATTGGTGTAAGTGCTACCAACATACATTTGCGATTGGCTTCAGGAGAATTACATATTAAAATAGTAGGCCCTACTAAACACTCTAAGTTCAGGAACATTTTGGAGATATTTTGCATTTTAGTGCTGAAAAATTCTTGTTTCAAAAAGAAGAGCTATAGGCGCTATATTTTTTAGGTCTGGATGTTTTTTTATATAGCCTTCATAAGTATTTACAAGCATTTAGAACACAGGAGCAATATGTGCAAAACTGTGTATATGAGTCAATTTACCCGTATGTGTAAATTGACAGTTTCCTGCTAACAAAGCAAATTCTTTTATTACTCTCTATTAATCAAGATAAAATATGTTCATTAATATGAACGCATAACAAATTAAATTAAATTGAACATAGCACTATTTGTCAATAAATATTCGTTGTTCGTTCCTATTTTCAATGTCATAGTATATTTTAATCAGCTCGCTCTATTGAATAGATAAGCGTGTCCCAACCGGCGGTCATACATAAACACGTATCATGTTTTGTATGATGTGACATGTATTGTGATTATCCTCCGATAGATGCTGGATGCAAAAATCCACCGGATAAAGTCGTTGGGTCTGTAATCAATGATTACGGAAGTGTAAAAATTATACACGCGTTGCTGGCAATAAAAACATTTGCTAGTGTTAACTTTTTGGGGGAGTTCCTTTCCTAAATATTTATTGCAAGTGACGTTTAATTAAATTTGTAATACGGTATAAGAACCGTGGAAAAAAAGAAAAGGGCTACTCTAGTTGTAATTTGTTTTTCTTTCCAAATACACTATATTTCTTGTCGTTATCCATCCTTGGTTAAGTGAAACTTTTCAGTTTAATATGTTTGGTGAGATTCTTTTTTTTTTTTAGTCTGATCGGAATTTAATTTTACATATTTAGGAGTAGCTGCAGCTTCGTGAAAAATCGGTTGACAATAGAGCACGGTTTGGCGAGAATTTTACTTATGTTATAATATGATATACTATAGTATAGGTAAGTATAGCTAAAGTATGGTATACCATACTTTAATTTTTAACTAAAAACTGTTGCTATTGTTAGACCGAAAACTAGGCGCAGTACTACTATAATCGCAGCCCATATCGTTCATTTACGGGTTGCAATAATCCATCATCTCCAAGCTGCGCATCGGGCATACAAAGTTACATGCAAAATTCAAACATCTCTTTTAGAGTAATAACGTTAAAATTTGTGACTAGTTCTGTGTAATTCTTACAGTCCAACACACTTTTAAAATGCCGGACATATACGAGGGCAGTTTCAAATGTCATTGCTAAGGTGCTCTAAAAACCCTAAAAATGACAAAAAATGCTGAAAAAAAAAGATGAAACTCGTGAAGTATATCTTCATTTCTCAACATAATCGTCTTGTATATTTAATCATTTGTTTTAATGCGTACCGAATGTTTCTATGCCGTTGCGATAGAACAACTAATCCAATTTTCGAAACCACTTCTCCGTTGTTTTTATTCACTTTTCGTCATCTTGAAATCGTTATGAGCCTAGGGATACTCTTCCAAGCTGGGAATAAGGGATAACTTGGACGGTACCAAGTCCGGCGAATACGGCGGATGTGTGAAAATATTCCGAGAAAAGCGGTCTAAGTGCTCAATAGTCGTGCATGACGAATTTTGCATCGTAATTTGTAATCTTCTCAGACCAGTAACGAACAGTAGAGTGCTCTTCTTTCGAGATCAGGCCAGTGACGTCACTGGCGCAGAAACTTGAATTCGTACAATCGCTTCGTTACTAAGCAGCATATATTACGTATGAGATAAATTATCATACAAAATAAAACATTAATGTCACATTATTCAAAGTCACGCATATACTATGACATCACTAGCCAGTTCTCGTGAGAGAATCAGTCTACAATCTAGCGTCACATTATCATCGTACACTACGCATAATCGCTGATGAATTAAATTAGCAGATTTTTTTCTACTGAGAGAAATCTTGGCACTGACGTTATACCTTAACCAGCGACCTGTGGCGGATGGGGATAAGGTTTGCGCAGAGATAGAAAGTGATAGAAAAAACACACGAAATGCGAAACTAAATGCGTCTCCACTACTACGTTTCTGTTAGTCCCACGCGCATCCAAAGTTCGTATGCCACGGCTTGCTGGTTGAAGTATACTTCGCAATTTTCGGACGTCAGCGGCAACTGTACTTCCGTATATAAACACGTAACTCTGGTTACTCGCTACGAAAAAAACTGAAATTTGTATCACGAGCTAATACATATCTACCGAACCTACTGTAATAATGGCAACGCAACAGTGTTACCAAAAGCGGAGATATAAGTTCCTGACAATGACATTTGAAACGGGCTTCGTACATTCCTGAAGAAGATGTACAATTTATCAAACTCCATTAAAGCCATCCTCCAAAACACAACATCCAATACTAACATTTAAAATCAACACAATCTAAATGCATTAGAGATGTATAAATTTACAAATAGAAAACTACCAATATTATTATTAATGCAATATAAATGTAATATCATGTAGTAGTAATATAAAATAACTAGCTGAGTACCCGTGCTTTGCTACGGTATATTGACGTTTTGCCATCATCGTGCAATTATTATTAGTCATGGTCCTTTATAGATTACATTGCTGACTCTTTCCTCAGGTGTAGATTCACCCCGTTAGAGGCTCATTAGTGTAAAATTCGTAGTTTGTTTCTAAACATGTGCACGGGTAACTTTTATAAGCAAAACCCTAGTCGATATCTCATCTGACCTAAGAGATATTGAGGAATCCGTGAAAAAACATTTTACTCCTTTTCACCCCATAGGGGCCGAAAAATCCTTTCTTAGTGGGTTCATACGTCATGAATAGATGTTAGGAATGAAATTTAAAAAACAGTCAGATTTTAAAAAGTCACCTATATGCCATAAAGGAATGTTATAACTCAAGAAGCACTGGAGATATAAAGGGTTCCATGCTTAAGTTATGGAAGGACTATGTTCCCGGAATTCCATGTGTCTAATCAAAAATATACCTATTTACCCCTTTATAGATAAATGGCGAAGGGAGACCTCCGCTAGACTTGCCCTCCCATAAAAAAATAATAATAAAAAAAAATACATATATATTTATATATATATATATATTTATTTTGAATTCATAAGAATATTTAGGTAAATCTTCAAAAATACATCAAATTATGTCTTATACAATTTTTTGTCCAAGGCTTGGTTTACTAGTTACGATTTTTTTAAATTTTAAAGTTTAATAACTTCCGTTTCCGGTTTCGGATTTTAATAAAAAACAATAAGGTTCTTCCCAATTAATAGAAGAATTTTTTAGTACCAGAACGAACTCTTTAAGTTAAACCGTTTTTGAGTTATCGTGTATACATGCAGACACACACACATACGGACGGCACTTCGAAAATAGGTTTTTTGGATTCCCTGGACCATGAAACGTGGTCATCAGTCAAAATCTCGACATCGAAAATTTTCGCGATTACAATACTTGCCCCTTATATATTAAGGTCGGGCAAGTAAAAAAACGTTTAAAAGACTTTCTAAAGATTAGAAGAAAAAAGAATATATACCAAAAAGGAATGTTATAACTCAACAACAAATAAATTACGAAACATTATATAAGTCGCCCTGATTTAATGTAGATTCGCCCCGTTAAGTGTTGATTGAAGCAAAATCCTAAATTACATTTTTATACATGCGTACGGGTAACCATAGTAAACATAAAAAGCAAGTCGTTATTTCATCAAGAGATATTAAGAAATCCGTTTTCACCCCCTAGGGGTCGAATTTCGAGAAATCTCTTCTTAGTGGTTGCTTATGTCATGGAAAAAATATAGTCCCCGAATTTCAATTGTCTACTAAAAAATACCAATTTACCAATGAAATTAGGGAAATATAAAAAATGCAATTTAGGGGTGAAATAAAAAAAAAAACGGTCAAAATGAAATGATCTTAATTTCTAATGATATTAAAATGACGCCTAAATGCGAAAAAGTACAACATAGTTACAGTACAACAAAGACCGAAGCTACAAAAGGTTCTATAATTCACCCCGAATCTAGAATCGCCCCTTTAGGGATTGATGGTTAGAGCAAAATTCTGAATTTAATTTTTAAACACATATGCGGATAACATTGTAAGCAAAATCCAAATCAATATACAATTGGACTTAAAAGATAATGAAGAATCCGAGGAAAAACATTTTATCACTTTTCATCCCCTAGGGGTCGAATTTCGAAAAATTCCATATAAGCGGGTGCCTGCGACATGGAGGGAATATATTTCCTGAATTTCATATCTCTATGTCAAGGGATGTCTTTTCGAATAAAAAATACCAATTTACCCTTTAGGGATGAAATTTAAAAAACTTTCAAAACGCTTTCTAAATATTCTAAATAGAAAATTATGTACCAAAACGGAATGTTATAACTCAGGAAATACAAAGGTTTCGATAATTCCCCCCAAATGTAGATTCAGCTCTTTAGGGGTTTATTAGGGCAAAATCCTGAATTACTGTTTCAAAAATTTGTATGGGTAACCTTTGTAATCAAAAACCAAGTCAATATCTCATTGGTCCTAAGGTATATTGAGGAATCCTTCAAATCACATTTCACCCCTTAGGGCTCGAATTTCAAAAAATCTTTTTTAGTGGGTGCTTACATCACGGAAGGAATATACTTCCCGAATTTCATTTCTCTATATCCAAGGGAAGTTCTATCGAATATAAATACCCATTTAACTCCCCCTCATTTACATTTAGAGGTGAAATTTTAAAAGACTGTCAAAACTATCTCGAGATATTTGAAAAAGACACCGGTGTGCCAAAAATGAATGTTATAACTTAATAAACACAGGAAATACGACGCGTTGTATAATTCACCCCGATTATAGATTTACCCCTTTAGGGGTTGATTAGGACAGAATCCAGAAATAAAATTTTCGGCATTTGTATGGTTAATCTTTATAAGCAAAAGCCAAGTCGATATCTTATTGGTACTAAGAGATATTAAAGAATCCTTGATATCACATTTCAGCCCTTAGGGGTTGAATTTCGAAAAATACCGACTTAGTGGGTACTTACGTCATACAGGGAATATACTTCACGAATTTCATGTATCTTTTCCAGAGGACGTTCTATCGAAAAAAAATATCCATTTACCCCTTTCGGGGTGAAATTTTTAAAAACTGTCAAAATCATTTCGAAACATTTTAAAAAGACACCGATATGCCAAAAAGGAATGTTATAACTCAATAAACACAGGAAATACGAAGGGTTGTATAATTCACCCCGATTGTAGACCTCTATAGGGGTTGATTCGGACAACATCCTGAAATAAGTTTTTCGGCATTTGTATAGGTAATCTTTGTAAGCAAAATCCAAGACGATATCTTATTGCTCCTAAGAGGTATTGAGGAATACTTGAAATCACATTTCACCCATTTTTACTTCTTAGGGGTGGAATTTCGAAAAATCCGTTCTTAGTGGGTGCTTACGTCATGGAGGGAATATACTCGCCGAATTTCATGATTGTAGGTCCAGTGGTTTGGGCTGGGCGTTGATTAGTAGGTAGCTAAGTTATGATTTTATATATATAGATAACTGTAAATCAAATTATACATAGTTCGACGCTAAAAGACTTCGCTGTTGAAGTGACGCATAATAAAGTTTAATAAAACAATAACAATAAAAGAAAGAGGGTGACACAAGATATATGTCGAACTAACTTAGGTTTAGTAGTCTATAATTTTAACACAATTTTTACTTGAAAAATATTTGCGATCGTGTTTTGCTACACTTACGCAATCTTACGTAGAATAACTGTAGAAAAATATACAGTAGATTATAGCCATTGTTCTGTTCAAACTGGAGAAAGTTTAAATAAACATAGCAAATTTAAAATTCACATGGGCGTATAGATTACAATTCTTTAGGGGTGTGGGTGTTTCTATATAATTTTGGTCTGGTTTGTTACACGAAGTGTCAAATGAACAGCTGGAAAAATATACCAGGTGTTAAATAATCTAAGATAATAATGTTAATTATCTCCCCTAACGATGATTGTCAGCGTTAATAAGGTGACGGTGAAACTGTCAATTATTATCACAGAGTAAATCGAAATACGACTGACAAGAAGATATGAATAATTTATTAAAATTCCTAAAATAAGTCACAGCTGTGCAATGTGACAGAGGGTTATTCGCAAACCAAATGATTTGAAAATATCCAACTCAAAACTTTACAAATTTGAAAATAAGGCAACTTTTTTCCTATAAGTATATATTTCTAAAAAATACTTTTATCTACGACCAAATAATAAATGCATTATTTGTCCAACTGTAAATACGTAAAGCTGCTCATATTACACGCAGTGCACATGCGTCCTCAGCCATTAATAATGTACGTTTTCTACATGGCAAGTTTTTTTTTTAGTAAGTTAGTTAAAATTTTTGGCCTTCAGCAACGTTGGCTATTTGCGTCTGACACTGCCCATCTTTATAACTAGAATATTATTTATAAGTTAGAATAAATAAAACAATAAATAAATATATGCTAAACATTGTTGTAGGTTATAATGCGCTGATGGTCCGGTAGCCATCCTGATGACGTCAGTTCTAAAGTTTTACAATTGATGCTCAGAACTTGTGTTTATAAATTAAATTTACTATTTTTTTAATGGTAAAACTATAAAGTTGTAGATAAAATACTGTATCTGACTCGCATATTATTTCTATATTACACTCGGATGATTACAACCTCGCGTAAGGCTCGAGTGGCTACCTTCATCCTCATATAATACCTATAGCCTACTTTATATGATTGTTAAAAAAAAATACTACTATCCCCTATTTCAGAGGGGTTGGCATTAATCCAAAATAATACGATCGGAATTTCGGAACAGATTATTTTTCGAAAATAATCGAATATTTTTGTATTATCCAAAAAATAATTACTCTTTCCATCCGAAAATATGGTATAGGTATATTTTGATTTTTTTCTTTTCCGAAAATATGATATACATTTACAATTTTAAATAATTTTATTTATGAAATAGTTACAATACTAGTAAAACAAAGAATAATAAAAAAAGTTTTAATTTAACAAAGACGTGGTTGTCCCCACAGCTTGGTGGAACAAGATAATGTTGTTTGTATTCGTCGCTTAAGATGAAGTTTTTCCTTATTAATGACCGAAATTTTATCGGAATTCCCACCTTTTGCTTATATATGTAGTTGCTTCCAGACAAGTTTGCAATGTTAGAAAAAACAGAACCGTAGCTAGCTTTTTCTGGGCCCTGTGCAAGGTTGCTCAAAAAGGTTATTAACTGTCTGACTTGGCCTCCCATGGACGATTATTCGGGCCCCCTTTCGACTTGGGCCCTGTGCCAAAAACATTTTCATCTTTAATGTATTAAACGCATTTTGTACGCATTCAATCAGTTCGTCGACTGTAATCGGAGAAGCTGTACGTTGCAAGGATTGTATATAATTAAAAAAGCCAAGATCCAATACATTAAAATCTGGGCTATTTGGCGGTTGTGATTTAAGTCAATTTGGAACTACTTCCTTGCAATTCAACACATTTTTGATCAAAATTTGCCATATTGTTAGTACAGCGGGTGTCACTTTAATTTGTCTTAAATCCGCGGTGTTGTTTCTGTGTATTACTTTTGACATATACAGAACTATTTGCACGCCATTTGTTTATTAGTTGCCTAGCAACCACTTATTTAGAAATAAAATTAAAAAAGATCAAGATAATATTACTTTCGCTAATCCCACATTTTTTTAAGTAACGTATACCATGTTTTCGGACAGAGGGAGTACTTTTTTCCTAATATTATATCCTAATGTGGGACATCTAATGAAAGGTCAGACTATTTAAACGTTTAACAAGTTTTAATTTCATTTAATCATTATCAAAACTTCATATATTTTAGTGTTGATAAATTCTTGTTTCAAAAAACTAATGGGTCGTATGAAATGAATGAAGAATGAATACCTTTAAATTCACAATCATAACAAAAAGACTCACAATGCCATCAAATGATTGATATATTTTCAAAACGTTTCTGGAAATTTTTTATCATCCATCACAGAAACAACACAAAAGTTTTTTATACTCCAACTCCGTTATTAGATTTTAATTACTGGCATTTGTTTTAAAGATAAAAAATATTTAAAAAAATGTCGGTAGCAATGTGCTTTCAGTGAAAAGACGGGCAATTTTTAAAATATCTGAAGCGTAGTAAAAACTAGTGAGGTTTTATTTAGAACATTGACAGTGTTTAATATCTTACGAAAAAAAGTTCATTATTTTGGATTAGGGTGGATTAGTAAATCTAATACTGCAGCAAGTATTTTTGTTCCTCTTTCATTTCAATACTGCGTGCAGGTTGTTATGTTATGTTCTTTTCTTATTCCACAGGGTGGTGCAAAATGTATCATCTCGTTTACGTAAACTACAACTTTTGAAATAAATTACCTCAATTTTATTATTTTATGGTTTTCTTGGGGCTTATAATTTTAGTTCCATCAAGTGCAGAACATGATGTCGGTGAAATGTTCGGCTCTAGCATAGACACAGACTTACGCTTTTTCCACCACTTTTCAAAACACTTATTGAGTTATCTTCTATCGAATGTTTTGCTTTAAGGCCTCCAGAGTTTGTGATTTATTGGCGTACACCAATAATTTCAAATAACCTCAGAAGAAGAAATATGGAGTGGCGATCTTGCCAGCCACGATACATCACCAAAACGCGACATAAGATGTCTTAAGCTGCGTTTAGATAAGCAAGCCGAACCTGTAACGTACCGCGTAATGCAACACGCCATATAACATTGTCTAGTTTGGACGGTTTTACGTGTACATAACGAGCAGTTCGCATAGCGCTCAACCTAAACCGTTCTGTGTCGGTTTTTGTCGCGTACACAAAGGCGTTCGGCGAATTCAGTTGGACGCGTTCGAGGTAATTTTGAAACTCGCGAGCATGTACGTTTGACATAAGCTTCTTCAAGATTTTTTGTGTGTTGTTACATCAGCGGTTCTTAACCTATGGGTCGCGAAGCATATTTCTTGGGTCGCGCAGTTTCGAACCAAAAAAATTAGTAATACACCAAATAATGAGTAATACACACGCCACTGCTTTGCGTGCGCTCAGACTCAGTAAGCTCTCTGTCACAAACTCTAGTTGTTCAAAGAGTATTACCATTACGAACAGAACTCAACATATTTTTGAGAGAAAAGAAACACCCATTAGCATCTAAATTCTTCGAGTTGAAGTGAATTAATCAAATTGCTTATTTGTCAGATATTTTAGTTGAAATAAATACTTTAAATACGTCATGCAAGGACGTAATCATACTATTATTGAATGAACGGAAAAAATTTAATGTTTTAAAAATAAACTCAAATTATGGAGAAATAAGGTTAATGTAAAGAAATTTACTTCATTCCCGACTCTTAATTTACTTCTAGAAGACAATAATATTGATATTACAGATTTTGAAATACAGAAAATTATTATTAATCATTTAGAAAAACTAATAGCAGAACTTGATCGATATTTCCCAGCAGACGATATTTTCAAATATAATTGGGTTCGAATGCCATTTAATTTTGATGTAAGTGATTTGCATGAGGAATTTGTTAATATTAATCAATTTCAAGAACAATTAATAGAAATACAAAGTGACTGAGCAATTCGATACAATTTCGACAAAAACACTGGATCTTTATGCTTTCTGGTTAAAACAACATATATGTGCGAGGCTGGTTTTTCGGCTCTGTGTGTGATCAAAAACAAATCTCTCTTAAAAACAAGTTCTCATTAAAAAGGTACGATTTGCATTTAAAATGTAAAAAACTTAACATAAGTACTTATTGATATTTATTATTTTTTTTAGGAATAAGTTAAAACTAAATATTTTACTACATTTATTTTCAATAAGTTATAAATATATTTTAATTTGGTCAGCAAGAATTTTTAAAAACACGTGATTATTCATTAAATTTCCCTTGGATCGAAAAGTACTTTTGTTTATCTTTATAATTAAAAAAATGAATAAATAAAAAAAAATCATGTGAGTTAAAAAAAGTTATCATTGTAAAATTGAAGATTTTTTTTAAATATGATCTAAAAAAAGGTAATGAAAAAAATTTGCCTTTTTTTGGGTCGCGACATGAACATATTTCTCAAATTTGGGTCGTGGCTTAAGAAGGTTAAGAACCACTGATATACATTATACATGTAAAGTTTTAACAATACTTGATTAGATGAGTTACGTCCGTATGTTAGTAATTATAGTTGAAGGTAATGGGATTCGGACCAGTCAGAAAATAAAAACAAATTTATTAAATTCGCTAACGTTTCGATTTTTATTTTAAATCTTCATCAGAGCTACAAAGATATATAGAAATATAGAATTATTCAATGTGTAAGTTAAAGATAAAGTAGACAATCTCAGTAAAAGGTTGATTACTGAGAGCATACATATAATTCAGAACCCTAAATTAGTTAACTTTAAAACCGACTGTGATAATATAAGCGCCATCTATTGTAATATATTAAAAAAATTCTAAATCTAACATATTTCACCTAATAATCAAATTCTAATTTATTAATAGATAGCGTTACTTACTTGTTTCAACCATCTCAAACCCTTTTTCAAATTCATACGTGGCTTATTCAATTGCTTATCTCTGAGTTCAATACCGGACAATATGATGTGTTCTGTATTAATTTTAAAATTGTTATTTTATATCGTGACTATTAACTAAGGTATTGTAAATTTTAACATTGTTTTTTATTCTTTAACTCATGTTTGATATGTTTTTATTATTTAATAATTATTTTATGTTATATTTTAAATTCCGACAATTTTGTAATGCTTATTTTAACTACTTGACTTGTTAATTTTGAACACTATCATAATTTTATACATGTAAACTTACACATTGAATAATTCTATATTTCTATATATCTTTGTAGCTCTGATGAAGATTTAAAATAAAAATCGAAACGTTAGCGAAGTTAATAAATTTGTTTTTATTTTCTGACTGGTCCGAATCCCATTACCTTCAACTATAAGTTTTAACAATACTTTAATAAAACTACAATGTAAAATTTATCCTAACCTAACATATCTTAATCCAGTATTGCCGCAGTATTGTTTTCTACGAAACTAGGCATCAAACGAGTGTATATTATATTGTTTATTTAGAATACCCCTTTAACTGAAATTTTAACATTTTGGTTATATTCGTAACTTAACCTACTCTCGGACTGTTCACAAGAAGTTTGCAATACGTTCGCGACACGTAGATTTCAAGCGAGCATTACGTACACGGTGCATTACAGGATCGGCTCTCTAATCTGGACCCAGCTTTAGGAAAATGTCTTTGAAAAATGTCCTGGGAAAGGGGAAAAAAGAAAGAAAAAAAAAAGACAAATTGTTTCAACAATAATTATTTGTACTTAAATGAAACTAAAAAAGAATTAACAAATTGGCAACATTAGCACAAAAAATTCGACCGAAATTCGAACACACACATGAAATACCAAATGAAACAACACAATAAAAGATTTTCGTTCTGATTTTTTATGTGTTAATGTTGCATTTTAATTTTTTATCTTTCTTTTAAGTAGAGTGCTTTGCCCACGAGAACAGGCCAGTGAAGTCACATGCGCAGAAATCAGATTTCGTACTAAACAACGAACGTATGCCCAAGATATCAAAGAATTTCCGTCATAAAGCTAGTAAAAACCTTCAAAATGAAATAATCGTAAACCTCAAACATTTTTATTGAATTTGTACATGATTTTGTATGTGTTTGTTAACAGAGCCGCAGTAAGGAAAACTTGCGCTAGGGGCAGAGCCGTGTTTTGGCGCCCTTGGTAAATAAAAACAAGGTTCTTGCCTCTCAAAATTTAAGTGATGGGCAAAAAAAAAGGTCCTCATCTTCGCAATGACGCCCCTTAGCAAGTCCGTCAGCGCCCTTTTCCTTAGTGTGCTAGCCCCCCCCCTTACTGCGGCTCTGTTTGTTAATATTATATATGGCAAACGTCTATATTAATGAAATGCAACAATTATATTATATTATCATTTTATTTATCAAGATATGTGACTAGTTTTTACTATTAAATAAAAATTAAGATGCTATTTTGATGCTATATGCAGAACGCATTGACAGTATTTACCACGTTTCCATTTCGCCGTATGTTATTATATCTGTCAGACTGACTTATAATATTCTGTTCTAATAAAACTTTGGATTTTGTGTTTATTACCAAATTACAGTCGCAGTGTGTGCAGCTTAAATACATACTTGATACGGTAATAATATAAAGTACAGTACTTACAAAAAAACAGTTGATGTATGTAAACATTATTGAAAGTGACGCCAGTGTTTAAGTAAATAGATGTCGTAAATCCTCTCATATCGTGGAACACTAATAGAACAGTCTGCAAACAGTATTGCCATTGGTTTGACGTCATTACTTGGTGCATATACTATGACGTTACTGGTCTCTTCTTGCGGGACTAGCCCTCTACAGTTTTGCTTTAATTTTTAGGGTTTTGTAGCTACGACCACCAAAAATCCTTATAACGCCACTCATGTGTCTGCTTGTCTGTCTGTACGGTAGAAATTGTAGTCAAACAGTTGAACATAAAAAGTTGAAATTTGGCATGCTAGTACAACTCCTTGACCTATATATAGGAAAAAAATAGAGTTCCAAAAAAAAAAAAAAAATACAACGCGGGATAAATACAAACAAATATGTATTTAATGAAAAAATAAACATTTTTTTCTAAATTTTGAATGGAGTATCAAATGAAACCTCTTAATGCGCTGATAAACACATATTTTTGTTTTTGAAAAATCCATATTTTTATGGGATTTTCGCCAAAATTATTTCAAATCTTTTTTTCACCACCCTATATCCCAGAGAATAGTTCAACAGAATTTTTGATCAGATTAGTTTTTCGAAATAAATAGAATTTTTGTTGTTGTCGAATTTTTTAAAATTTATTGTGTGGCGTCAAAAGAAAGCTCTTAAGACGTAGATTTAAAAACGAAAAGTAGTTTTTCTATATTTTTTTCAATTTTTTTTTTCCAATAATGTGCTAAATAAATCACTGTCCCGCTTCCTGTAACGTAAAGGAGTTAAACTAAAACTCCAAATAATGTACATTGATCTAAACCCGAAACGTACCAGAGGAATTTTGATCAGATTCCGTTTTTGGAAAATAATTCAGTTTTTGTGTTTTTGACAAAATTAATTTTTTTTTAATTCATGGCTAAATTATGGCTAATATATTTAAAAAAATTGAACAGCTGAGAATCGAGTTCATGTATGTAGAGTGTAGTGTGTAGTGTTCTGTATGCTCCTCCATTATTATACGTCATGATTCAATCTATTGTTTGAATTACATAAGTTTTTTGTTTTTAAGGTATTAAATAAGAATACATCGTTTTTAGTAGTGAAATACTTACAAATCAAATAATTGTGAGACATATTATTAATAGTGAGAAATAAGTTCCTGAAATTGAAAAAAAAAAAAAAATTAGCAGTTTATGAATATATATGATAAAACGCTTTAAAGCGTTTGTAATAATATCAATTAAAACACACAAATCCAAGCACATATAAGCATTTATTCCTACGTCTATTTACAATCTGTCACACATATGTCATTATTTTATGGTTACTATCGTAACATATTATCAAGAAAGTCCAAGAACTAGTTTTGATCTTAACACATCTAACTAGTTACCTTCGTACTATTATATATATGAATATAAAATGTCACGGTTGGCTGATAATTTATTTCATTTGTACTTACTCTGTACATCCCTCACATTATGGGTTCCAAGACTTGCGAGCGGATCAAGTCTGGACCTCCCCCCTTAGTCCGCTAGCTGGTTGCTATGATTCTTGGAAGGATTAAGGGTTGTTTCAATTGAACTCAACATTTTAGCTAATCTACTTTAATTATGATACGGTTTAAATATTTACATTAATTACACTAGACTTACAATTACGTCGATACAGCTAAATCCAAATGAGACACACATTCGCACACACTAGACACACTTTACACCAAACACTAATTTAACCACTACATGTTTCTAAATATTGTTTCTCCACTTTTTAGCTGTCACTACACTAACGTTCATACGGAATTACATTGCTACTTTATTTCGACTCGCCCAAACACTCTAAATGTCTCTAACTTATGTCTCTTAAAAACCAACTCCAAAACATGGTCTTAACCATATGACGGCTTAAAATAAACTTTTTTTTAACATCTTAACGTTATGATGGTTTTCAATCTACTGCCCTTAAAACATGACTCTAAAATGCTTACATCGCCTAACTGTTAAATGTCATTTAACACCTCTTGATTATCTGTCTTGTACTATCTTAAAATTCATAATTTATTGGTGATAACTCAGATAAATATCTCATTAGAAAATAGCCGAATCATAATATTTATATCTCAGACAAAAATTAATTATTATTTATGTGCTTATGGTTGACGTATATTTTTTTAACACAATAATTTACGATTCACTTTTCATGTTACATTGACAAAAGTGTCAAGTTGCAATAATAAACAATCTACCGTTATCTTAAATGCCCTTTCTAAGCAATAGATTATTTTTGTATCGTTTAACAGATTAAATATTTTACTCTAATTGAATGCTTATAATGAATTTATTTATGAAATTTTATTTATGAAATAATACCAAATTTACCTCCCTTACACTGTCAATAGATAAACGCTCGTCCATTCTGACATTTTTTTATTATTATTTCTCTTCAGATTATTACATTTGCCATTTCAGGTAAACTACACCTTGATCTGTTATCAATCGCATTGGTAAAATAAGTAAAATTAAGCAGAACCTTAGTCCTTGTTGAAGATCTCCAAAAAACAAAGAATACATTAAATGAATTTATCTCCCGGCTCTAAAATATGTTCTAAACCTGCAATAGCTGTAACAAAAGATCTGCGCAAGCAATGTTCAATGTATTACATCGTTCACATTTAGAATTACATAGCATGTGCATCAATTGTAAAGTCTGTTATTTATTAGAGTTATATTACAAGACAATTCTGACACCTTTCGGCTGTCAATTTGTGTCTGTTTTTCAACAAGTAAGTCTTTATCCAAAATTTTTAAATTGCCAAGAACAAATTAGAAATACCATACCTCATTATTCTCTTATTATTTGGTGTCAAATTTGCATACCTCTTTAGCTTATTCTTTATTAAACCTTTGAAATGTTATCGGAAAATTTATTAACATCTTGTAGTGTTTTCCAGCCCTTGCTATCAGTTTTAACGTACTTTATCCAAACTCATTGTAGAACATTTCAACTTCTGCGCATCACCGTGGCTCACCATAATATGGGTACGCAACGTTTTAGGGTTAATTATTTTTTTACAGTTTAATTATAATATAGCACTTGTATTTTCCATTTTAAAAACTTTTGTCAGTCAATTTTGACATTTCAATTTATTTTTACAACTGTCAGTCTTTCTGTCATTTTCACTTTTTTTCATACCTATCATTTCATTTTCCAAATATTTTATGTATGGAACAACAAAAACTTGCCAAAATTAGTTGTAGGTATAGGGGCCCCACTTCTAATGATAAAGCGCTTTCTAGCGTTTGTAATAATATCAATTAAAACACACAAATCCAAGCACATATAAGCATTTATTACTACGTCTATTTACAATCTGTCACACATATGTCATTATGTTATGGTTACTATCGTAACATATTACCACGGAAGTCCAAGAACTAGTTTTGATCATAACATATATTTTTTATTACTTTAATGAATACTTGAATACGAAGCAAATGCAGAAAAAAATACTGGGATTTTTTAATTTTAAGTTTATTTAACGAAATTTTCCCATATTATTTAAATTTAGTTTAAAAATATTAATTGGAAGCTTTTAGTACTCAAACTACGAATAAAAATAATTACCTAAAAACTTTTGATTTTGATGTGATTATTGAAGAAATGTTCCTAGACATACAGCATTCTGTTGGCTTCTTACACTTATCAAATACCTACAAAACCCTGAAATATGAGAAGATTCGACATAAGACTTGAATAATTTTTTGTTTCCTTGTAGATCTTTATTTTCTTATTATTAGTATATCTTGGTCTGTCCCATATTTCTTTGGGTATTTTTTGTTGACACTTTAAAGTATTGCTTTCTTTCAAAATTCTACACGTGGACATGCTAAAGTGGACCGAGCACATTTTTTTCAAAGAATATTCAGGCACTATTGTTATGATTCTACTTTATAGAATTTCATACAGACGATTTCAAAGATTTTAAGTACCTTATTATTAGTTTTCGATTTAGGTATGTTACGTAGAATCGAATAAAAGTTCTGACTAAAAACAAGTTTTAATCAATTGGCATTTATCTAAATATTCCATCAAGATGTTGTTAAAGGATATATAAAACTTGTGCTGAAATTTGATTTGGTGCGTGATTGGCATAGATGTATAATGTCAATTCTTTAATATATTGTTGATAAAAAAGACAATGGATTAATTCCGGATATGGTGAACGAGTGACGTGAATTTATTTCTGTAAAATTAATTTAAATAGAATAACAACTTGAAAAGACCATTAAACATATTCCTTTGACCGTGACCATAGCTAATGTTACTGACACCTCATATGTTCGTTACGCTATGTTAACCAACTAATTTATGCGGAAATTTTAAATCAAGAAATTTGTAACAAAATGTTGTTGACACTTGAATTAAATGTCGGTTATTTTTATTATATAAAGTGATGTTTAACAGTGTACATTTTTCATATTATATCCTTGATATCTGTTCAGCCAAATGTTTCCTAAGTAAAATGTACCTTCTGATTCAACGATTTTAATTCAAATGTAATACATTTTTAAAACAATCGAAACATAACTACCAGAATATAACTATTCTGTATGCTATGTACATATCTACCACGTGATTTAAAAAAAAAATCGTCAGAGTAAGCCGTAGAAGAGAAAGACAGCATATAAGGCATGTCTGTGATAACTGAGCTCCAACTGTTTTACTGTCTTTTTAGGGTTTTGTAGGTATGACCAAAAAACCCTTATGCCGTCATTTTGTCGTCTGTCTGTCTGTTCGGTAAAAATTGTAGCCAAACGGCTAAACCTAGAGAGTTGAAATTTGGCATGCTTATACAACTCTTTGACCCGCACATAGGAAAATACTAAAACATCTAACAAACATATCCCCCTAAAAATATAAATAAATATGTGCTCACCGAAAAAAAAATATATATATTTTTTTAAACTCTGAGTAGGGTATCATCCAATTAACGGAAAAAAAAAATTGCAAAATTTGCAAATTATTTTGATGCGATTTTTGCCAAAATTGTGCAAAAAAAAATGTCCCACACCTGTAACTTGGATGGTTTAAAGTAAAAATCAAAAAAATCTGAGTAATGTACATTGGTGTGAATCGGAATAGTACAACAGGAATTTTTTCGGAAAATAACGCATTTTTTGTGTTTTTTAGTAGACGATGTACAAAAGTTATAGTTAGCAATTTTTTGATAATTAAGTTAATTTAAAGAATTTGCGTTTAATCATTTCGATCATTTAACAGGAGAATCAGAATAGATGGCCTTCATCTATTCTGATTCTCCGCCTTGGTGGTCACATATGCCCATATTGTTTAGTTTATAAGTTTATTATTGTATTTATTTAAGGTTGTTTATTTAAGTGTTTGTGTCCATTTTTACTTACTTTTTTATAAAAAAATAAAAAAAATAAATAAAAAATATTTTCAAGAAACACTAAGGGCCGGCTATACTTATTGGATTGTTATATTGTACCCGTAGTTGACCATTTACTTATAGTTTACTAAGCTTTTGGTTAAACTCGATTACAATATAACAATCTCATAAGTAACCATAGCAACCATTTTCTAACTATTTGGTTATAGTTAACTAGGCTTTCAGAAACCGGCCCTAACTGTTTAAAGCAAAATTAAAATTTGCTTAATAACTTTATAGTGTCAAAGGTTTTGTGAGTAGATCTAAAGTTTCAAATTTATTCCTAGTCGTACCTACGTGATTTTCTCGTGGTTTACTAGTTAATATTAATAAAATTGGCTATATCTTTTTTTAATTTTTTTTCGGCCTCATAGATGGTTCGTACACATTTCTGATGATTGTAAAACGATATCCGTAAAAAATCAATTTATCTGTCTGTCTGTCTATCCGAGATTCATGCAAAAACGGCTTGACATATGTAAATTCACGTAATTTGGTAGGTATGTTGATAGAGTAAAACCAGGATTAATAATAATAATAATATTTATTGTCTTTTTTACATAAATTATAAACATTGGATGCATAATACAGTAATCTTAAAATTAAACTTAAACTATACTATTCTTAAGACAATAGTAAGTAACCCTTTCAGTAGCCAACTATGTTAGGGTTATTGTCATGTAAGTGACGTGACGTAATTACATTAAAACTAAATAGACTAGGCTTGAAGATTTATACTGGATTCAAAAATAATACATATTTAACTTTAGGTTGTAAACAGATTGTCCACACTTTCTTTGGTCAGAAGCCATTCTTTGAGGTTCTTTAAATGTTTTTTTGTGTTTAAGCCAGTTTGTTTTAAATGAAGTGGTAAAATATTATAAAAATTTGAAAAATTATAAGAAAAAGATCTTAAAAACATTGATTTATATGGTTTTGGCTTAAATATATTGGTTCTGATTCTTAATTCCATATTATACGGGTTTCTGTAGTTTATGTGATTACCACTTCTATTAAAGAAAACTTTTAGGACTTTGTACACATATAGATGGCGCAATGGAAGGATGTTTAATTCCTTAAAAAGTGGAAATGTAGATGAGAAATTAGTTTTAAATTTGGTTATTCTTATGATACGTTTGTTAAGGGTATTTACTCTCTTGAAAGTGGTTTCATATGCTCCACCCCAGCAGATGAGCCCATAATTTAAGTGAGAATAAACTAGTGAATAATAGATCGTTTTAATAAACTGGGTATGCATTTATGCCTTAAAAAGTAAAATTTTGGAACAGCCAATCTTAATTTTTTAACTAAGCTATCAATGTGTAATTTCCAACATAACTCACTGTCTATGATAATACCTAAGTATCTGAATTGTTCTACCTGTTCTATACGCAGGCAATCAGCATCACATTGAGATGTGTTGTTATTTATACAGACTATAGAGTGGTAAGTGGGTGTTAAATTTATTTTATAATGGCTATTGAGGTTATAACATTGTATTTTGCTTTTAGTGCTCATTTCCATGCGGTGAGTAACAAACCACTTTCTTAAAATTGTTAAGTCATAATTGATGTTCATTAAAACGTCCTTCCAGGTCTCACATGCATAAGCAAGTGCTATGTCATCAGCAAATGCAGTTAATTTACCTCTGAATATAGAAATACATAAATCATTTATATATATTAAAAATAATATTGGTCCTAGGACCGATCCTTGCGGTACGCCATATTTAAGACTAACTACTTTGCTAATATGGCCATTAACTCGTACTTTCTGCTCTCTGTTAACCAGATAGCTTTCAAACCAGCTGTAAATGTTCCCACGAAAACCAGTGTTATATAGCTTTAGTAATAGTATGTTGTGATCTACAGTATCGAAGGCTTTGGTTATGTCTACAAACAAACCAGCAACCTTTTTACTACAATTAATGTTGTTAAAGACAAAATCCGTATATTGTGTCAGCGCAGATTCAGTATTCTTATTTTCTCTGAAACCAAATTGATCATCACTTAAAAAATTAATTTTATTTAGAAATTTCAGCATTCTAGCTTTCATAAGTTTTTCAAATATTTTAGCGAATACTGATAATAAAGATATTGGTCTATAATTTGTAATACTTTCGGTGTTACCTTTTTTGAATATTGGTATGACTATACCTTGTTTGAGAATTTTAGGGAATTGGCCGGTTTTTATACTCAAATTATATAAATAACACAATACATGGATTATCTTATAAATTAGGAACTGTAACACCTTGGTATGAATTCCATCTGGTCCTGCAGGTTTTGGTTTGAGAGATTTAACTACTGTAAGTATTTCTTGTTCTATTATTGGCTCAGCAAAGAATGTGCTGGTGACAAGGTTGTTGTTTGGTAATAAATTTGTATTCAGTAAAACTGGAGTATTGGATTTATCCATTATGTTTTGAACTACGTCAACGAAATATTTATTGAAAGTATCGGAAATAATTTGAGAATCATCTACTTTCACCCCATTGACAATGATACTATTTATAAAATGGTTATCGCCCTTATTGCTGCTTCCGATTAGCTCATTTACAATTCTCCATTGCTTTTGAAAATTTCCTCTGTAAGTATTAAATTTTCTATAGTAATATGATTCTTCGGCTGTTTTTAGGTCTTTTTTTAATTTATTCCTATATTTAATGAAGTATTTCTGAAGTTTTTGAGATTTTAGGCATTGCTTTCGTTTTCCTGAAAGTTTATTTTTCTTTTTAATTCTGAAAATTAGCTGTTTTGTAAGCCAAAGTTTATAATTAATAGGTTTAGATCTAATAGTATGACAAACAGTTGAACGAGATATACAATTATTTAATGTATCCAGGAATTGTTCAAAAGCAAGAGAAACATCGGTTGCTGTTAATATACCATCCCATACAATATCATCTACTTGTCCATTCAATTGCTCATAATTAATGTTGTTATAAGTATTAATGCAAGAGTTAACTGTTTGAGAAATACAGTTTTCATTTAGTTTACTTAGATTTAGACTAACCATGGCAAGATCTGTTACGAGTAAATGATGAACAAGTGATAGTGCGTTGTAAGTACTAGAATTAAATAGACGCATAAAAATATGATCTATACAAGTACTAGATGTGACTGTAATTCTCGTGGGCTCATTTACAAGAGATGTCAATCCATACATAGACATCAGATTAAAATAGTCATTTGTATCTTTGCTATCAGTTAGTATATCTATATTCAAGTCTCCTATTACAATAAGATTACCTACAACATTAGATAATATTTTTTCAAAATCAATCAAAAAATGTTTAATAGAGAATTGAATCAATCTATATACAGCTAATAGCCTAAACGTAAATTTGCCCGTATTTATTTTAAATAAAATACAATTTGATTTGTCACATGCCAGTGAAATCTGGGTACAATTTATATTAGATGAAACAAAAGCCAATACTCCCCCTGATTTATTGATTAGATTACAATTGAAATACTTATTATATCCTGGAATATTGTAAAAATTTGTTTCATTGTCTTTTACCCATATTTCAGTCAGGATTATAATATTTGGACGTTGTTTTAATTTATCCAATTTGAACAAGAATTTATTAAAATTACTCCTTAAACTTCTAATATTCTGATGGACTATGTATTGTCCTAAATTATTACATACAGTACTCATCATTGAAGTCCTTGAAGATCATCCTTATGACTGAGGACGATGGCTGGAGTACCGTCATCCTTCCTCATTAAAATTTTACCATTACGGATCCATAAATATTTATATTTTTTGTCTTTTTTTATTTCTTTGGCATCCTTAAGTAGTTGTCTTCTGGAGTAAGTTAGACTTTCGTTTATGTAAACGGGACTATCGTCAGGTAAATTCATGTGTCTCATGGATAAATTTCTTTTTATTCTTCTCAACCTCATCATTTCTTCTTTGTCCTCTAATTTAATAAAATTTACTTGTATCATTCTTTTACTCGTCATCTGTTTTACTGGATTCGAACATAGGATAGGAACATATGGTATCCCAAAATTTTCATTATAAGGGCATGTTTCGGGATTAAAACTGTTAATAAAAACTTAAAATAACTTTCTTATTATTATTATTAAGAGAAGAATATATGAAACAAAAACTATTTATAATCCCAAAAGCAATATTTTTTGTTCTATCAATTTTTTAAATTGGAATAATATTTGGGAAATTATGGGGAACACCCCAAATCTAAAATCTTGAAATATATTACTTATTATTAACTTAACAGTATACAGGTATAAAATAATAGTTGTTTAGAATGGAAACACAAATCTTTTTGTGCAATGAATTCTTTCAATTGGGTGAGTATATGGTTTACGGGGGAACACCGTAAAACTAAATCCTTGATATATTTCATTTATTATTTAAATTACAGGAAAAATGTACAGATAAAAAATTGTTCAGAATAACGAAATATATAAGGGGAGCTTTAACTATAAACTTGAAATATCTCACTTATCATATACGTCACAGCAAAAATGTATAAAATAAATATTGTTAAGAATAAAAAAACCATTATTTTCTGTCCAATTCAATTTTTAATAAGATGAATATTTGGAAGGCTATGAAAAGAACTATCCATAAAACGGAAATGTCCTACGTATTTTTGATTACTTAACAAATGATTATTTGTCCTCAAGGTAGTTTTTAATAAGATGTACCTCACAATATATGTAATAAAAACCGTACGATGTACGGGCACGACAGCTAGTTATAAATAAAATTGGAGGCTATAGCTGTTTTTTCCGTCTTCGAACGAGATTATTCTGCCTGTCTGTCTCTCTATCTATTTATACGAGATTCACTCAAAAACAGTGGGGCATATTTTCATGAAATTTGGTATGATAGTAAAAAAACGGGATTCGAACATATAACCTATACCTATAGCATCTCAATATATTATAACGGGTTTTTCGGAAGGATGCTAACTTGAAATATTTCACTTAGTGATTTAACAGTAAAATGTATATGGCAAAAATTGTTTAATATAAGGAAACAAATCTTTTTTGTTTTATGATTTTTTTAACTAGTTAAACTTTAGGGGAGCTACGGGGAACGTCCTAAAACTAAAAACTTGTTATTTAAAAAATTACATGGAATTATTTACACTTATTACTTACTTTACATCAAAAATGTATATAATAAAATTGGTTTAGAATGAAGAAACGATTTTTTTCTGCGATTAATTTTTGTTCAATGCAGATGACGTCACTGCCGAAATACGTATAGAGTACATTAAACTTATATTTGTGAAACTTACCGAGTGCTTTATTTATTTATTAATTTTATGTTAGCCATGCTTCACCGAGAATACACGGACTCCTCTGTCAATTGCAGATTTTAATCATATGATTATTTGATGGGCTATGGTGGGCGCTACCTGAAACTGAAATATCTCACATATGAATTATTTAACAGCAAAAATGTATACAGGGTTCAAAGATAACTTGGCATTACTGCTAACTTTGTTGTTAACAGTATATTAGAATTGGATGAATAAATTAGTAATATTTTTATGCAGATGACGATGATGAAAACACCGAAAAAGTAATAAATTTGTGAGCCGAAAATAAAATTATGTATGTATGGAAATTTAATTTTAAAATATTTTTTTGTTAATTTTAATTCGAATACTTAATACCATTATTTAGGTTTCTAAATATGTGCAGTATTTAATTTTTTTTTATATAGCAAGGTTCATTAAGATTTTGAAAATTGCGCCTATGGCTTCCATTGGTTGTTTTAAGTCATATGCTCCGCCCCTCTGGTTTCGTATACATGACACCTATGTGTCATAGAATGAAAATATAATTCCAACAATTCCAGCTGGTTATTAAATTTACACTCTTAAAAATTATATGCAACATTTGCTAAAATATAATTAGAATTTTGACAAAATAATTGAAATAAAATAAAAATGAAAAAAAAAACTAAAAATAAAATTGTGTCCTCTGCCCGGGAGCGAACCCTAGGTTGCTGCGTAGCAAACGAGCAAGCTAACCATTAGACCAGGATACGCCTTCTAGTATAGTGTTTTACATGACTATAACTTTTGTACATCGTCAACCAAAAACACAAAAAATGCGTTATTTACCGAAAACATATTCCGATCAAAAATTCCTGTTGTACTATTCCGGTTCACACCAATGTACATTACTTTTTAGTTTAAACCATCTGGGCTACAGGGTGTGGGATAATTTTTTTTTCACAATTTTGGCAAAAATCGCATCAAAATAATTTATTTTGCAAAAATATAATTTTGACCGTTAATCCACGTACTAAGGGCTTTCATTTGATACTCTATTCAGAATTTAAAAAAAAATATTTTATTTTTCGATGAGCATATATTTGTTTATATTTATAGGGGGATATGTTTTTTAGATGTTTTAGTATTTTTCCTATGTGCGGGTCAAAGATTTATATAAGCATGCCAAATTTCAACTCTCTAGGTTTAGCCGTTTGACTACAATTTTTATCGAACAGACAGACAGACAGACGACAAAATGACGGTATAACGGTTTTTTTTTTTGTCATACCTGCAAAACACTAAGAAGAGTGGTTTAGAATAAAGAAACGATTATTTTCTATTCTACTTGAAATTGAAATATCTCACTTATCATTTACGATACAGCAAAAATGTGCATTACAAGAACTATACGAAGTACGGGTACTCCTTTATACGTAAACTAGTGAAGAGCCGAAAGTGAAAGTTTACTCCCGTGGGCGAAGTTTGAGACCTGACGCCATGCAGAAGGCTTTTAATCGTCCAAGGATGTAAACTTTATTTCGGCCTGAGGTACGTACATCGTTTAATGCACAACTGGTAATTAATTTTATATTTATTTTTAACTAGTTTATCCATTTAATTGTAATCTGCTAATAACAAAGTTAGCAGTGGTGCCGAGTTAACTTCGAACATCCTGTATACCTAGCTGAAAACATATGAATTACAGACTCGTCAGTAAGTTAATAATATTGCTCAATCTTTCAGTTACTTGGACCTCTTGCTACACGTATGTTTTTGTTATATGTACGTGTAGTTCGTTTCTCCAACCATTATGAATTTGACTGTCGAAAAATGTATTCTCAAAATATGCAGAAAATAATTAGGTATTCTGGTATTGTTTTCAGCTTAAATTCGATTGACATATTCGAACACCTCCGCAAATGCGATGTTCCTCGCATTTTAAACCCTATCTCCCTCCAAAAGGATTCCATGAAATTGAATCCTTTAGTTTTCGGGTACTGACATACCCATAATATTAGTTTACTTATTTTTGGGGATAGTTAATCTCCAAAGCAAGTTAACAATTATAGTTATTCCACTAAGTTTTCTTTATTTTAATTCCTGTATTTATTTTATTTATTAAGAGAGTTCACAAGTTCGTTCAGTAACGGGGTGCAATGTACCCTGGCAGCACCATTTAGGAGGTGGCATAATTGAACTCATGTCCAGAAAAAATTGGAAATTCCAATATTGAAAACAATATTTTTTGCTCATATCTTTTAGTGTTATCTTATTTATATATCGTCCGTTTGAAGGTAAAAGTCATTAAGTGACATTCTTTTGCAAATTGAGATCTTGATTCCTAATATATTATACTAGCTGAACACCCGTGCTACGCTACGGTATATTGACGATCTCATTAGTGTAAAATCCTCAGTTTGTTTCTAAACATGTGTATGGGTAACCTTTGTAAGCAAAAACCTAGTCGATGTCTCATTTGTCCTAAAATATATTGAAGAATCCGTGAAAAAACAATTTACTCTATTTCACCACATAGAGGTCAAACTTTAAAAAATCCTTTCTTAATGGGTGCTTACGTCATACTGAGTAAAAAAAAACTATCTAAAACTTTTTAAATATTTAAAAAAGACATATATATGACAAAAAGGAATGTTATAACTCAACAAACAAAGGAAATATGAAGGGTTCTTCTATAAAAATTCAAGTTATTCTTGTAAAATTTTAAAATAAGTTTAAATTTGTATGGGTAACTTAAAGAAATATTAAACCCTAAAATTCGTTAATATATATTTTGAATGTGTATTTTTTATAGTTGTTTATAACTTAGCTTATGTTATATAGCTTAAAATCTTTCCAGATAAATTTGCAATACGCTGTTGTAAACAAATTTGTTGAAAATAAATTTATCTTTTTAAGGGTTGATTAGAACAAAATCCAGAATTTAGTTCTTAAACATTTGTGTGTATAACCTTTGCAAGCAAAAATCAAGTCAATATCTCAATGGTCCTAAGAGATATTGAGGAATCACATTTCAGGCCTTTTCACCCCCTTAGGGATCGAATTTGGGAAAATTCCATATTAGTGGGTGCTTACGTCATGGAGGTAATATATTTCCCGTATTTCATGTCTCTATGTAGTGAAAAAGAGTAAAATGTTTTTTCACGGATTCCTCAATATCTCTTAGGACAAATGAGATATCGACTAAGAACTTTAAAAACAAACTGACTATTTTACACTAATGACACTAATGAGATCGTTAATATACCGTAGCGAAGCACGGGTGCTCAGCTAGTTTCTTCATAATTGTTTAAGTTCTGACGCGAAAGCCCGTGTGCCATCGATCTGAACAAGTAATAATCTGATGGAACAATGTCTGGTGAATACGGCGGGTGAGGTAAAACGTCCCAGCCAAGTGCTTCCAAGGTGGCCTTACAATCTTTCCAACACGTGGTCTAGCGTTATCATGCTGGAGGATCACTTTGTCGTGTCTCTTTGCATATTCCGACCCTTTATTCTTCAATGCGTTGCTTAAACGGGATATTGTTGGTTAAGTTCGGCAGTGATGGTTTGGCTCTGCTTCAATAGCTCATGATATACTACACCCTTCTGGTCCCACCATATACAGAGCATTACTTTCTTGCCGTGAATATTTCGCTTTGGTCTCGAAGTGGATGATTTTCCTGGGTCGCAAATGGATTTCCTTCGTTTGGGATTATCGAAATATATCAACTTTTCGGCTCCAGTCACAATACGATGCAATAAACCTTTTCTTTTTCGCCTGGCAAGCAAGATTTCAGACATGGTTTTGCGCCTCTCGATGCCTCTTTCTTTCAATTCGTACGGCACCTATCTTCCTTCTTTGTAAATCTTTCCCATGGCTGCCAAACGCAGAGAAATAGTTGATCGATCAACATTCAACAATTGCGCGAGCTCATGTTGCGTTTGACACGGATCTTCATCGATTAGCGCCTGCAATTCCTCGTCCTCGAACTTCTTCGGCTGACGTGGACGAGGAAGGCTGACCTGGACGAATTTTAATTTTCTTAAGTTGTCGCTAGCTAATAATGTGTAAAATGGGCATTTGCTAAACAAAATTATCAAAAGCTTCTTTCAGTTGATAAAATTTGCTAGATTTGAAAATCTAGTTCCGCTTAAACCAAAAAAGAAACAGACTATAAGTAAACTATATCAAGGTCAAATAAAGTATATGTGTCGGTTGATACGTTTCTGTTTTTTTTTTTTTATTATGATCCGAGCTATAGATAACTCAAGGGTAAGGATGCGAAAATGTTTAAATCAAAATGGAATACACTTTGAAAACTTGTAAATAAAAATACTTTACTTTCAAGACGTTGTAGGGAATATAATCGTCATATAGATCTCAATTTTTATTGTCAATAGTAAAATATATTAAAAAAATGTTTAAGTAAAAGTTGTTTATTTTCAAAAGCTCTATCCAAAGATACCCAATATCACATACGGTCCCATTTAAAAAATCGATATTGCCCTTGATATCGTGTACTTCCGGTTTATTACGGGAAATTTTAATACTACCATTCAATTTTTTGGATACATTTTGCTTAACATTTATTTTTCCCTAATTTTCTCACATGTCTCATTTTCGAGAAAAACCGTCTTTCCTCTATCTTCGAACAAATCTAACAAATTAGAATTCGTATGTGATATACAGATAAAGGGAAATGTTATGTGAGGCGGAATTAGTGCAATAAAAGTGGAAAATTATATTTGATATTTTACCGCTTTCATTGCAATTATTCCGCCTCACCTAACATTGTCATAATAAAATAAAATTTATTGAATTTATTTTTGAATATATTATTAGATATAGTCAGGGCCGTAACTAGCTTTTTTCGGGCCCTGGGCAATATTTTATAATTGCCCCCCCCCCTAAACATTATATAATATAAGTGATGTCTAAAAAAAGGCCTCACTTCTAAAATACAAGTAATAACCTAAAAAAAAGATCCTCACTCCATTATTATGCCAACAGGGGCACATTATTATGGCATGTGCCCCTGTTGCGCTTGCCTAGTTACGGCACTGAATATAGTATTAAAAGCTAGAGGAACATGCTTGTAGAAAATGAACAGTTTAACAGTTTTTTATATTTTTTTAAAGACCAGTAAAATATAATGTTTCACAACGCGTTATTCCACTTTTGGATTTTCTAAATTATTGAAGAGCGACACAAAAATTTTGCACCTGAGCGGCGGTAACTCACGGAATTGCCCTGAAAGTTCATAATTGGTTTACACGTATTCCTGTACAGTTCTTTGGCCCACATATAGGAAAAATACTTAACTTCGAAAATACAAAGCACTCGAAAAATAGAAAGATCAAAAACAAAAAACAAAAATCAAGGGCACCCATGAATTTTCTAAGCCATATTTTTTATTGGACTATTTACATAGGGTAGTCGGCCAGTCAGTGCAGTTGCGTCACTTAAAAGGTAATTCTTTTGTGACGTCATATTAGGTACATTTACATGACATCCTTTTAACGAATGTAATATTTGTACGCTGTCACATCTATCGAAATAAAATGAAAATATAAGATTAAGAACAGACTAGAAACAAATAAACTATGCTAATAGGCAAAATAGTCCTAAAAAGGACTGATGTGATCCAAAAAATATGATCAAAGAAAAGAAAATAAGTTGAATTTAACCTAAAAAGCTATGCACTACACACAATATCAACAAATAGAGATCTATAAGATATCTATAAGAAATGATATAACTAAACACAAAACTGCTAAATAAACAACAAACTAAATAAAAAAAAAAATTCTAGGAATTACTGTAAGATATATATGTGAACTCAAGTGTTAAAAAATATCAGAACGTATTAAAAAATGTCCGCAAACGTAAACAAAATAAAATTTAGCTATACCAATACAATTGTCCCTATATTAAATAAAAACTTTTAACACAAACTAAATATGACTTCAATAGGATTCACGGTAAGTTCATCGAAAATCAATTCATCGAAAATCAATTCATCGAAAATCAATTCATCGAATATCAATTCATCGAAAATCAATTCATCGAAAATCAATTCATCGAAAATCAATTCATCGAAAATCAATTCATCGAATGATCAATTCATCGAATGATCAATTCATCGAATGATCAATTCATCGAATGATCAATTCATCGAAAAAAAATATTTTCTAAATATTTGAGAGGAATGCCGAGGGGATCGGAAAGCCAAAAAAGCAGTGGTCAATAAAAGTTGACAGACTACACTTATTAAATAACTATCATACTTGGTCTATTATAATTTTTAAATTTTCCATTCAGAAAATACGCCAGGTAAAAGATACCTGTTGGATTATTTTGAAATCAAACAGGGCTCCTTAGATCAGAAAAACCCGGTTAATGGGATCATAAATGTACTTAATACACCCATTCTTAAAGGATTATGAAAATGGTATTTCCCCATCTGTTAAGTCTTAAGGGTTTTGTGTTACTACTCATATATACTATACATATTTACTATACCATACTTGATTTGTTCAATGTACGGTGATTCTAAACAGGTGGCATTGTTATGTAAGTGTGAGTTTGTTTTGTCATTAAAAGATGATGGGTAGCTCGCTTCGCTCGGCTTCTTCTAACCAAACCCTTACTAACCTAACCTAACCTAAGATAGTGTTTTGTCATTAAACTAGAAGATGGGTAGCTCGCTTCGCTCGGCTTCTTCTAACAAAACCCTTACTAACCTAACCTAACCTAAAATAGTGCTTTGTTCTTAAACTAGAAGATGGGTAACTCGCTCCGCTCGGTTTTAGACTTTTACTAACTAAACCTAACCTAATTACCTTGTTTTTAGGCGCATAGTACTTTATTTTCCCACATATTAGCCCAATTAAAATGCGTATCATTGTGTATGAATTTATAAATATTATTTGCGTGCAATTGCCCATAACCTGTCTTATTAAGCCTTAAAAACAAAACATTTATTTCTTTTATTATATAAGTTTTCTTATATTTCTTTATTTATATTCAAACACTATGTCACTTTATTTACCTTTTTTTAAACCATATAAAAAAAATTACGCAATTATTTCTTAGTCTGTCTACTTTTATTGACCACTGCTCTTTTGACTTTCCGATCCCCTCGGCATTCCTCTCAAATATTAACAAAATATTTTTTTTCGATGAATTGATCATTCGATGAATTGATCATTCGATGAATTGATTTTCGATGAATTGATTTTCGATGAATTGATTTTCGATGAATTGATTTTCGATGAATTGATTTTCGATGAATTGATATTCGATGAATTGATTTTCGATGAACTCGTCGGTTACCCTTCAATAGATATGTTTTAGTAAGATAAAAGAGTGAAGAGCAACAGTAGTCTATAATTCAAATGCAAAAAATGGTCGCGTTGGCATAGTGGTCAGCTCATTTGACTACCAACCATGGGGGCTCGGGTTCAAATCCCGGTTATGGCATGGAAATTTTCTCAAACAAAAATTGTCCTGGCTAATTGCCACAGCAGCAAAAGCCATTAAAAATTAAAAAAAAAAAAAATGCAAAAAAAAATCGATTTAGTTATTTTTTCGTTAAGTTCGTCATTGAAGTTATGAAGCAAAATAACGAAGTGCCTTGACTCACCGACTGGCCTATACTGTAATTTGTAATTTCACTATATCAGATTCAAATTTCAATATTAAAGCAAGGTTAGTGAACTATATTCGTTCACTATAATAATAATATAATAATAATAATCTTTATTTTTATAAACTTATTACACATAAAAATAATTTATAAGTTATACAATAATTATATTATTATTAAAGACAAAGTGCCATTTCAATGCAATTTATACAACCACTGAGGCCTGTAGAGGTCTGTGTGTGGATTCTTTCTGATATATGCACTTTAACGGTCTATATCTTACAACAGTATAATAATAATACACAGTAATAAATTTATATACATTTTACATACATGTAAAAATAACTATACAAAACTGAGAGCAAACTTAGCACAATTTAGAATAATCGGGGTTTCTATTTGTTATAAATTACGTTTAATTATTTCATTCCGATATATAAAAGTTTTTAAATATTATTTGTAATTTATCTTCCGTAAGATTACTTACGAAGAGTTTTATAATTTTTTTTAGTTATTATTGTGTAACAAAATATCTTGGCTATTGGTGTATGCTTATTTAATTTGCTGGGCCGTGCTAGATTTTGACTTCGCGTATTATAAGTATGTTCGGAAAAATTTAATAAACTGTTGTCTTTATACATATATTTTAATATAGCTGATGCGTATATTTGCGATACGTGACTTAGTGAAAAGTTATGAAATAAATTTTTTGATGGGTATCTTCTATTCTTTTTATGAATTATTTTAACTAATCTCTTTTGTAATTTTGTTACGATATTTCTAATGATTTGTTTACTTGCCCCACACCAGCCTAGTATCCCACAGCCAATGACTGATTCTGTCAATGCATAATACAAAACTTTTAGTTTATTAACTAGAAGTATTTGAGCCAATTTCCGAAAAATAAAAGTGAATTTTCTTAGACTGTTTGCTAAGTTTTCAATATGTACATTCCATCTTAAATGTTGATCTATACACAAACCAAGATATTTTGTTACATTTTTTTTTCTCTATAGTTTTGTCACATAAGCAATTATGTCTTTTACAAGCCATATGAACGAATATATTAATTGAATAATGTAAGAGCAAAATAATTTATATAAATTGCTCTAAATGTTGGCCCCCATTCTGCAGGCAAAGACGCACTTGAAATTTGTAAACTGAAACATTGACAGCACTTGGCACCTGACATAACAATATAATAACTTTTCTGATCGCTCGATATAAACAAATACACTACCGATAGAAAGTTTGTGGCAGGTTACAAAACTGCTCTAGGATTATATTTGCGTATATTATCGCTCTTTGCACTTTGCACAGATATCTCACTCGCTATTATTATAAATAAGTACATATTATGAACGTCTAAATATCCTCTGTATTGCGGTACAGATATTTTTTATGTTACTACTTATCTACTTTATTTTGTCTCTAAACTATTCGGGTTTTTTATCCCGAATTGTCCCGAAATTTAGAAAAGGTACTTATTTTCAATATTTATTTTTAATATATTTCAACTAAAATTATTTTTACAAAACTTGAGCTAAAAAAAATCTACCGAAAGGGTACTTTCCTTGATGAACAGCTTTTGGACAAGTGACAAGACTCAACTTGATGTAAATACATTAAAAGCAGTATTACTGATTAAAGTAAATTATGAAGAAAACTGCGGATTTTTATAAAATGCTTCAAAGCAAAAAAGACGTACTCAAAAAGATCCATAGTTCGGAAAAATACAAGAAGTTTTCTACTGAGTAGTTTGAATGAATAAATTTTGAATTCGTTTAAAAAAATACTTTGATTTTGTGAATTTTAATAATGTTCCTTTTAAGTTAATTATCTGTGACTGAAAATTTTTATTTATTATAAATTATAATTATTTATTGTATATAATTTGTATTTAAAAAAAATATTTATACAATTATATTTTAATAATCAACCGCCCAATTTCTAATTGGCTGTAAGATTCAATTTACCTGCGCTAACCCCGAACACCAGCAATCTATGAATCCCAGCAATCCTGCTTGCACTTCGGATTGCTCGGAAACGCTCGGATTGCTCTGGCGGGTCAATCAGATGGACTAAAAATAAGCTAATATGTATGTACGCTCCGACTGACTTTACGAACGGATCGGGAACACTCGGATCGCTCGGGTTAATATGAGTGACTAAACGTAAACGCCTATTGATATGAAACACAGCAGAATAGGAAGTTTTAATCATATATTTTTTTCGGAAAAAATGTTTTATAATTTTTTTAGATTTAATTTTTGAAATTATTGTCGATTGTCAATTAAAAGCTCTTTAAGCGTAGATTAAGGAATGAACGGTAATTAAAAACACTTTTCATTTTAAGACGATTTTAGTCACAAATATTTCGTTTTAAAGTCAATGAGATTCGTTTAAAAATCTAAAAAAAGTAGAAAGTAAAGAGTAAAGTACACTGATGTGACCCTATATAACACAAATGGAATTTTTGATCAGTTTATTTTTTCTAGTATTTCTGTATTTTTGGAAAAATACATTTTTTATTTTATGTACCCACCAAGGACAGTATTTCCCAAAATGGGTACCGCGGGTCAAGACGTTTTGTTTAATTTTATACTTTAAAAGTTTAAGATTTATGATCATCTTTTGTCATTCGTTAATTTTTGTTATGCCACATTGAATAAATTCTGTAAAAACATTTCATTTCTTATTAAAATGGGGGCTGTCCATAAAATAAAGGTATGGCAATGCCATGAAAGGTGGAACCTGCCAACTATGAGGTAGTGAGTAGTTTAAGTAATGGTGAGATTATAGTGTAGACCAGTGCTTCTTAAACTTTTTGATGTCGCGGCTCCCCTGCATCACAAATCGTTAACCTACGGTCCACCTATTTTTTTTTTGCACCCAGGTTGGATATAGAAAATATATTTTTTTGTTTGAAATATACGACAGTAGGTCAATAAGTTCTTACAAAATCCAAGAGAACGCGCTAATAGTGTCGGAAATAGGTTGGTTTCTGAAAAGTACCACATATCAATAGACTGCTCTCAAATTTACAGCCATGTCTTTTGCGTGGTTTCATTTTTACAATCGATTGAAATAAACAACTTTTGTTATTTTGGAACAATGGAAAGAACAAGTTTCGTGCAGTGATTAAACATTTTCATTTGAAAGGCAAAGCACCGAAGGAAATAAAAGCAGAGTGAAGTTCATGGCATATCTGCACCAGCGTTTAAAACTGATTGCAATTGAGCGAATGAGTTTAAACATGGTCATACATCCACAAATGATGATCATCGTTCGCGACGTCCACTTGAAGTGACTACGCCAAAAATTATTGATAAAATCCACGATATCGTCTTCAGTGATCGACGAGTCAAAGTGCGCTAACTAGTTGAGGCCACAAGCATATCACATGACTCAGTAGTTTCAATTTTGCACGAAAAATTCGGTATGAAAAAGATATCTGCAAGATGAGTGCCGCGTTTACCCACAGTGGAGAATACACGCAATCCTGTGGTTGATGGCGAAAATGCATGAATAACTGTTTGAATTGTTCCGTATTCACCAGATTTGGCCCCCAGCCTCTTTTTCCTATTTTCTAACATGAAGAAATGGCTCGCCGGAAAAAGATTCACGTTGAACGAAGAGGCATCATAAAAAGATGCCTATTTTAACGCCTTACGGAATCTTTTTTTTTGGATGGCTTGAAAAAGTTGGAGAAACGGTGGGCGAAGTGTATCGAGCTAAAAGGAGGATGTTGACAAATAAAAAGGAATCAATCCAAAATAATGTGTGTTTATATTGTTTGTAAGGACTTTGACCTACCCTCGTACATTTTTTTACGCTCAGTCATTCAATAATCTATTTACAATAAAGAATAATATGTATGTAGTATGAAAGTTAAAGCTACTTATCCTTTTTAAATAATAAAAAAAATTATCAAGTGTTATATTCGATGCTCTTCGCGGCCCCCTTGTAGGATGGTCACGGCCCCCTAGGGGGCCGCGGCCCCCTTGTAGGATGGTCACAGCCCCCTAGGGGGCCGCGGCCCACCACTTTAAGAAGCCCTGGTGTAGACAATGGTTACGAGGATTCAGAGATTGACACAGAATAAGCTGTACAAACTTTTTATCAAATTATCGGTATCAGTGCGCTATGTATCAGATTAACTGTGTTGTATATTTGTATGTGCAGCTTTTCACTTAATAGTCGTTTCTTGAGGTTAGGCTCGTTGTCTAAAGTATTTACTGCGTTCCAATCGAAGTCATGTGATAACGAAGGCGCTGTCATATTGAATTTTTTTGAATTTTGTGGCTTACAATTTTGGATGCAAGAACGATTGTGATTGCGTAACCTGTTACTTAACTCTACTCTACTCTACTCTACTATTTTATTCTAGTACTTATACTTGTCCTATACTATTGTAGCTCTGATGAAGAATTAAACTAATTCGAAACTTGTCAGCTTATCAAGTTGTTTTCATTGTTGTCCGAAACCCGTACAACTTCCTACTACATAGGTTAATAATTGTAATTATATGTAATTTAATTTTCAACAATGAGTATGTTTATCAACTGATTCGAAATGTTTTTAAAAATATTGTTTTGAAAAATGGATTTAAGGAGTTTGCAAATTGGGGTGAGCATATGTGATAACAAATTTTTAAAATACTGACTTGTTCAAGTGCCCAATAAATAACAACGTAATATATCGTTAAATATTGAAAATATAATTTTATTTCATCATAAAGAAAGAAACAATGAAATGGTGTAAAATGTCGATATAGATATTTTGTTATTTCTTTGCGTTTTGAGGTCACCAAAATCTTTCTAGTTTTTAAAATAATAATGTGACTTATGTTTAAACGGCAATATGTATCCATTACAATTGAGCAAAATCAATTCTAGTTGTAAAATAAATAATCCATTAGATTTAAATGTCATAACCTCGCAAAAAAGGTACTAAAACAAATGTAAATTTATTACATTCATACCAGCAATAAAATAGATATTTATACTTTAGTATTTTTATAAAAGTTTGAACAACGCTATTTTTACAAATTGTATCCCACTCCATGCCTCATTACATGTCGTATAATAATTTATTGCTAAGGTACCTACACAAATATCTGTCGGTTTGTCCATATTGCCTATAAATCTTTAAAAAAGAACAACTATTTGACGTATAAATCGATTTTCGATGCAATTTTTCTCTTCGCAATGCCGTGACACATGGATATTTCAAAACGACGTTTAATCCTTAAATTACTTACGTTTTTTACGGGCCTGACTGATTTATTTAAAACAACTATTTTTTACCTTAACGTAAAATATACTGGACTAAATATTATAATACAGTTGCGCTACCAATTCGCAATAACATGTTTTCCAAAATGGATCTACTTTCTGTTGCCAGGATTTTTCAGATGTTATCAGAAAGTTCACTTGTATGTACATTGCATGACATATGAGGTTAGGTTAGATTAAGCCACATTACACAATCGCAAAATAAAGTATTGCTTGTTATAATCGATCTTCTGCGAAAAATCTTTCGTGGACAAATAATATTGAAATACTGCGATAGTGATTGGTCGTCAAAATCTCCAGATTTAACTGCGATAGATTTCTTTTTACAGAGCTATATAAAGAGCAAGATCAAAAAAAGAGCAAAAATTGAATAACTGGAAAAAAGGGCGCGAGAACTGAAAAAAGGAGCGCCATTCTTTTGCTCATCACTTGAATTTTGAATGGCATTTCCTGTTAATTTGGTCACCAATTGAATTTTGGATAACGTTTCCTTTTTTACTCACCTCTTGAATTCTGAATGACGTTTCCTTTGACATGACGCTCATCACATGAATTTTGAGTGCCGTTACTGCTTTGTTGCTTATCACATAATTTCTAGGGGACGCCGTTTGCATGGTCTGCCTCAGGTGCCAAAATTGTTCGGCATTGCCCTGTGCATACAATTGAGCAGCTAAACGAAAATATTCGAGCATTTTTCTCGACTTACAGTATGTACGTTTAATTACTGTTTCACTTATTCATACCCATTTGCAGTAAATTTTATAAATTGAAAGCCTACTTTTTCCATCTTTGATTGAATTTTTACCATCTTTAAAATTCCCCAATCATTTAAAACTAGTGGTGGGAACCGAAACCGATTTTTCGGGTACCCAGGTCCGGTTTTCGGGTAAAACCGGATTTGTAATTTTCGTGTTACCCGGATACCCGGATCCGATTACCCGGTTCCGATTACCCGGTTCCGATTACCCGGTTCCAAATACCCGGTTCCAAATACCCGGTTCAGAATGTCGGGTTTCGTATACCCAGCTTCAAATACGCGGTTCCAGATTCCGAGTTCCTAGATTAGATACCTGGTTCTAGGGTCGGGAAGACACCAGAGGAATTCGAATGAATACAAATTCGCGATGTTGATTTAAGTAAACTGTAAACATAAATCTATATATATAAAATCGTAACTAAGCTACCTACTCATAATCAACGCCCAGCCCAAACCACTGAACCTACAATCATGAAATTCGGCGAGTATATTCCCTCCATGACGTAAGCACCCACTAAGAACGGATTTTTCGAAACTCATCCTCTAAGTGGGTGAAAAGGGGGTTAAAAGGGGTAAAATGTGGCTTCACGGTTTCCTTAATAAGATAATAAGTCCAATAAGATATCGACTTTGTTTTAGCTTACAAAGATTACTCATGTAAATATTAAAAAACTTATTTCAGGATTTTGTTCTAATTGACCCCTAAAGGGGTGAATCTACAATCAGGGTGAATTATAGAACCTTTCGCATCTTCTGTGCTTTTTGTGTTATAACATTCCTTTTTGACATATAGGTATCTTTTTAGAAAATTTAGAAAGTGTTTGGACCGTTTTTTTAAATTTCACCCCTAAAGGGGTAAATTGGTATTTTTTATTCGATAGAATTTCGTCTAGATAAAGAAACATAAAATTCGGGGGGTATATTCCTTTTATGACTTAACAACCCCCTAAGAAATTATTTTTGGAAATTCAACCCCTAAGGGGTGGAATGGGGTAAAATGTGTTTTCACGGATTCCTCAGTATCTTTTAGGTCAAGAATATATCGCCTTGCTTTTGCTTACAAAGACTACCCACATAAATGTTGAAAAACTTATTTTTTAGGATTTTGTACTAATCAACCCCTAAAGGGGTGAATCTACAATCAGGGTGAATTATGGAACCCTTCGCATCTTCTGTGTTTGTTGTGTTATAACATTTCTTTTAGGCATATAGGTGTCTTTTTAAAATATTTGTGTATTGACCTTTTTTTTAAATTTCACCCCTAAACGGGTAATTTGGTATTTTATATTCGATAGAATGTCGTCTAGACAGAGAAACATAAAATTCGGGGAGTATATCCTTTTTATGACTTAACAACCCCCTAAGAAATGTATTTTGGAAATTCAACCCCTAAGGGGTGAAATGGGGTAAAATGTGTTTTCACGGATTCCTCAATATCTCACAGGTCCAATAATATATCGCCTTCATTTTTGCTTATAAATATTATCCATATAAATGTTGAAAAACTTATTTCAGGATTTTGTCCTATTCATCCCCTAAAAGGGTGAATCTACAATCAGGGAGAATTATAGAACCCGACGTATTTCCTTTGTTTGTTGACTTATTAAATTCCTATTTGGCATATAGATGTCTTTTTAAAATATCTCGATGGTTTTGACAGTTTTTCAAAATTTCACCCCTAAAGAGGTAAAAGGATATTTTTTATTTGATAGAACATCCCTTGGAAATAGATACATGATATTCGCAAAGTATATTCCCTCCATGAGGTAAGCATACACTAAGACGGGATTTTTCGAAATTCAGCCCCTAAAGGGTGAAATATAATTTCAAGGATTCTTAAATATCTCTACAGACCAATAAGATATCCTCTTGGTTTTTCTTACAAGGATTACCCATATAAATGTTGAAAAACTTATTTAAGGATTTTGTTCTAACCTACTCCGTAAGTGGTGAATTTCCGAACAGGGTTAATTATACAACCCATCATATTCCCTGTCTTTGTTGAGTTATAAAATTCCTTTTGGCATATAGGTGTCTTCAAAATATCTTGAAATGGTATTGACAGTTTTTAAAATTTCACCCTTAAGGGGTAAATGGGAATTTTGTATTCGATTGAACATCCCTTGGACATAGATAAATAAAATTCGTGAAGTATATTCCCTCCATGACGTAAGCAGCCACTTAGACGGGATTTTTCGAAATTCCACCCCTAAGAAGTGAAAAGGGGTGAAATGTGATTTCAAAGATTCCTCAATACCTCTTAGGACCAATAAGATATCGTCTTGGATTTTGCTTACAAAGATTACCCATACCAAAAACTTATTTCAGGATGTTGGCCGAATCAACCCCTATGGGGGTCTACAGTCGGGGTGAATTATACAACCCTTCGTATTTCCTGTGTTTATTGAGTTATAACAATCCTTTTTTGGCATATCGGTGTCTTTTTAAAATATCTCGAAATGGTTTTGACAGTTTTTAAAAATTTCACCCCTAAAGGGGTAAATGGGTATTTTTTACTCGATAGAACGTCCTCTGGACAAGATACATGAAATTCGTAAAGTATATTCCCTGTATGACGTAAGTTCCCACTAAGACGGTATTTTTGAAATTCAACCCCTAAGGGCTGAAATGTGATATCAAGGATTCCTTAATATCTCTTAGTACCAATAAGACATCGACTTGGCTTTTGCTTATAAAGATTAACCATACAAATGCCGAAAATTTTATTTCTGGATTCTTTCCTAATCAACCCCTAAAGGGGTAAATCTATAATCGGGGTGAATTATACAACCCGTCGTATTTCCTGTGTTTATTAAGTTATAACATTCATTTTATAACTTAAAAGTTACCCGTGCACATGTTTAGAAACATACTACGAATTTTACACAAATGTACCTCTAACGGGGTGAATCTACACCTGAGGAGAGGAGTTAGCAATGTGATCTATAAAGAATCATGACTTACAATAATTGCACGATGATGGCAAACCGTCAATAAACCGTAGCGAAGCACGGGTACTCAGCTAGTATATTAATATTAGTGCTGGGAACCGAAACCATAAAATAAAGTCAGACAAAAAATAGTGCGAACTTCCTAAATTCCTAGCCATAGCCATAGGCGAGACCGAAACCGGTTTTTCGGGTACCCGGTTCCGGTTTTCGGGTAAAACTGGATTTGTAATTTTCGCGTTACCCGGATACCCGGTTCCGATTACCCGGTACCTTTTACCCGGTTCCGATTACCCGGTACCTTTTACCCGGTTCCGATTACCCGCTTCCGGATACCCAGTTCCGAAATCGGGTAACCAGGTAAAACCAAAATCGTTTTTTTTTTTTGGAACCGGTTCCGGTTCCGTCTAGTTCTGTTTCTGACAGCACTATTTAAAACACACAGTTCGATTCGGAGCAACTTCTCCTAAAGTCTATATTTCGCTATTGATACACAGTAAAAAATTCATAAGTGTAAAAGTTCATTATTAGTTTAGTTGAAACGTTAGTGTTAAAATTTTCATTTAAAAAAAAGTAAAATGTTCACTATTTTTAACCAAATCACCGTGTAAATCTTCATTTAGTCAGACAGTGTTATTTTTATGAAATATGACCGATAGGTGGCCAAGGCCAATAAAGTAAATAAATTTAAATAAAATTTAACACTACTTTAACTAGGATTACCATACGTCCTCTTTTCCCCGGACATGTCTTCTTTTTAAAGCCTTAAATTTCCTCTGGCCAGGTTTTTTAAATATGTCATGTAATTTTTATACATACTTATTGTTAACATAATACTTTATTCGCAGTAGAATAATACGACCTTTAAAATAACGTAATATGACAGAATGTTTATACTTTTTACTTTATTTATTATAACTGATTCTAAAATAACAAAATACAATCAATGTATCTAAGATAAAATATACATGATATCTTTTTCTTAGTTACCAGCGAATGATATCTAACACCCCTCCTCATTCGCTCAACAAGAGAAGCCCAGATTTTTCTCGAAGCAGCTTTAATCTAGTTGGTTGTAAAGGCTTCGTAAGCATATCTGCCAGCATCTCCTGTGAAGGACAATAACTACCTATAACAAAACCTTTATCAACATAGTCTTTCACAAAATGAAATTTAGTATCAATATGTTTAGAACGATTTGACAATCTCTCTTCTACAATAAATTTTAGACAGCTTTGATTGTCTTCCATAATAACAGTAGGTTCTTCAATTTCTTCACCAAAATCTTTAAGTAATCTTCTTAACCATATTGCTTGTTGACATGTTTCTGACAAAGCAATAAATTCCGATTCCATCGATGATAACGCAACACAATTTTGTTTTCTGCATGCCCAATCCACTATTCCACCATTTAATTTGAAAATGTATCCGGTATTTGATTTTCTGTCGCTCTTATCTTCTGCCCAATTAGCATCCGAATAACCAATTAAATTTTTATCACATGTTTTTGAAGAAAGCATTAATTTAAGATGTACTGTTTCTTTCAAATATCTAATTTCTTTTTACCTCATTCCAATCTTCATTAGTTGGGAAACTTACTTTCCTAGCTAATATTGCAACACTTGCTGCAATATCTGGTCGAGTGTATATAATAGTGAACCAATTAACTTACGATATATCTCATTATTTTTTAATGGTAATGATTTTTCATTAGATTTTCCATAATTTGGATCCAATGGGTATGCACTAGTTTTGCAATTTTCCATATTAGCATCCTTAATTAATTTTTTAATATAAGAATCCTGATTTAAATAGTAACTACCTTCTTGGTCTTGAAAAATATTCATGCATAAAAAAATTTTTGGCTGTCCCAAATTTCTTATTTCAAAATATTTTTGAAGTAAACATTCAAATTCTTTAATTAAATCAACTTTTGTACTACAAATTAATATGTCATCAACAAATACAATAACATAACAGTATTCCCCTCCTGAATGTTTACTGTAAAGACAGGAATCTGCGCTAGATTGATTGAAATTACCATTTATTAATACTTTATGCATTTCTTGATTCCATATTCTTGCAGCTTGTTTAAGACCATAAATATTTTTCTTTAAATGACATACTAAATTATTTCCTTTTGCAAAACCAGGTGGTTGTTTCATAAAAATATCCGTTTCTAAATTTCCATGCAAAAATGCAGTTTTTGTATCATGCTGTCTCACAGTCATATGTCTCTTACCTGCTATTGAGAGAAAAATTCTTAATGTTGCTTGTTTTACTACAGGAGCAAATACTTCATCGTAGTCTTCACCAAATTTCTGTGAAAATCCTTGAGCAACTAAACGAGCTTTATAACGAATAATTTTACCATTTCCGTCTCGTTTAATTTTGAAAACCCATTTGCTTCCAATAACTTTTCTGTTTTCTGGAGATTTAACAAGATTCCAGGTTTTATGTTTTTCTAATGACTAGTTCTTCTTCCATTGCTTTTCGCCAGTGTTCTTTATCTGCACTATTTAAAGCTTCAGAAACATTCTTTGGTTCAGTGCTGTTAATTCTAACTTCTTTTCCATAATTATTAACTTCATTTATCCACCTGACTGGAGGCTTTCCTTTTGTGCTTCTGGTTGAACGTCTACTTTGTGTATCTTGATATTCTGCATCATCTTGAGCTTGAACATTATTAATATCATCAGATTCTTCTCTCTGATTGTTCTCTACTTCTCTTTTATCTTTATTCTGTTGTAAATCTTCATCTGTATTTTCATTTTTTAATGATTCTTTTTCCTTATCTTTCTCCAGTAAATCTTTATCTTTATCCTGTAAATTTGGTATATCTATTTCAGTTAAATTTTCGTCGTTTTCCTTAAATTTATCAACAAAATGTACATCTCTACTGATAGTTATTTTATTATTGTTAATATTTAGTAATCTATACCCTTTCGAGTTTTCATCGTATCCCACAAAATATAACTGTACAGCCTTATCATCCCATTTTTGTCGTTTTTCTTTTGGTATATGTACAAAAACTTTTGTACCAAATATGTGTAAATGATCAGCTTTAGGTTTCTTACCTTCCCACAGTTCATAAGCTGTAACAGCGGAATGTTTAACTGGTACTCTATTCTGTATGTAGCACGCAGTGACAACAGCCTCTCCCCAGTACCTTTTATCAAATTTGGCATCCAACAGCATACATCTGGCCATCTCAACTAATGACCTATTTTTCTTTCTGAAATTTTATACCTTCCTGTTTTAAAAAATTTTGAACTTGATGACCTGTATATTCTCCACCGCGATCAGATCTTAGTACTTTGGGTGTTCTGGAAAACTTAGTTTTTACAAAATTAATATACTCAATTAACTTTGAATGAACTTCAGATTTTTCTTTAAGTAAATATATAACTGTATACCTGGAGAAATCATCTATGAATATTAAGAAATACCTCATGTGCCCAGGTGTCAATGTTTCCATAGGCCCGCATACATCTGTGTGGATTAAGTCCAATACCATTTCAGTTTCACTTGTTGATCTTTTTGGGAATGGTAGCCTGCTCATTTTGCCTTTAAAACACGTTTCACAATGTTCCTTTACTTCACAATCATTAACTGCCATTCCTTCCAATAGATAATTCTCTTTTAGCCATAAATTGAATATTGGTAACATTTCTATGACCAAATATCTTATGCCATTGATGGTGACAGTTATATGTATGTGCTGTTGTCTGTAATGCTTTTTCTTGATTTTGTCTTAAAACATATAAGTTATGTATTAGATCTGCTATTGCTATTGTTATGCCATTTCTTTTAATTTCACATTTGCATTTCTTAAAATTTACTTGAAAGCCCTTGTCAATTAGACACTTTACGGAAAGAAGATTACAATCAATTTTAGGAATATACAAAACATTATCTACCTTAACAGTTCTAATTTCATTTGTAGGAGTTAAAATTGAAATCTGACACGTACCTTTTCCAAATACTTCTTCATTTTGACCATTAGCTACTATGACAGTTTGTTTGACAGATCTGTCAAATGCTACAAAATTTAATTTATTATTTGTCATATGAATTGTAGCGCCAGAATCAATTACCCATTTATTATTCAGCTCTTCAGCGCTTTTTAATATGAAACAACATTCATCTCGCGCTATTTTGGTTTTTTCTTTCTTCTCATTTTTTGTTTTCCAGATTTTGTACTTGAAACAATCTTTCTTCATATGACCTTTTTTGTGACAAAAATAACATTCAGATTTCTCTTTATCAGTGAACTTGTACGCAATATCACTTTTGTTATTAAAACATTCTCCTCCTTGACGTTTATATTCCTCTATTAATTTTGATTTCACTATATCCAAATTTAAATCTTTTTCCGGTCTAGTTTCTAATGTCATTATCAATACATCATAACTTTTAGGCAAACTACTTAACAACATAGCAATTATCCAATCATCTGACATTTCATCTCCAAGTGCATATAACTTGTCAAAAAACGTTGTCATTTCCGATATATGTTCCTCCATATTACCTTTATCGGATAATTTTAAATTGCAAATTCTTCGCATTAACATAACCTTATTACTTAATGTAGATTTTTCATGATAGTCCTTTAAACAATTCCACGACTGCTTTGCTGTATCTGCCTTTCGGATGAAATTTAACTGGTTATCATCCACCATTAGTCCTATCCATGCTCTTGCTGTAGAATCCTTTTTCTGCCATTCGTCTGTTACTGGGTTTGGTTTCTCTTTATATATGACTTCCCATAAACCTTCCTTAATTAGGAACATCTCCATTCTATATTTCCAAACATGGTAATTATCTCCTTTTAGTTTAGGAATACATACTTTAGAATTTTCCATGTTTGGAATTCAAAGATGCCTTTAAACTTTAACTTTATTTCTTTTAAGCAACTGCTAGCTAGTGTACTGGGCCCGTAACCTGTTAATATAATACTTTATTCGCAGTAGAATAATACGACCTTTAAAATAACGTAATATGACAGAATGTTTATACTTTTTACTTTATTTATTATAACTGATTCTAAAATAACAAAATACAATCAATGTATCTAAGATAAAATATACATGATATCTTTTTCTTAGTTACCAGCGAATGATATCTAACACTTATAACATATTTATAGGTGTCAAACGGTAATAAATCATTATTAAAATAGATACAATCTTCAGAAAAGTATAAATGGACACAAGAAGATAAATAGTATAATTATATAAAAATTAATAATTTTAGTTGTCCTCTTTTCTAGTAACTGGATATGGTAACCGTACTTTAACACTATTAATTTTCTAACACTATAATTTAACCAGTATGTACATAAGTGTAAACTTTACACTAAATTTATCGAAAAAATAAGTATAAATAGTTAACACGAAAAGCGAGGGACTTCATGGTACACTAAAAGTTCATTTAATGTACCATGTACCAAGTCCCTTTAACACTATCTTTTTTTAGAGTGAATGTTTTTTCGAACTGTCTGTATTTTCTCTATATGCGGTTATTTGCATATCAAATTTCAACTGTGTTGGTCCAGTTATTTGGCCACCGTTTCTACCGTATAGACTTGTATGACAGAATACAGTGTCCTAGCTAGGCAGGGGCAACAGGGGCACAGGCCCAGGGCGCAGATCGAAAGAGAGATCCAGAAAGGAAAACACTGACATAATAATTGTATTTGAGTGAGGACCTTGTTTTTTTTTAAGGTTCTCATTTGTATTTTAGAAGACAAGACCTTATTTTAGGACTTCACTTGTATTATATAGTGGTGAGTTACGGTCGTGACAGTATATGTTGCTTGACATTTGTCTCACTTGTAACTGTGGCTATGGAATAATGAGACATTGTATATGTTGTTAGTTCTTACTTTGAGAAAAGAGGGGAAATAAATTCACATTTTGAAAAGGTTACAATATCTGGGACCTGTTACGCTGACTTTCGGAATTTCGAGGTATTCAAATGTATGTACATATATTTGTGTAACGCAGTGTTATATAAACGAATATAGTAAGGGCCCCAAAAAAATATGGGGGGGCTAAAATTAAGCCCCTGACAGGCAGACAGAGATAAATTGATTATTTAGTGGGTTGTCAATAATCTCCTGAAAGACAAAAAAATACAATAAAAAATAATCTCTAATTTTATTGATATAGATAAAAAGTTGTATATTTTAACACCTTTCGAGGCATTAAAATAGTAAATTATAGAAACTGATTTTAGTAAAACAATTTAATATTTATGTTCAATAGCCATGTGAACCAATTTTTACGTTTTTTGTTTTTTCTTTTTTCAATACTTGAGAAACTATAAAATATGAAAAGATTTATTTTATATGTACCAATAAAATGTTTGCTGACATCTATTGCTCTGTATTATTTTTTGCCTTGTAAATTGCCTATATATTAGACTGGTTATGCATACATATTGTTTACGATACAAATTGATGAATATATTAGTAATATTTTACTTTTCTTTTATTTACGAGTAGCTTGAGTGGTAGACAGGGCCGCCTCAACCTAACTCCGGGGGTACACGGAGTGCACCGCATCCATGCGGCAGAATTTTGGGGCGATACATTTTTAGGAATGTAGGGTAATTAATAAATAATTAGTTTACCATTCTTAGAAAATTATTTTATTTTCTCTTTAAGCGCCTTGTTCAAATCAACAACACGCTACAACCGACACTGATCTATACAACACAGAACAGCGAAAAATATTTTTAATTGTTAAGTTTTCGATTGTGTTCCACATTGTGAGGGATAATGGCAGATGAATATGGGTACTTGTATTAAACGCGCTAAAACGAAGTATGCCTTTATATTAGAAATAAAGTTACAATGGGTACCAAACATTTTATCACATGTTTTTAAAAATGAAAAACTATACAATAAATAAATATAAAATAGCAAACAAGTTTACTACAAATAGAACTATTAATATAATACGTCAATAAATCAGTTGATCAAAGATATACAGGAATCCCTTTCTTAGCGTAATTAATTGGTAATGCGAAATTGACGCGCTATTCTAAATCGAGCTAATCGAAATAAAAATCAATATCAAATAGCCTAATTCGTTCAAAAGCGCAAAATACCAACACAAATTTTCAAAATTGTTTTTATGGCAATTTATTGTAGGCACAGTATAAAAGCATAGGATATTTATAGGTAAATATTTGCAGTTCAGTAATTAAAAGGTTATTGAAAATAGCAAATTATAGTATGTAACTCACTTAATTTCTTTGTAAAATATTTCAAAAGGTTAGTTTATATAGACTTTTCTTTTTTCCTTTCATCATATTTTTGCTTGTATGGATACATTTCTTTTTCCTGTTCGTGCGAATTTGCAAACTGCGCTCTTTATGTGGGTTTGTACCTAAGATTAACTATTACAAAATTTCTGTTGCGCGAAATATCTTCAAGTTGTTAGATCAAATTCGTTATTCAATATTTTCTTCCTCGTAAATTTCCGCCTCGTGTTATGCTCACTGATCAACTGTACTGTATTTTGTTGTGTATTATGTCCCAATTTTTCTACTATTATAGTTTTTCCAGACCTAGACCAAGCTTAAATACCGCGTTATTCGAAATTTTGATTTGTGCTAATCTAAATTTGGTATCTCCTTAGATACCAAATACGGTTTATCCTCATAAACCGTGCTAATTCAAATCTCGCACTAATCAAACCCACGTTATTCGAGGGATAGTGTTTTTGAAGTTATAAATGTCCCAAGGTTCTCGAAACCGTATGCTCAATTTTTTAGATATATGTCTTATGAGAAATCATACTTGGTGCGCCTGTAGGCAGTGGCGTAATGTGGGTTACATGAGCGCCAAAATTCAGAAAAAGCATGCCATATATATTATATTCTTTAAATACTCGCAGTATATTCATTGCTTGGGGTGCCAAATATTCACAATAATTTTAGTAAATGAATAAGTTCTCCAGTTCTTGATAGGGATGTAAATATCGATCATAGGTATTGATACTTTGTATAGGTATCGGCATGTTTCGTAGTATCGATATGGTTATTGGTATCAGTAAAAATATATTAATACTACATGGTATTGGTTACTAGAAAAAAGGTGTTGTGCAGTCAGCTCTTGGGTATCAAAGGTATTGATACTTTTTGTTGATATTAGTATCGTTTCGTAATATCGGCATCGGGTAAAAGTATCAATATTTCGTGATATCAATTAATATATCTACTACTAATAAAAAAAATAAGTATAAAAAATTCTTTATTAACAAGGCTTCATTGGACAGGATTGAGTTTAATTGAGAAAGAACAAACAAGTCATTTTGGGCGTTTTTCATGAAAATAACGAGTTAAACTAAGACTTCTCAAATTAATATATTTATTGCTATTACATAGCTAGAATTTTAGTATAATATAATGTTATGATTTGTAGGACCAAAATAATAATTTATCGATTTGAAATTGGCCCTTAATTTTGTATTTTATAAAATAATAAAATTAACCTTTTATCTATATACAGGCTGTTTGTTTGAAACGGGGCACCCCGAAAATCTCCTTTATTTATAAAGATACAAAAAATCTTCAGAACAAAAGTTAAACTAGACAAAAAGGCCCATCTAAAGGTTGCTATAAGAATTCTGAGGCACTTCCTGTTTCACCGGAAATGATGTCAACTTTTAATCTAGCATAGGGAATCGATAATTTTATATTTTTTTCCTAAAAGTACATTAAATTAGCTTTACAATGAATAAATACTTTTTACTGGTATCGATGTTTTTTTACTGGTATCGGTTTATTATCGCAATTATTCCAATTCGCGCGTGACCTGCTTTATTTGGTGCTGTTACCTGTTGTAGTTGTTTTTGGCCTAGAGCTTTCAGTTGAAGTCAAAACTATTACAACATTACTTAATATCAAATAAGTACCATCATTCACTGCTAAGATCTTCGATTCACATTATTATACAACAATTAGCGACAATAAACCGATAACAGTAAAAAAAATATCGTTACCAGTAAAAAAGTATTTATAGCAAATTATATCGAAACAAAAAGCATCGATTCCGGGATCTAAAATGTTGATACAGTAAAAAGTATTTATAGCAATAATATCGAAACAAAAAGTATCGATACCTTACTAGTATCGATAGTATCGTTTCATCCTTAGTTCTCGAACATGCTCGAATAATACTGATTTCAACATTTTAGATCCCGGAAAACATAAAAGTGTCAATAGCGGTCGCGAGCTACATTTTGAAGTGTCAGATCAGCGAATAACAGTTGGTACTACATGATATTGTTCATAAATTATAGTTCATGTAAATAAAATATTTATTGTATTGTAAAATACATGGAAACGTAGAAGATTATGCTAACGATATATGTGACCTTTGGTTTACCTATCCAATTCATTGTTCTCAAGAACTGAATTCTAGGAAACATAAAATATAAAAGGTTTATTTTATTAGCTTATAAAATACAAAAATTCTGCCTTTTTTATATATTATATTAAATTTATTTTGTCGTATTGTTTTCGTTTTGGTTTTTAAAATTACGTTTCGCATTCTCATTTAGAGAACAATATAATAAAGATACAGCAGAAAAAGGTTAATGTTACTTTTATTCTTTTAAGTCTTTAATTTGGTAAAGTTTTGCCATAGCTGTTTTAGAGATCAAGCTCATCAAGTAAAACAATAGTAATTTTCCGCTTCCGGGTTTTGTATTACGTTCAACAGTGGCTTTTTTCGATCCGAGTTCATACTGGATACACAATGTTTTCATGGCTGTTAGTTTAAATGTTTTTGTGATATTTTGGGAAACGTTGCTAGTGACAGACATATGACACAGAAAGTTATTTGAGTTTAGGGTTTTAGAACAGTATATTTCGGTTGAGAAATAGGGATTTTATTTATCTTTCAAGAGTTTTGGTTTATTTATTTTATTTAGGCAGTGCCGTCTGTAAATGAAGTACTGTCGCGATGAAAACTAGTTTAATACAAAATGCTAGTAATGATATATTTGTTGTATATTGCATTATTTTTTAAAAAGACTGCAATAGTGACCATTTTCGTTTTATTTTGGTATCCTTTTAGATGTTAATTGAAGGGCTCTGGACCCTAAATACAGCTGGGCGGAACAAGAAAGTGTTTTGTTTTTCGTATCGGTCTCGCAGAATTTTCAAAATTTCAATGTTTTTCTTCTTCCTAGTTCCTCTCATTTTTCTTCGATCTTCCCTAGCATGATTAATTATAACAGGCTATATTATATTTAGGATGTCGAAATATTGAAGCTTGTTATTGAAGTTAGGGTTCTGTAGGTATGACCAAAAATCCCTGATCATATGTCTGTCTGTACGGTAGAAATCGTGGTCAAATGGTTGAACATAGAAAGTTGACATACGGCATGCTTGTACAACTCTTTAACCTACATATAGGAAATCTACAGATAGTTCAAAAAAATTGATGTGAAGTGTGAATTTTCACACATTTCAGGGTTTTGCAGGTATTTAGTAAGTGAATGATGATTATTTGGGATGCCAAAACAAATTTTATGACAAAATATTTTTTTATGAATCTTAATTCGAATGCCTATTACCATTATTTAAGTTTTTAAAGATGTGCAGTGTTTTTTTTTATATATCAAGGTTCATTAAGATTTTGAAAATTGCGCCTATGGCTTCCATTGGTTGTTTTTAGTCATAGCTCCTCCCCTTTGATTTCGTGTACATTCAAAAATATAATTAAATTATAATTTCAACAATTTCCACTGGTTATTAAATTTACGCTATTAAAAATTAAATGCAACAATTGCCAAAATATAATTAAAATTTGGAAAAAATAATTTAAACAATATAAAAATGCAAAATAAAAATAAAAAATAATATTGTCTCCTCACGTAGGACTCGAACATGAGTTCGATTATGAATTCTTGGGCAGAACGCAAGTATCTTAGCCACAGCACCAAGAAACACGTTACTGTTTAGCGTATTATATAAGTTGTCATAAGTTGTCAACATTATTAGCAAAAAAACACAAAAAATGTTTTTTTTTCCAAAAACATAATCTGATCAAAAATTCCTGTTGAACTATTCCGGTTCACACCAATGTGCATTACTTAGAATTTTTTCAGATTTTTAGTTTAAACCATCTGGGCTACAGGGTGTGGGACAAAATTTTTTTTGCACAATATTGGCAAAAATCGCTTCAAAATAATTTATTTTGCAAAAATAAAAATTTGAGCGTTAATCCACGTACCAAGGGCTTTCATTTGATACCCTACTCAGAATTAAAAAAAAATATTTTTTTTTTCGATGAGCACATATTTGTTTATATTTTTAGGGGAATATGTTTTTTAGATGTTTTAGTATTTTTCCTATGTGCGGGTCAAAGAGTTGTATAAGCATGCCAAATTTCAACTCTCTAGGTTTAGCCGTTTGGCTACAATTTTTACCGAACAGACAGACAGACAGACAGACAGACAGACAGACAGACAGACAGACAGACAGACAGACAGACAGACAGACGACAAAATGACGGTATAAGGGTTTTTTGGTCATACCTACAAAACCCTAAAAATTATGTATCGGGAAAAATATAAACAAATATATATTTACCGAAATATTTTTTTAAAATATCTTTTTCATATTTTTTAGTATCAAATGAAACCCTTTAATGCATAGAGAATCCAACAATTCAGAAATCAAATATTTTTATGGAATTTTCGTCAATAATGTGTCAAAAAACTATTGTCTCCCCCCCATTTCCTGTAGAGATTACTCTAAAACACTGAAAAAATTATTGACCTACCATACTTTACCAAAGCAAATTGCCAGAGGCGGCACTAGTATATATGGTGCCCCATAGAAAAAACACAAAGGCGATGTCCCCTTTCCACCCTATCTCCTAAAAAAAGGAAAATCAATGCAGGGGGCGCCCTTTGCGGCGCTTACCTTATTTACTGCCTCACTGGCAACTATCATTCTGGTTGGGCCATCATAACCAAACTCTCACATCCTGTTTAAGAGGTTACATAAATCGTGGTAAATTTTCTATCAGCTTAGTTTATTTTTTATGCATAACTACGACAAACGTTTATATTCACATTTTGTGTACATTCACTTTGTGTGACTTGGTTTTAGATTCAAGCGTTGTTTAAACCAATGGCGTGAATTCTGATAGGCGTGACTAAACTCTTAAAGCATACAATTCACAATTGACCTTGATCGGACAACTTTTAAAAATTGAAGATTACACTGTTCTCTCGATAGCAGACCAGAAAAAAAGTTTTGTAATAACTAACATTGAACGCCCGTCGACAAATGGGGAAACCTCGCAAGAGATGGAGATATTAGCTAACCGAAGATCTAATAAGTATTGGTATACACGGCACATAGAAAAACCATACAAATATTTATTACATATTCAGTGAAAGCATTTCCGATTGGATTACTGGTATATTCTGTATGTACATATTTAGTTCCAATACCTAGGTGTATTTGAGCAGTTTACAAGATGTATAATAATTGTAACATATATACAGGATGTATCAAGATAGAGCGGCGACGATTTTTTTGGAAAACGCGATGTGTGAGCAAGTAGGGATAAAATGTTGATGAATAAAGTGTTCCCAAAGAATCGAATGGAAGTACTGAAATATTCCAAAACAGACCGGAAGTACAGGATATCAACCACAACTTTGATTTTTTAAATGGCAACATACGTCGCTTTGGGTATCTTTGGATAGAACTTTTGAAAGAAAACAACTTTTAATGAATTTTTATAATATTTTTTACGGTTTACGAAAAATTGTCTTCTCTATAACGACTGAAATTAACCGGAACTTTTAACAGAACCGGAATCGTAACCGGAACGTAAAATTGCTAAATTTAAAAACCGAAACCGAAACCGGAACGAAATGAAAATAACGGTTAATTTCGGTTAGAACGAAAAAAAAAATCGGTTTATTTCGGTTCAATTTCTTTTTTTTTATTAAATTAATTCATTAATCGCTTTCTTTAATTTTCCCTGATGAAATGTAATGCTTCTTTCGTAAGCTTAAGAGTAACCCCTACTCCTTCCTTTGACGCTGCCTACCAGTGTTTGTCATAAATTTATGGTGCAGCATTGCCTGAATTATTTTTATTATTCGATTACCTCAAAAATTATATTTCTCCGATGGTAATGGTTATTACGGTAATAGAAAAGCTATATTTATCAGAATATCTGAAATTCTTTTCAGAATTTACTAAAAATTAAGACCTGATAATTATGTGACAACTGGTAACACTACGCATTTCTTCAAACGTACCTTCAAAAAAAAAAAAAAGAAAAAGGACTAGGAATGATTGTAAATGAGAAAGAAGCGAATTCACAAACGATTTTCAATGATTCGATTAATTTGTATTTGTCAAACCAAATTAATAACTTCAATCCTTCTAGAGAACCAAAGAACACTAATGTGTTAAAATACTGGTCGGAGAAAAGTATTATTTTCCCTGAATTAGCAAAGATTGCAAAAATAATAATGGCAGTACCAGCTACACAAGTTAGGGTAGAAAGAAATTTTTCGGTATTAAAACTGATATTAACTGACAAAAGAATGAATTTATCAGAATGTAATTTGGAGAATATATTAATGAGTCGATTAAATATGAATTTTTAATTATATTTTCATTTTAAATTTCAAATGTAATTTTTTCAACTGAATGAACTTTGATTAATTATTTTAATATAATATTATTTTAAAAAATGTATGTGTTATTCTGTTTTCTTCCTTATAAGTAATATTATGATTCTACGAACTGTTATTTTTTATTTGTATAAGAGAAAAGTTCACATTGTTTATTAAAATTTAACTTGTTATTTGAACCGGAACCGAACCGGAACTGAACCGAAATTTTTCGACGAACCGAAACCGAAACCGGTACGAAAAACGTTTACTTGGAACGTAACCGAAAACCGGAACGAAATAAATTTCGGTTCGACTCTCTGCTGGAAAGTAAAGTATTTTTATTTACAAGTGTTCAAAGTGCTTCCATTTATATTTAAACACTTTCGCAACCTTACTCTTGAGCTATCGGAGCATGATAAAAATAATAATAAGTATTTAAATGCTATTTAAATCTCTTGTTTGCAGCCGGCTAGAGCAGCGTTTCTCAACAAAGGGGCCGCGGCCCACTGAGGGGTCCTGAAAGCTTCGTAGGGGGGGCACGAAGTCATATAAGATCGAAGCATGAAAATATAAATGTGCTCAATTTTGCTCAATTCATAAACATATTACATTTAAATTCATAAAATTATACCTTCCATAACATAAATAAATTATATTATACTTATTTTTCTATTTTGTATTCATAAGAGAGACATTATGAAACTGAATTGAGTGTTATAATGAGTTTCATTATGACACTAAATTTTTATTTCATGAAATTAAGGGAATGTGTCGGTTGATGCATTTCTGTGGCAAAGGTTCGCGTTGGAGGTACTTCAAGAACTTTTAAGTAGGTATGACTTTTTTATTATGCTCAGAGCTACAGATAACTCAAGAGTAAGCATGTTTTAATCAAAATGGAAAGTACTTTGAACACTTGTAAATAAAAATGCAATACTTTCAAGTCATTCAGGTAATACAATTATAGGTAATACAATTTTTCTATATTTATACTAAGGGGGCGCAGACAATATTTACCTAATTTCGGGGGGTCCCATGCCAGTAAAGGTTGAGAAACACTGGGCTAGAGTACAACAGTGTCATTTGGAATCCACAATATAATACACACATTAATAGACCGGGAGCTCATGACAGTTTTTGGTCTCCGATTTCATACAGTATGCCTTTTGGAGGAGAAAATATTTACCCTGTGACAACAAAAAAGGGATGGTACTAAACCCTTGCACGCTTTCCGGTCATAGGGAAAATTGCATTTCCACTTAAACACAAAATTTTTGTGCTTTTCTCTGATTTAATATTGCTTGCCCTTTTGTCAAAAGAAAGTTATAACAAATTTAAAGTCTTTTAAATATATGCATGCGATTATGAGGGTCCCAAAGGTCTCAAACAGTCATGTGATCTTGTAATAAAAAAATATGATTTTCCGCGTTTTCATACAGCATGCCTATAATTAAAAGACTTTAAATTTGTTATAACTTTCTTTTGACAAAAGGGCAAGCAATATTAAATCAGAGAAAAACACAAAAATTTTGTGCAAGTGGAAATGCAATTTTCCCTATGACCGGAAAGCGTGCAGGGGTTTAGTACCATCCCTTTTTTGTTGTCACAGGGTAAATATTCTCTCCTCCAAAAGGCATGCTGTATGAAATCGGAGACCAAAAATGTCATGAGCTCCCGGTCTATAATAAATTAGAATCAATTCAACACCGTTTCAAAAAATACATTTTTTTAAAAATTTTATAGATGTGATCCGTTGCCCTTTTATAATAATCGCCTGGCCAAATTTAACCTTTCCACCCTAGAGCAGTGGTCTCCAAACTTTTTTGACCGCGTACCTTTATGACGAAAATAATGATAACTTACCTACCCCCTAATTATTAGGGGGTTAATATATATATTAGGGCCTAATATATATATTTTTGTATTTGTGTGTGTGTCAAAAATGACTTTTTTCAGGAAATGAACGGAAAGAATGCAGAAAATCAAGTTATTTTTTAAATTTATTTATTTTAAATGAAAAAATATACGTACATGTAATTGATAAATTACAAGAGAAATTTTATATTATAATTTAATAGGAACAATGTGATTGAATTTGTTGACTAATTTCGAAAAAATCTGGCTTGATTCCCTACTTCTTACAGTAAGCGCTATTTTTTAATTTTATTTTCAGTTATAATTTTGTGCGCGCGAGATAACAAAGTATTTTCAGCGTACCCCACTTTGGAGACCACTGCCCTAGAGCATCGTAGGATCAAATTGGATATGAATTTATATATAAAATAGTAAATAATATGATAGACTCAACTGACATTGTGAGTCTAATCAAAATTCTCCTTTAAACAGAACAATGCATACGTTCAATAAATTATTTAACAATTGGGATATTTACTTCTTGTCGTTCTCAAATTTTAAAATCATAGTTAATGATACACTAACAGGAATGAAGTAATTTACTCATTTTTATAATTGTAAATTTGAAAAATTGTAAAAATTGAACACAAAATTTTTAAAATATTTCTGTATTTTATGTTGTAATATGTAACACGTTACAATAATATATGTAATTAGTAGGGGTCTCTAGGAATGAAATAGTTCTGTTGACCACCCAAACACAATAAATAAATAAGTAAATAAATAAATATTTCACTCTCAAGCGACATTATACATATTTATTTTTATTATGCTTTGAGCTCGATATATCAAGAGTAAGGATGCGGAAATGTTTAAATCTAAATTGAAGGCACTTTGAACACTTGTAAAAAAAAATACTTTACTCTCAAGTCGTTACACAGATTTATTTCAAAGACACTTTTTCTTCTTTTTCTTTGGGCATTATTAGTCGGGTTGACTCACATAAGTTCTCCATCGTAAAATAATCTGATCGAAAATTCTTGTTGTCCTAGTCCAACCCAAATAAAAGTGCTATGTATAAAACCTGAAAATAAAATTTTCAGGTTTTTATACCAACCCCTTTGGGAAATAGTCTTGAGGGAAAAGGTTGTTGATAATTTTTTGGTGAAAATCATAGGAATATTTTATTTTTCAAAATTAATTTTGTTCGGTTATCCAGACACCAATTAAGCTTTTTTTTTTGAAGTTACACTATTTTCCTATATGCGGGACAAATAACTATATATGCATGTCAAATTTCAACTCCCCAGGGTCAACCATTTGGCCAAAATTCTACCATATAGGCCGACAGGCATATGAGTGACGACATACGGGTTTCTTGGTCATACCTACGAAACCCTAAATATGCTATACAATTTGCTTTTTTATTGTAAATAATATTTGCCATTTACGGTTTTGCTGGCTAGTCAATATTAAGTGAGATATTTCAAGTTTTTTAGTTTGCATAAAAAAAAAACACATTTTTTTTTGTCAAAAATAATAAAACAATTTTTATCACATATATACGTTTTTGCTGTTAAGTTAATAATTGTGTAAGCAGTTGAATTTGAACATTATTATATTTTATACATGTAATCTTACTGTGTTATTAATTCCATATATCTTTGTAGCTCTGATGAAGATTTAAATTAAATCGAAACGTTAGCGAAGTTAATAAATTTTGTCTTATTTTTTGACTGGTCCGAATCCCATTACCTATCAACTATGATACTAACTCATCTAATCAAGGTTAATAATAACAACTTTAATATTTCACCAATTCTAGTTAGTGTCTCGATGCTCGAAACTCGAATTATTCTGTCATACCAAATTTCGTGAAAACATGTTTAGCCGTTTTTGCATGAATCTCGGACAAACAGACAAAGAGACAGACAAATTGTGTTTTTGGTGTATAGGTATATCGTCTAATAATCACTTGAAACGTATACACTAAATATAAAGACGAAAAATTAAAAACAGATAGGTATAATCTTCAATTTTATTTAGTAGAGATTAAAAATCTCAAAATATTCCCACATACCGTCTCAGGCAGTTTGTGTGTGTCAGACAGACGGAAGTCAGATAACCGATTTTTTGTATTCTCTTGTAGATAATCTTATGAAAACTTAACAATTTTTTATGATTACGTAACTTTCTAATGTGGAACTTATCAAAATTATATTGGGGGATCGAGTATATATATATATATATTAGGAAATTATTTGGGAAAAAGAAGTAAAGCGAAGGATAATGCAATTATTTCATAATTGATCCAATATTTCGTTTATTCTTCATAAACTTTATCAAGGATTTCTATAACAAAATGAACCGGTCATAAAAGCAAACACAAACTGTACAATTCCCTTACCGAAATAGTTAAGCATGTACCAAGATGTAATATAAGTAAGTGAAGTTAGACCCATGGTGTCCAAAACAGTAAAAGAGTTGTTAAGAAACACTTGAATACATCAAATATTGAAGAAAACAAGTTAAGATGTTAAGGCAGATATGACGCCATATTAGTTACTGAGTCACATGACTTGATACGCAAGGCATTGTGGTTATGTCAGTAACAAGAAGAAAACTTCCTACTTCTAACCCCGGGAAAATATGAAATGTTTGACATCCCATGGATGTAAACAAGTAAAACTCCTACGAGGAGAAAAGTATAAAGTGTAAAAAGTCCATTTGGAAAATAATTTAAAGGAAGGTAGTAAAACAAGGATGGAGAAAACCCCACTAAATGTAAAAAATGGAAGAACCGCACCAAAAATTCACCTGACACTTTTAAATGTTAACAAAAACGAGTAAATGTCATGTAAGCTTTCCGTATCGGTTCTGGCATTCAGCACATTATGGAAGTGGTTAATGTAACACATTTCATAAAAAAATCTTTTAGAATCGTTGGGAAATCTATCCAACACCTTAGGATTATCAAAATCCACAACATGATTAGTAGATGCTACATGCGTAGCTAAGGTACATTTTTGGGGATTAACCCGGCAATCTGATTTATGTTGTGTGATCCGATTTCTAAGTTTTTGGATTGAACTTCCCACATATACCTGTTCACAAGAACAGTTTAACATGTAAATAGTGTTTTTTGTCGATAAGTGGTCAATCTTCTGTTTCAATTTTGTATTGATAACTGAAAGTTTCTTTAAGGGTTTATCGGCTATTATTAGGTTATCTAATCTAAGTACTCTTTTAATACTGTTAGACATATGACCCATGTAGGTTAATGCCCTATATTTAATAGGTTCGATAGAAGATGTACTGGACCCATGTAGTTCAGGATTCCTATTACGGGAACTGGGTTCATCAGTATTTATATTGAATAAAAGTTTGTAGATTAAATGTTTAGGGTAAGAGTTTTCTATGAAAATTTTGGCAAGTTTAAGTAAGTTTTTTTGTATTAGTGATTCGTCCGAAATTTTAATAACCCTATATTTCATGGTTTTTACCAACGCAATTTTGTATTTTAAAGGATGAAAAGAGTGAAAATTAAGATAACGGCCAGAAAAAGTTTTTTTAGTGTACCAATCGAACCTAAGTACGTTTTGAGGATCTCTAAATGCATAGGTGTCTAAAAACGGAACCCCTTTTTTAAGAACATCTTCTTTTTCAACAGTGAACTGTAAAGAAGGGTGGTATTGGTTAAATATGTTTAATGTAACATCTACCTTATCTTCCGGGACTGCTAAAAGTAGATCATCTACATATTTTTTAATGAAAGGGATTTCAAAATCAAGTTTTTCAGTCACCTTTTTAAGTAGAGTATCCATAACGAATTGTGATAAGATTGGACTCAAGGCTGAACCCATAGGTAGCCCTTTGTTTTGCAAGAAAAATTTATTATCGTAAACAAAATAGCAGGAACGATACAGCGTTTCCATGATCTCGATAAATTTTGATTTACTAATTTTAGTAATTTTTTTAATCTTTGGCCATCTAAGTTGGATTTCGTTGGCAATAAGGTCCCATGTAATGCTTGGGAATAAGGACACTACATCCAGGCTAATGAGCCTGTAGTTATCAGGTAGAACAGTGCCTTTTAAGTCCCTAACTAAGTCAAAGGAGTTGTTGACATAATATGGATTGTCTGTATCATATGTTTTTTTAAGAATGTTAGTAATGAAGAAGGTAAGTTTTTTGAAAGGTCCGTCTGAACCGTCAATTATATGCCTTAACGGCAATTGATCTTTATGGATTTTAACGTTTGCGAACACTCTAGGTGGTAACGCGTTATGTTCTTTGAGATCCCTACTCTCCGTATCTGAAATGTATTGTTTTAATTTTAAAGTCGAAATGATTTTGTTGTTAGAATTTTGAAACGAAGTGGTAGGGTCTCTAGGAAGTAAAGAGTACGTACCCTCTTCGTTAAGAATCCCTTCTAATCTGTCCTCGTAGTCCTGTTTATTCATTAAGACAGAAGTTTGGCCCTTATCAGCACGTAACAAAATGACTTGATTATTATTTTTAAGAAAGGTTTTAGACCGAATGTATTGTTGGTGTAACGTGTTATATTTACTGTCCACTACGTTGTGGGTGCCCTTAAAATAGTTGGTGAGTAGGTTAGTGACTTGTGCCCTCTTAGTATTTTTACTATTATCATCATGGAGAGCTAATATTTCTTCGACCTCACCTAATACTTTAAAAACATCCACCTCGCTGTGGTCAATAGGTAAGGAGAATCTACTACCCAAACTTAAAAAACTGGAAATTTCTGTAGGAACATCCGTATTGGAAATGTTCATAAACCAACTATCTAAAGTCTTGATTTTATTGTTACAAGAGAAATCATTTTTGACCCTAATGAACTTGCTATGCAATCTATGCTTATTTTTATCCGTGATTTTGTTAAATGCAGCTTGCTGCTTAGCGAAAAACCGGTTATGTAAGTAATAAGGCAAAGATTCCACAACCCGTCCCTTAAGGTCGAAAATTTTTCTTTCCAGTGTTTTAATTTCGGAATGTACATTGTTAATTTCCAACGATAACAAACTGTGCCTCAACCTGTTATTAAACTGATGAAAGTCCTTGTTAGTATTCCCAAAGTTATCGCACATTAGACACTTTATATGCTTCTCGTAAGCTCGAACATGTTGCGGAGAGATCTTCTGTTGTCTACATTTTATAAGGAACGTCCTTCTTGTTATTGATTTGGATAGTTTTTTGTTTTCTTTGATGTATTTCTTCATGCACTTCATCACTGTTTCACCATAATTAGTCCGAATTGTTTGAAAGAATCCCATGTTAACTGTAATAAAACCAGCACGGAGAATTTTTGATCTTCTGTTGAGGCACTATCTTAGGAAATTATTTGGGAAAAAGAAGTAAAGCGAAGGATAATGCAATTATTTCATAATTGATCCAATATTTCGTTTATTCTTCATAAACTTTATCAAGGATTTCTATAACAAAATGAACCGGTCATAAAAGCAAACACAAACTGTACAATTCCCTTACCGAAATAGTTAAGCATGTCGCCAAGATGTAATATAAGTAAGTGAAGTTAGACCCATGGTGTCCAAAACAGTAAAAGAGTTGTTAAGAAACACTTGAATACATCAAATATTGAAGAAAACAAGTTAAGATGTTAAGGCAGATATGACGCCATATTAGTTACTGAGTCACATGACTTGATACGCAAGGCATTGTGGTTATGTCAGTAACAAGAAGAAAACTTCCTACTTCTAACCCCGGGAAAATATGAAATGTTTGACATCCCATGGATGTAAACAAGTAAAACTCCTACGAGGAGAAAAGTATAAAGTGTAAAAAGTCCATTTGGAAAATAATTTAAAGGAAGGTAGTAAAACAAGGATGGAGAAAACCCCACTAAATGTAAAAAATGGAAGAACCGCACCAAAAATTCACCTGACACTTTTAAATGTTAACAAAAACGAGTAAATGTCATGTAAGCTTTCCGTATCGGTTCTGGCATTCAGCACATTATGGAAGTGGTTAATGTAACACATTTCATAAAAAAATCTTTTAGAATCGTTGGGAAATCTATCCAACACCTTAGGATTATCAAAATCCACAACATGATTAGTAGATGCTACATGCGTAGCTAAGGTACATTTTTGGGGATTAACCCGGCAATCTGATTTATGTTGTGTGATCCGATTTCTAAGTTTTTGGATTGAACTTCCCACATATATCTGTTCACAAGAACAGTTTAACATGTAAATAGTGTTTTTTGTCGATAAGTGGTCAATCTTCTGTTTCAATTTTGTATTGATAACTGAAAGTTTCTTTAAGGGTTTATCGGCTATTATTAGGTTATCTAATCTAAGTACTCTTTTAATACTGTTAGACATATGACCCATGTAGGTTAATGCCCTATATTTAATAGGTTCGATAGAAGATGTACTGGACCCATGTAGTTCAGGATTCCTATTACGGGAACTGGGTTCATCAGTATTTATATTGAATAAAAGTTTGTAGATTAAATGTTTAGGGTAAGAGTTTTCTATGAAAATTTTGGCAAGTTTAAGTAAGTTTTTTTGTATTAGTGATTCGTCCGAAATTTTAATAACCCTATATTTCATGGTTTTTACCAACGCAATTTTGTATTTTAAAGGATGAAAAGAGTGAAAATTAAGATAACGGCCAGAAAAAGTTTTTTTAGTGTACCAATCGAACCTAAGTACGTTTTGAGGATCTCTAAATGCATAGGTGTCTAAAAACGGAACCCCTTTTTTAAGAACATCTTCTTTTTCAACAGTGAACTGTAAAGAAGGGTGGTATTGGTTAAATATGTTTAATGTAACATCTACCTTATCTTCCGGGACTGCTAAAAGTAGATCATCTACATATTTTTTAATGAAAGGGATTTCAAAATCAAGTTTTTCAGTCACCTTTTTAAGTAGAGTATCCATAACGAATTGTGATAAGATTGGACTCAAGGCTGAACCCATAGGTAGCCCTTTGTTTTGCAAGAAAAATTTATTATCGTAAACAAAATAGCAGGAACGATACAGCGTTTCCATGATCTCGATAAATTTTGATTTACTAATTTTAGTAATTTTTTTAATCTTTGGCCATCTAAGTTGGATTTCGTTGGCAATAAGGTCCCATGTAATGCTTGGGAATAAGGACACTACATCCAGGCTAATGAGCCTGTAGTTATCAGGTAGAACAGTGCCTTTTAAGTCCCTAACTAAGTCAAAGGAGTTGTTGACATAATATGGATTGTCTGTATCATATGTTTTTTTAAGAATGTTAGTAATGAAGAAGGTAAGTTTTTTGAAAGGTCCGTCTGAACCGTCAATTATATGCCTTAACGGCAATTGATCTTTATGGATTTTAACGTTTGCGAACACTCTAGGTGGTAACGCGTTATGTTCTTTGAGATCCCTACTCTCCGTATCTGAAATGTATTGTTTTAATTTTAAAGTCGAAATGATTTTGTTGTTAGAATTTTGAAACGAAGTGGTAGGGTCTCTAGGAAGTAAAGAGTACGTACCCTCTTCGTTAAGAATCCCTTCTAATCTGTCCTCGTAGTCCTGTTTATTCATTAAGACAGAAGTTTGGCCCTTATCAGCACGTAACAAAATGACTTGATTATTATTTTTAAGAAAGGTTTTAGACCGAATGTATTGTTGGTGTAACGTGTTATATTTACTGTCCACTACGTTGTGGGTGCCCTTAAAATAGTTGGTGAGTAGGTTAGTGACTTGTGCCCTCTTAGTATTTTTACTATTATCATCATGGAGAGCTAATATTTCTTCGACCTCACCTAATACTTTAAAAACATCCACCTCGCTGTGGTCAATAGGTAAGGAGAATCTACTACCCAAACTTAAAAAACTGGAAATTTCTGTAGGAACATCCGTATTGGAAATGTTCATAAACCAACTATCTAAAGTCTTGATTTTATTGTTACAAGAGAAATCATTTTTGACCCTAATGAACTTGCTATGCAATCTATGCTTATTTTTATCCGTGATTTTGTTAAATGCAGCTTGCTGCTTAGCGAAAAACCGGTTATGTAAGTAATAAGGCAAAGATTCCACAACCCGTCCCTTAAGGTCGAAAATTTTTCTTTCCAGTGTTTTAATTTCGGAATGTACATTGTTAATTTCCATCGATAACAAACTGTGCCTCAACCTGTTATTAAACTGATGAAAGTCCTTGTTAGTATTCCCAAAGTTATCGCACATTAGACACTTTATATGCTTCTCGTAAGCTCGAACATGTTGCGGAGAGATCTTCTGTTGTCTACATTTTATAAGGAACGTCCTTCTTGTTATTGATTTGGATAGTTTTTTGTTTTCTTTGATGTATTTCTTCATGCACTTCATCACTGTTTCACCATAATTAGTCCGAATTGTTTGAAAGAATCCCATGTTAACTGTAATAAAACCAGCACGGAGAATTTTTGATCTTCTGTTGAGGCACTATCTTAGGAAATTATTTGGGAAAAAGAAGTAAAGCGAAGGATAATGCAATTATTTCATAATTGATCCAATATTTCGTTTATTCTTCATAAACTTTATCAAGGATTTCTATAACAAAATGAACCGGTCATAAAAGCAAACACAAACTGTACAATTCCCTTACCGAAATAGTTAAGCATGTCGCCAAGATGTAATATAAGTAAGTGAAGTTAGACCCATGGTGTCCAAAACAGTAAAAGAGTTGTTAAGAAACACTTGAATACATCAAATATTGAAGAAAACAAGTTAAGATGTTAAGGCAGATATGACGCCATATTAGTTACTGAGTCACATGACTTGATACGCAAGGCATTGTGGTTATGTCAGTAACAAGAAGAAAACTTCCTACTTCTAACCCCGGGAAAATATGAAATGTTTGACATCCCATGGATGTAAACAAGTAAAACTCCTACGAGGAGAAAAGTATAAAGTGTAAAAAGTCCATTTGGAAAATAATTTAAAGGAAGGTAGTAAAACAAGGATGGAGAAAACCCCACTAAATGTAAAAAATGGAAGAACCGCACCAAAAATTCACCTGACACTTTTAAATGTTAACAAAAACGAGTAAATGTCATGTAAGCTTTCCGTATCGGTTCTGGCATTCAGCACATTATGGAAGTGGTTAATGTAACACATTTCATAAAAAAATCTTTTAGAATCGTTGGGAAATCTATCCAACACCTTAGGATTATCAAAATCCACAACATGATTAGTAGATGCTACATGCGTAGCTAAGGTACATTTTTGGGGATTAACCCGGCAATCTGATTTATGTTGTGTGATCCGATTTCTAAGTTTTTGGATTGAACTTCCCACATATACCTGTTCACAAGAACAGTTTAACATGTAAATAGTGTTTTTTGTCGATAAGTGGTCAATCTTCTGTTTCAATTTTGTATTGATAACTGAAAGTTTCTTTAAGGGTTTATCGGCTATTATTAGGTTATCTAATCTAAGTACTCTTTTAATACTGTTAGACATATGACCCATGTAGGTTAATGCCCTATATTTAATAGGTTCGATAGAAGATGTACTGGACCCATGTAGTTCAGGATTCCTATTACGGGAACTGGGTTCATCAGTATTTATATTGAATAAAAGTTTGTAGATTAAATGTTTAGGGTAAGAGTTTTCTATGAAAATTTTGGCAAGTTTAAGTAAGTTTTTTTGTATTAGTGATTCGTCCGAAATTTTAATAACCCTATATTTCATGGTTTTTACCAACGCAATTTTGTATTTTAAAGGATGAAAAGAGTGAAAATTAAGATAACGGCCAGAAAAAGTTTTTTTAGTGTACCAATCGAACCTAAGTACGTTTTGAGGATCTCTAAATGCATAGGTGTCTAAAAACGGAACCCCTTTTTTAAGAACATCTTCTTTTTCAACAGTGAACTGTAAAGAAGGGTGGTATTGGTTAAATATGTTTAATGTAACATCTACCTTATCTTCCGGGACTGCTAAAAGTAGATCATCTACATATTTTTTAATGAAAGGGATTTCAAAATCAAGTTTTTCAGTCACCTTTTTAAGTAGAGTATCCATAACGAATTGTGATAAGATTGGACTCAAGGCTGAACCCATAGGTAGCCCTTTGTTTTGCAAGAAAAATTTATTATCGTAAACAAAATAGCAGGAACGATACAGCGTTTCCATGATCTCGATAAATTTTGATTTACTAATTTTAGTAATTTTTTTAATCTTTGGCCATCTAAGTTGGATTTCGTTGGCAATAAGGTCCCATGTAATGCTTGGGAATAAGGACACTACATCCAGGCTAATGAGCCTGTAGTTATCAGGTAGAACAGTGCCTTTTAAGTCCCTAACTAAGTCAAAGGAGTTGTTGACATAATATGGATTGTCTGTATCATATGTTTTTTTAAGAATGTTAGTAATGAAGAAGGTAAGTTTTTTGAAAGGTCCGTCTGAACCGTCAATTATATGCCTTAACGGCAATTGATCTTTATGGATTTTAACGTTTGCGAACACTCTAGGTGGTAACGCGTTATGTTCTTTGAGATCCCTACTCTCCGTATCTGAAATGTATTGTTTTAATTTTAAAGTCGAAATGATTTTGTTGTTAGAATTTTGAAACGAAGTGGTAGGGTCTCTAGGAAGTAAAGAGTACGTACCCTCTTCGTTAAGAATCCCTTCTAATCTGTCCTCGTAGTCCTGTTTATTCATTAAGACAGAAGTTTGGCCCTTATCAGCACGTAACAAAATGACTTGATTATTATTTTTAAGAAAGGTTTTAGACCGAATGTATTGTTGGTGTAACGTGTTATATTTACTGTCCACTACGTTGTGGGTGCCCTTAAAATAGTTGGTGAGTAGGTTAGTGACTTGTGCCCTCTTAGTATTTTTACTATTATCATCATGGAGAGCTAATATTTCTTCGACCTCACCTAATACTTTAAAAACATCCACCTCGCTGTGGTCAATAGGTAAGGAGAATCTACTACCCAAACTTAAAAAACTGGAAATTTCTGTAGGAACATCCGTATTGGAAATGTTCATAAACCAACTATCTAAAGTCTTGATTTTATTGTTACAAGAGAAATCATTTTTGACCCTAATGAACTTGCTATGCAATCTATGCTTATTTTTATCCGTGATTTTGTTAAATGCAGCTTGCTGCTTAGCGAAAAACCGGTTATGTAAGTAATAAGGCAAAGATTCCACAACCCGTCCCTTAAGGTCGAAAATTTTTCTTTCCAGTGTTTTAATTTCGGAATGTACATTGTTAATTTCCAACGATAACAAACTGTGCCTCAACCTGTTATTAAACTGATGAAAGTCCTTGTTAGTATTCCCAAAGTTATCGCACATTAGACACTTTATATGCTTCTCGTAAGCTCGAACATGTTGCGGAGAGATCTTCTGTTGTCTACATTTTATAAGGAACGTCCTTCTTGTTATTGATTTGGATAGTTTTTTGTTTTCTTTGATGTATTTCTTCATGCACTTCATCACTGTTTCACCATAATTAGTCCGAATTGTTTGAAAGAATCCCATGTTAACTGTAATAAAACCAGCACGGAGAATTTTTGATCTTCTGTTGAGGCACTATCTTAGGAAATTATTTGGGAAAAAGAAGTAAAGCGAAGGATAATGCAATTATTTCATAATTGATCCAATATTTCGTTTATTCTTCATAAACTTTATCAAGGATTTCTATAACAAAATGAACCGGTCATAAAAGCAAACACAAACTGTACAATTCCCTTACCGAAATAGTTAAGCATGTGGCCAAGATGTAATATAAGTAAGTGAAGTTAGACCCATGGTGTCCAAAACAGTAAAAGAGTTGTTAAGAAACACTTGAATACATCAAATATTGAAGAAAACAAGTTAAGATGTTAAGGCAGATATGACGCCATATTAGTTACTGAGTCACATGACTTGATACGCAAGGCATTGTGGTTATGTCAGTAACAAGAAGAAAACTTCCTACTTCTAACCCCGGGAAAATATGAAATGTTTGACATCCCATGGATGTAAACAAGTAAAACTCCTACGAGGAGAAAAGTATAAAGTGTAAAAAGTCCATTTGGAAAATAATTTAAAGGAAGGTAGTAAAACAAGGATGGAGAAAACCCCACTAAATGTAAAAAATGGAAGAACCGCACCAAAAATTCACCTGACACTTTTAAATGTTAACAAAAACGAGTAAATGTCATGTAAGCTTTCCGTATCGGTTCTGGCATTCAGCACATTATGGAAGTGGTTAATGTAACACATTTCATAAAAAAATCTTTTAGAATCGTTGGGAAATCTATCCAACACCTTAGGATTATCAAAATCCACAACATGATTAGTAGATGCTACATGCGTAGCTAAGGTACATTTTTGGGGATTAACCCGGCAATCTGATTTATGTTGTGTGATCCGATTTCTAAGTTTTTGGATTGAACTTCCCACATATACCTGTTCACAAGAACAGTTTAACATGTAAATAGTGTTTTTTGTCGATAAGTGGTCAATCTTCTTTTTTTTTTTTTAGGATGTTTTTAAAGTATTAGGTGAGGTCGAAGAAATATTAGCTCTCCATGATGATAATAGTAAAAATACTAAGAGGGCACAAGTCACTAACCTACTCACCAACTATTTTAAGGGCACCCACAACGTAGTGGACAGTAAATATAACACGTTACACCAACAATACATTCGGTCTAAAACCTTTCTTAAAAATAATAATCAAGTCATTTTGTTACGTGCTGATAAGGGCCAAACTTCTGTCTTAATGAATAAACAGGACTACGAGGACAGATTAGAAGGGATTCTTAACGAAGAGGGTACGTACTCTTTACTTCCTAGAGACCCTACCACTTCGTTTCAAAATTCTAACAACAAAATCATTTCGACTTTAAAATTAAAACAATACATTTCAGATACGGAGAGTAGGGATCTCAAAGAACATAACGCGTTACCACCTAGAGTGTTCGCAAACGTTAAAATCCATAAAGATCAATTGCCGTTAAGGCATATAATTGACGGTTCAGACGGACCTTTCAAAAAACTTACCTTCTTCATTACTAACATTCTTAAAAAAACATATGATACAGACAATCCATATTATGTCAACAACTCCTTTGACTTAGTTAGGGACTTAAAAGGCACTGTTCTACCTGATAACTACAGGCTCATTAGCCTGGATGTAGTGTCCTTATTCCCAAGCATTACATGGGACCTTATTGCCAACGAAATCCAACTTAGATGGCCAAAGATTAAAAAAATTACTAAAATTAGTAAATCAAAATTTATCGAGATCATGGAAACGCTGTATCGTTCCTGCTATTTTGTTTACGATAATAAATTTTTCTTGCAAAACAAAGGGCTACCTATGGGTTCAGCCTTGAGTCCAATCTTATCACAATTCGTTATGGATACTCTACTTAAAAAGGTGACTGAAAAACTTGATTTTGAAATCCCTTTCATTAAAAAATATGTAGATGATCTACTTTTAGCAGTCCCGGAAGATAAGGTAGATGTTACATTAAACATATTTAACCAATACCACCCTTCTTTACAGTTCACTGTTGAAAAAGAAGATGTTCTTAAAAAAGGGGTTCCGTTTTTAGACACCTATGCATTTAGAGATCCTCAAAACGTACTTAGGTTCGATTGGTACACTAAAAAAACTTTTTCTGGCCGTTATCTTAATTTTCACTCTTTTCATCCTTTAAAATACAAAATTGCGTTGGTAAAAACCATGAAATATAGGGTTATTAAAATTTCGGACGAATCACTAATACAAAAAAACTTACTTAAACTTGCCAAAATTTTCATAGAAAACTCTTACCCTAAACATTTAATCTACAAACTTTTATTCAATATAAATACTGATGAACCCAGTTCCCGTAATAGGAATCCTGAACTACATGGGTCCAGTACATCTTCTATCGAACCTATTAAATATAGGGCATTAACCTACATGGGTCATATGTCTAACAGTATTAAAAGAGTACTTAGATTAGATAACCTAATAATAGCCGATAAACCCTTAAAGAAACTTTCAGTTATCAATACAAAATTGAAACAGAAGATTGACCACTTATCGACAAAAAACACTATTTACATGTTAAACTGTTCTTGTGAACAGGTATATGTGGGAAGTTCAATCCAAAAACTTAGAAATCGGATCACACAACATAAATCAGATTGCCGGGTTAATCCCCAAAAATGTACCTTAGCTACGCATGTAGCATCTACTAATCATGTTGTGGATTTTGATAATCCTAAGGTGTTGGATAGATTTCCCAACGATTCTAAAAGATTTTTTTATGAAATGTGTTACATTAACCACTTCCATAATGTGCTGAATGCCAGAACCGATACGGAAAGCTTACATGACATTTACTCGTTTTTGTTAACATTTAAAAGTGTCAGGTGAATTTTTGGTGCGGTTCTTCCATTTTTTACATTTAGTGGGGTTTTCTCCATCCTTGTTTTACTACCTTCCTTTAAATTATTTTCCAAATGGACTTTTTACACTTTATACTTTTCTCCTCGTAGGAGTTTTACTTGTTTACATCCATGGGATGTCAAACATTTCATATTTTCCCGGGGTTAGAAGTAGGAAGTTTTCTTCTTGTTACTGACATAACCACAATGCCTTGCGTATCAAGTCATGTGACTCAGTAACTAATATGGCGTCATATCTGCCTTAACATCTTAACTTGTTTTCTTCAATATTTGATGTATTCAAGTGTTTCTTAACAACTCTTTTACTGTTTTGGACACCATGGGTCTAACTTCACTTACTTATATTACATCTTGGCGACATGCTTAACTATTTCGGTAAGGGAATTGTACAGTTTGTGTTTGCTTTTATGACCGGTTCATTTTGTTATAGAAATCCTTGATAAAGTTTATGAAGAATAAACGAAATATTGGATCAATTATGAAATAATTGCATTATCCTTCGCTTTACTTCTTTTTCCCAAATAATTTCCTAAGATAGTGCCTCAACAGAAGATCAAAAATTCTCCGTGCTGGTTTTATTACAGTTAACATGGGATTCTTTCAAACAATTCGGACTAATTATGGTGAAACAGTGATGAAGTGCATGAAGAAATACATCAAAGAAAACAAAAAACTATCCAAATCAATAACAAGAAGGACGTTCCTTATAAAATGTAGACAACAGAAGATCTCTCCGCAACATGTTCGAGCTTACGAGAAGCATATAAAGTGTCTAATGTGCGATAACTTTGGGAATACTAACAAGGACTTTCATCAGTTTAATAACAGGTTGAGGCACAGTTTGTTATCGTTGGAAATTAACAATGTACATTCCGAAATTAAAACACTGGAAAGAAAAATTTTCGACCTTAAGGGACGGGTTGTGGAATCTTTGCCTTATTACTTACATAACCGGTTTTTCGCTAAGCAGCAAGCTGCATTTAACAAAATCACGGATAAAAATAAGCATAGATTGCATAGCAAGTTCATTAGGGTCAAAAATGATTTCTCTTGTAACAATAAAATCAAGACTTTAGATAGTTGGTTTATGAACATTTCCAATACGGATGTTCCTACAGAAATTTCCAGTTTTTTAAGTTTGGGTAGTAGATTCTCCTTACCTATTGACCACAGCGAGGTGGATGTTTTTAAAGTATTAGGTGAGGTCGAAGAAATATTAGCTCTCCATGATGATAATAGTAAAAATACTAAGAGGGCACAAGTCACTAACCTACTCACCAACTATTTTAAGGGCACCCACAACGTAGTGGACAGTAAATATAACACGTTACACCAACAATACATTCGGTCTAAAACCTTTCTTAAAAATAATAATCAAGTCATTTTGTTACGTGCTGATAAGGGCCAAACTTCTGTCTTAATGAATAAACAGGACTACGAGGACAGATTAGAAGGGATTCTTAACGAAGAGGGTACGTACTCTTTACTTCCTAGAGACCCTACCACTTCGTTTCAAAATTCTAACAACAAAATCATTTCGACTTTAAAATTAAAACAATACATTTCAGATACGGAGAGTAGGGATCTCAAAGAACATAACGCGTTACCACCTAGAGTGTTCGCAAACGTTAAAATCCATAAAGATCAATTGCCGTTAAGGCATATAATTGACGGTTCAGACGGACCTTTCAAAAAACTTACCTTCTTCATTACTAACATTCTTAAAAAAACATATGATACAGACAATCCATATTATGTCAACAACTCCTTTGACTTAGTTAGGGACTTAAAAGGCACTGTTCTACCTGATAACTACAGGCTCATTAGCCTGGATGTAGTGTCCTTATTCCCAAGCATTACATGGGACCTTATTGCCAACGAAATCCAACTTAGATGGCCAAAGATTAAAAAAATTACTAAAATTAGTAAATCAAAATTTATCGAGATCATGGAAACGCTGTATCGTTCCTGCTATTTTGTTTACGATAATAAATTTTTCTTGCAAAACAAAGGGCTACCTATGGGTTCAGCCTTGAGTCCAATCTTATCACAATTCGTTATGGATACTCTACTTAAAAAGGTGACTGAAAAACTTGATTTTGAAATCCCTTTCATTAAAAAATATGTAGATGATCTACTTTTAGCAGTCCCGGAAGATAAGGTAGATGTTACATTAAACATATTTAACCAATACCACCCTTCTTTACAGTTCACTGTTGAAAAAGAAGATGTTCTTAAAAAAGGGGTTCCGTTTTTAGACACCTATGCATTTAGAGATCCTCAAAACGTACTTAGGTTCGATTGGTACACTAAAAAAACTTTTTCTGGCCGTTATCTTAATTTTCACTCTTTTCATCCTTTAAAATACAAAATTGCGTTGGTAAAAACCATGAAATATAGGGTTATTAAAATTTCGGACGAATCACTAATACAAAAAAACTTACTTAAACTTGCCAAAATTTTCATAGAAAACTCTTACCCTAAACATTTAATCTACAAACTTTTATTCAATATAAATACTGATGAACCCAGTTCCCGTAATAGGAATCCTGAACTACATGGGTCCAGTACATCTTCTATCGAACCTATTAAATATAGGGCATTAACCTACATGGGTCATATGTCTAACAGTATTAAAAGAGTACTTAGATTAGATAACCTAATAATAGCCGATAAACCCTTAAAGAAACTTTCAGTTATCAATACAAAATTGAAACAGAAGATTGACCACTTATCGACAAAAAACACTATTTACATGTTAAACTGTTCTTGTGAACAGGTATATGTGGGAAGTTCAATCCAAAAACTTAGAAATCGGATCACACAACATAAATCAGATTGCCGGGTTAATCCCCAAAAATGTACCTTAGCTACGCATGTAGCATCTACTAATCATGTTGTGGATTTTGATAATCCTAAGGTGTTGGATAGATTTCCCAACGATTCTAAAAGATTTTTTTATGAAATGTGTTACATTAACCACTTCCATAATGTGCTGAATGCCAGAACCGATACGGAAAGCTTACATGACATTTACTCGTTTTTGTTAACATTTAAAAGTGTCAGGTGAATTTTTGGTGCGGTTCTTCCATTTTTTACATTTAGTGGGGTTTTCTCCATCCTTGTTTTACTACCTTCCTTTAAATTATTTTCCAAATGGACTTTTTACACTTTATACTTTTCTCCTCGTAGGAGTTTTACTTGTTTACATCCATGGGATGTCAAACATTTCATATTTTCCCGGGGTTAGAAGTAGGAAGTTTTCTTCTTGTTACTGACATAACCACAATGCCTTGCGTATCAAGTCATGTGACTCAGTAACTAATATGGCGTCATATCTGCCTTAACATCTTAACTTGTTTTCTTCAATATTTGATGTATTCAAGTGTTTCTTAACAACTCTTTTACTGTTTTGGACACCATGGGTCTAACTTCACTTACTTATATTACATCTTGGCGACATGCTTAACTATTTCGGTAAGGGAATTGTACAGTTTGTGTTTGCTTTTATGACCGGTTCATTTTGTTATAGAAATCCTTGATAAAGTTTATGAAGAATAAACGAAATATTGGATCAATTATGAAATAATTGCATTATCCTTCGCTTTACTTCTTTTTCCCAAATAATTTCCTAAGATAGTGCCTCAACAGAAGATCAAAAATTCTCCGTGCTGGTTTTATTACAGTTAACATGGGATTCTTTCAAACAATTCGGACTAATTATGGTGAAACAGTGATGAAGTGCATGAAGAAATACATCAAAGAAAACAAAAAACTATCCAAATCAATAACAAGAAGGACGTTCCTTATAAAATGTAGACAACAGAAGATCTCTCCGCAACATGTTCGAGCTTACGAGAAGCATATAAAGTGTCTAATGTGCGATAACTTTGGGAATACTAACAAGGACTTTCATCAGTTTAATAACAGGTTGAGGCACAGTTTGTTATCGTTGGAAATTAACAATGTACATTCCGAAATTAAAACACTGGAAAGAAAAATTTTCGACCTTAAGGGACGGGTTGTGGAATCTTTGCCTTATTACTTACATAACCGGTTTTTCGCTAAGCAGCAAGCTGCATTTAACAAAATCACGGATAAAAATAAGCATAGATTGCATAGCAAGTTCATTAGGGTCAAAAATGATTTCTCTTGTAACAATAAAATCAAGACTTTAGATAGTTGGTTTATGAACATTTCCAATACGGATGTTCCTACAGAAATTTCCAGTTTTTTAAGTTTGGGTAGTAGATTCTCCTTACCTATTGACCACAGCGAGGTGGATGTTTTTAAAGTATTAGGTGAGGTCGAAGAAATATTAGCTCTCCATGATGATAATAGTAAAAATACTAAGAGGGCACAAGTCACTAACCTACTCACCAACTATTTTAAGGGCACCCACAACGTAGTGGACAGTAAATATAACACGTTACACCAACAATACATTCGGTCTAAAACCTTTCTTAAAAATAATAATCAAGTCATTTTGTTACGTGCTGATAAGGGCCAAACTTCTGTCTTAATGAATAAACAGGACTACGAGGACAGATTAGAAGGGATTCTTAACGAAGAGGGTACGTACTCTTTACTTCCTAGAGACCCTACCACTTCGTTTCAAAATTCTAACAACAAAATCATTTCGACTTTAAAATTAAAACAATACATTTCAGATACGGAGAGTAGGGATCTCAAAGAACATAACGCGTTACCACCTAGAGTGTTCGCAAACGTTAAAATCCATAAAGATCAATTGCCGTTAAGGCATATAATTGACGGTTCAGACGGACCTTTCAAAAAACTTACCTTCTTCATTACTAACATTCTTAAAAAAACATATGATACAGACAATCCATATTATGTCAACAACTCCTTTGACTTAGTTAGGGACTTAAAAGGCACTGTTCTACCTGATAACTACAGGCTCATTAGCCTGGATGTAGTGTCCTTATTCCCAAGCATTACATGGGACCTTATTGCCAACGAAATCCAACTTAGATGGCCAAAGATTAAAAAAATTACTAAAATTAGTAAATCAAAATTTATCGAGATCATGGAAACGCTGTATCGTTCCTGCTATTTTGTTTACGATAATAAATTTTTCTTGCAAAACAAAGGGCTACCTATGGGTTCAGCCTTGAGTCCAATCTTATCACAATTCGTTATGGATACTCTACTTAAAAAGGTGACTGAAAAACTTGATTTTGAAATCCCTTTCATTAAAAAATATGTAGATGATCTACTTTTAGCAGTCCCGGAAGATAAGGTAGATGTTACATTAAACATATTTAACCAATACCACCCTTCTTTACAGTTCACTGTTGAAAAAGAAGATGTTCTTAAAAAAGGGGTTCCGTTTTTAGACACCTATGCATTTAGAGATCCTCAAAACGTACTTAGGTTCGATTGGTACACTAAAAAAACTTTTTCTGGCCGTTATCTTAATTTTCACTCTTTTCATCCTTTAAAATACAAAATTGCGTTGGTAAAAACCATGAAATATAGGGTTATTAAAATTTCGGACGAATCACTAATACAAAAAAACTTACTTAAACTTGCCAAAATTTTCATAGAAAACTCTTACCCTAAACATTTAATCTACAAACTTTTATTCAATATAAATACTGATGAACCCAGTTCCCGTAATAGGAATCCTGAACTACATGGGTCCAGTACATCTTCTATCGAACCTATTAAATATAGGGCATTAACCTACATGGGTCATATGTCTAACAGTATTAAAAGAGTACTTAGATTAGATAACCTAATAATAGCCGATAAACCCTTAAAGAAACTTTCAGTTATCAATACAAAATTGAAACAGAAGATTGACCACTTATCGACAAAAAACACTATTTACATGTTAAACTGTTCTTGTGAACAGGTATATGTGGGAAGTTCAATCCAAAAACTTAGAAATCGGATCACACAACATAAATCAGATTGCCGGGTTAATCCCCAAAAATGTACCTTAGCTACGCATGTAGCATCTACTAATCATGTTGTGGATTTTGATAATCCTAAGGTGTTGGATAGATTTCCCAACGATTCTAAAAGATTTTTTTATGAAATGTGTTACATTAACCACTTCCATAATGTGCTGAATGCCAGAACCGATACGGAAAGCTTACATGACATTTACTCGTTTTTGTTAACATTTAAAAGTGTCAGGTGAATTTTTGGTGCGGTTCTTCCATTTTTTACATTTAGTGGGGTTTTCTCCATCCTTGTTTTACTACCTTCCTTTAAATTATTTTCCAAATGGACTTTTTACACTTTATACTTTTCTCCTCGTAGGAGTTTTACTTGTTTACATCCATGGGATGTCAAACATTTCATATTTTCCCGGGGTTAGAAGTAGGAAGTTTTCTTCTTGTTACTGACATAACCACAATGCCTTGCGTATCAAGTCATGTGACTCAGTAACTAATATGGCGTCATATCTGCCTTAACATCTTAACTTGTTTTCTTCAATATTTGATGTATTCAAGTGTTTCTTAACAACTCTTTTACTGTTTTGGACACCATGGGTCTAACTTCACTTACTTATATTACATCTTGGCGACATGCTTAACTATTTCGGTAAGGGAATTGTACAGTTTGTGTTTGCTTTTATGACCGGTTCATTTTGTTATAGAAATCCTTGATAAAGTTTATGAAGAATAAACGAAATATTGGATCAATTATGAAATAATTGCATTATCCTTCGCTTTACTTCTTTTTCCCAAATAATTTCCTAAGATAGTGCCTCAACAGAAGATCAAAAATTCTCCGTGCTGGTTTTATTACAGTTAACATGGGATTCTTTCAAACAATTCGGACTAATTATGGTGAAACAGTGATGAAGTGCATGAAGAAATACATCAAAGAAAACAAAAAACTATCCAAATCAATAACAAGAAGGACGTTCCTTATAAAATGTAGACAACAGAAGATCTCTCCGCAACATGTTCGAGCTTACGAGAAGCATATAAAGTGTCTAATGTGCGATAACTTTGGGAATACTAACAAGGACTTTCATCAGTTTAATAACAGGTTGAGGCACAGTTTGTTATCGTTGGAAATTAACAATGTACATTCCGAAATTAAAACACTGGAAAGAAAAATTTTCGACCTTAAGGGACGGGTTGTGGAATCTTTGCCTTATTACTTACATAACCGGTTTTTCGCTAAGCAGCAAGCTGCATTTAACAAAATCACGGATAAAAATAAGCATAGATTGCATAGCAAGTTCATTAGGGTCAAAAATGATTTCTCTTGTAACAATAAAATCAAGACTTTAGATAGTTGGTTTATGAACATTTCCAATACGGATGTTCCTACAGAAATTTCCAGTTTTTTAAGTTTGGGTAGTAGATTCTCCTTACCTATTGACCACAGCGAGGTGGATGTTTTTAAAGTATTAGGTGAGGTCGAAGAAATATTAGCTCTCCATGATGATAATAGTAAAAATACTAAGAGGGCACAAGTCACTAACCTACTCACCAACTATTTTAAGGGCACCCACAACGTAGTGGACAGTAAATATAACACGTTACACCAACAATACATTCGGTCTAAAACCTTTCTTAAAAATAATAATCAAGTCATTTTGTTACGTGCTGATAAGGGCCAAACTTCTGTCTTAATGAATAAACAGGACTACGAGGACAGATTAGAAGGGATTCTTAACGAAGAGGGTACGTACTCTTTACTTCCTAGAGACCCTACCACTTCGTTTCAAAATTCTAACAACAAAATCATTTCGACTTTAAAATTAAAACAATACATTTCAGATACGGAGAGTAGGGATCTCAAAGAACATAACGCGTTACCACCTAGAGTGTTCGCAAACGTTAAAATCCATAAAGATCAATTGCCGTTAAGGCATATAATTGACGGTTCAGACGGACCTTTCAAAAAACTTACCTTCTTCATTACTAACATTCTTAAAAAAACATATGATACAGACAATCCATATTATGTCAACAACTCCTTTGACTTAGTTAGGGACTTAAAAGGCACTGTTCTACCTGATAACTACAGGCTCATTAGCCTGGATGTAGTGTCCTTATTCCCAAGCATTACATGGGACCTTATTGCCAACGAAATCCAACTTAGATGGCCAAAGATTAAAAAAATTACTAAAATTAGTAAATCAAAATTTATCGAGATCATGGAAACGCTGTATCGTTCCTGCTATTTTGTTTACGATAATAAATTTTTCTTGCAAAACAAAGGGCTACCTATGGGTTCAGCCTTGAGTCCAATCTTATCACAATTCGTTATGGATACTCTACTTAAAAAGGTGACTGAAAAACTTGATTTTGAAATCCCTTTCATTAAAAAATATGTAGATGATCTACTTTTAGCAGTCCCGGAAGATAAGGTAGATGTTACATTAAACATATTTAACCAATACCACCCTTCTTTACAGTTCACTGTTGAAAAAGAAGATGTTCTTAAAAAAGGGGTTCCGTTTTTAGACACCTATGCATTTAGAGATCCTCAAAACGTACTTAGGTTCGATTGGTACACTAAAAAAACTTTTTCTGGCCGTTATCTTAATTTTCACTCTTTTCATCCTTTAAAATACAAAATTGCGTTGGTAAAAACCATGAAATATAGGGTTATTAAAATTTCGGACGAATCACTAATACAAAAAAACTTACTTAAACTTGCCAAAATTTTCATAGAAAACTCTTACCCTAAACATTTAATCTACAAACTTTTATTCAATATAAATACTGATGAACCCAGTTCCCGTAATAGGAATCCTGAACTACATGGGTCCAGTACATCTTCTATCGAACCTATTAAATATAGGGCATTAACCTACATGGGTCATATGTCTAACAGTATTAAAAGAGTACTTAGATTAGATAACCTAATAATAGCCGATAAACCCTTAAAGAAACTTTCAGTTATCAATACAAAATTGAAACAGAAGATTGACCACTTATCGACAAAAAACACTATTTACATGTTAAACTGTTCTTGTGAACAGGTATATGTGGGAAGTTCAATCCAAAAACTTAGAAATCGGATCACACAACATAAATCAGATTGCCGGGTTAATCCCCAAAAATGTACCTTAGCTACGCATGTAGCATCTACTAATCATGTTGTGGATTTTGATAATCCTAAGGTGTTGGATAGATTTCCCAACGATTCTAAAAGATTTTTTTATGAAATGTGTTACATTAACCACTTCCATAATGTGCTGAATGCCAGAACCGATACGGAAAGCTTACATGACATTTACTCGTTTTTGTTAACATTTAAAAGTGTCAGGTGAATTTTTGGTGCGGTTCTTCCATTTTTTACATTTAGTGGGGTTTTCTCCATCCTTGTTTTACTACCTTCCTTTAAATTATTTTCCAAATGGACTTTTTACACTTTATACTTTTCTCCTCGTAGGAGTTTTACTTGTTTACATCCATGGGATGTCAAACATTTCATATTTTCCCGGGGTTAGAAGTAGGAAGTTTTCTTCTTGTTACTGACATAACCACAATGCCTTGCGTATCAAGTCATGTGACTCAGTAACTAATATGGCGTCATATCTGCCTTAACATCTTAACTTGTTTTCTTCAATATTTGATGTATTCAAGTGTTTCTTAACAACTCTTTTACTGTTTTGGACACCATGGGTCTAACTTCACTTACTTATATTACATCTTGGCGACATGCTTAACTATTTCGGTAAGGGAATTGTACAGTTTGTGTTTGCTTTTATGACCGGTTCATTTTGTTATAGAAATCCTTGATAAAGTTTATGAAGAATAAACGAAATATTGGATCAATTATGAAATAATTGCATTATCCTTCGCTTTACTTCTTTTTCCCAAATAATTTCCTAAGATAGTGCCTCAACAGAAGATCAAAAATTCTCCGTGCTGGTTTTATTACAGTTAACATGGGATTCTTTCAAACAATTCGGACTAATTATGGTGAAACAGTGATGAAGTGCATGAAGAAATACATCAAAGAAAACAAAAAACTATCCAAATCAATAACAAGAAGGACGTTCCTTATAAAATGTAGACAACAGAAGATCTCTCCGCAACATGTTCGAGCTTACGAGAAGCATATAAAGTGTCTAATGTGCGATAACTTTGGGAATACTAACAAGGACTTTCATCAGTTTAATAACAGGTTGAGGCACAGTTTGTTATCGTTGGAAATTAACAATGTACATTCCGAAATTAAAACACTGGAAAGAAAAATTTTCGACCTTAAGGGACGGGTTGTGGAATCTTTGCCTTATTACTTACATAACCGGTTTTTCGCTAAGCAGCAAGCTGCATTTAACAAAATCACGGATAAAAATAAGCATAGATTGCATAGCAAGTTCATTAGGGTCAAAAATGATTTCTCTTGTAACAATAAAATCAAGACTTTAGATAGTTGGTTTATGAACATTTCCAATACGGATGTTCCTACAGAAATTTCCAGTTTTTTAAGTTTGGGTAGTAGATTCTCCTTACCTATTGACCACAGCGAGGTGGATGTTTTTAAAGTATTAGGTGAGGTCGAAGAAATATTAGCTCTCCATGATGATAATAGTAAAAATACTAAGAGGGCACAAGTCACTAACCTACTCACCAACTATTTTAAGGGCACCCACAACGTAGTGGACAGTAAATATAACACGTTACACCAACAATACATTCGGTCTAAAACCTTTCTTAAAAATAATAATCAAGTCATTTTGTTACGTGCTGATAAGGGCCAAACTTCTGTCTTAATGAATAAACAGGACTACGAGGACAGATTAGAAGGGATTCTTAACGAAGAGGGTACGTACTCTTTACTTCCTAGAGACCCTACCACTTCGTTTCAAAATTCTAACAACAAAATCATTTCGACTTTAAAATTAAAACAATACATTTCAGATACGGAGAGTAGGGATCTCAAAGAACATAACGCGTTACCACCTAGAGTGTTCGCAAACGTTAAAATCCATAAAGATCAATTGCCGTTAAGGCATATAATTGACGGTTCAGACGGACCTTTCAAAAAACTTACCTTCTTCATTACTAACATTCTTAAAAAAACATATGATACAGACAATCCATATTATGTCAACAACTCCTTTGACTTAGTTAGGGACTTAAAAGGCACTGTTCTACCTGATAACTACAGGCTCATTAGCCTGGATGTAGTGTCCTTATTCCCAAGCATTACATGGGACCTTATTGCCAACGAAATCCAACTTAGATGGCCAAAGATTAAAAAAATTACTAAAATTAGTAAATCAAAATTTATCGAGATCATGGAAACGCTGTATCGTTCCTGCTATTTTGTTTACGATAATAAATTTTTCTTGCAAAACAAAGGGCTACCTATGGGTTCAGCCTTGAGTCCAATCTTATCACAATTCGTTATGGATACTCTACTTAAAAAGGTGACTGAAAAACTTGATTTTGAAATCCCTTTCATTAAAAAATATGTAGATGATCTACTTTTAGCAGTCCCGGAAGATAAGGTAGATGTTACATTAAACATATTTAACCAATACCACCCTTCTTTACAGTTCACTGTTGAAAAAGAAGATGTTCTTAAAAAAGGGGTTCCGTTTTTAGACACCTATGCATTTAGAGATCCTCAAAACGTACTTAGGTTCGATTGGTACACTAAAAAAACTTTTTCTGGCCGTTATCTTAATTTTCACTCTTTTCATCCTTTAAAATACAAAATTGCGTTGGTAAAAACCATGAAATATAGGGTTATTAAAATTTCGGACGAATCACTAATACAAAAAAACTTACTTAAACTTGCCAAAATTTTCATAGAAAACTCTTACCCTAAACATTTAATCTACAAACTTTTATTCAATATAAATACTGATGAACCCAGTTCCCGTAATAGGAATCCTGAACTACATGGGTCCAGTACATCTTCTATCGAACCTATTAAATATAGGGCATTAACCTACATGGGTCATATGTCTAACAGTATTAAAAGAGTACTTAGATTAGATAACCTAATAATAGCCGATAAACCCTTAAAGAAACTTTCAGTTATCAATACAAAATTGAAACAGAAGATTGACCACTTATCGACAAAAAACACTATTTACATGTTAAACTGTTCTTGTGAACAGGTATATGTGGGAAGTTCAATCCAAAAACTTAGAAATCGGATCACACAACATAAATCAGATTGCCGGGTTAATCCCCAAAAATGTACCTTAGCTACGCATGTAGCATCTACTAATCATGTTGTGGATTTTGATAATCCTAAGGTGTTGGATAGATTTCCCAACGATTCTAAAAGATTTTTTTATGAAATGTGTTACATTAACCACTTCCATAATGTGCTGAATGCCAGAACCGATACGGAAAGCTTACATGACATTTACTCGTTTTTGTTAACATTTAAAAGTGTCAGGTGAATTTTTGGTGCGGTTCTTCCATTTTTTACATTTAGTGGGGTTTTCTCCATCCTTGTTTTACTACCTTCCTTTAAATTATTTTCCAAATGGACTTTTTACACTTTATACTTTTCTCCTCGTAGGAGTTTTACTTGTTTACATCCATGGGATGTCAAACATTTCATATTTTCCCGGGGTTAGAAGTAGGAAGTTTTCTTCTTGTTACTGACATAACCACAATGCCTTGCGTATCAAGTCATGTGACTCAGTAACTAATATGGCGTCATATCTGCCTTAACATCTTAACTTGTTTTCTTCAATATTTGATGTATTCAAGTGTTTCTTAACAACTCTTTTACTGTTTTGGACACCATGGGTCTAACTTCACTTACTTATATTACATCTTGGCGACATGCTTAACTATTTCGGTAAGGGAATTGTACAGTTTGTGTTTGCTTTTATGACCGGTTCATTTTGTTATAGAAATCCTTGATAAAGTTTATGAAGAATAAACGAAATATTGGATCAATTATGAAATAATTGCATTATCCTTCGCTTTACTTCTTTTTCCCAAATAATTTCCTAAGATAGTGCCTCAACAGAAGATCAAAAATTCTCCGTGCTGGTATATATATATATATATATATATATATATATATATATATATATATATATATTTGTGGAAAGTCAACAGATATATCGTACTTAATAAAAAATATATGTATTCTAAAATATAAATCATTGTAGGATAAAAAACTATGCAGAAATATTCAATAACCACGGTATTTAAATGGGGGGGATCGAGTATTCAACTTAATCAGTGGCGTACACTGAATGCTGTAATGATATCTCAGGATTAAAGTCACTGTCAAGAATCGCCAAGTTAGTGGACGCTCAAAATAAGGGAACCAAGGTAAAATTGTTTTACCTTCTTATTTGTAATAACGAATATAATTGAATTTAGTGGATCGTCAATTTTATCATATTTTATAGGAAAAGCAAAAATTTAAAAGATCAGACAGTAAAACACATAAGCTAATAATAAGATCTCCAAGCCTGAAGAACACACTTGCTTCGTACTGGTATTAAATTAGGACCGGTCAGAGGCCGGTGCGAACGGTACACCTTCACAAGGCCCTGCGTTACCTGCGCCCTTCATTAAAGAATGTAATCGATGGAAATTCAAAATTAATGTGAAGTGTGAATTTTCACACATTTCATGGTTTTGTAGGTATTTAATAAATGTAAGAAATCAACATAATACTAGAAGTCTAGGAATATTTGTTCTACGAGATAATCACATCAAAATCAACAGTTTTGTGATAATCACTTTTATTCGTTATTTGAGTAACAAGAGCATCTATTTAATTTTTTTAAATAAATTTAAATAATTTGCCAAAAATATCAGCATTTTTTTCTGCATTTGTTTCGTTTTCAAATGTTTATTAAATTAATAAGAAATATATTGATAAATTTCAGAAACGTTTTTTTTTTCACCATTGTGTTATTTAATAGTATAAGTATTTCACTACTATAAATGATTTATTCCTCTTTGATACAAAAAAAAAAAAATCTAAAGTAATTCAAACAATAGTAATTGAAACACAACGTATAGTATTATAACAAAATAAAAGAACACTACACACTACACTCTACAGTGTGCGTAGAGTCTACATATATTAATTTGGTTCTCAGCTGTTTTTATTAATTTAATCTAAGCATTTTTTATTATATTTTTTATTTCAAAAAAGGCACATAGTATCTTCGCCATAAATAAAAAAATCCATAACATTATTAGCCACAATTTAGCCATGTATTAAAAAAATAATTAATTTTGTCAAAAACACAAAAACTGCAATATTTTCCAAAACTGAAATCTCAAAAATTCCTCACGTACGTTTCTAGTTCAGATCAATGTTCATTATTTAGATTTTTTTTCAGATTTTTAGTTTCGGTTTCAAATATTTTTAAGAAAAAAAATAATTAAATTTCAATTTTAACCTTGTTGTAAAATAAATATGATCTATGAATACATGCTGTAGGACACGAGACTTTACATGCCGATTGATTGACAGAGAACCGATAAACAAATTTATATCCATTTCACACAGTTCTATGTAAAATTCAATAACGTGTTTGACCTTCTCATACCCATTGTACATCTGTAGTTTTTATCATCGTATGTTATATTTGAATATAGTCAGATAAGCGTGTATGTTTTTCTATATCGAGCGCTTGTATTGCAGGTGCGAGTTGAGCGAGTAAAACAAGACAATTCTTAGTTCTCTTTCACCATCCGAACCAATAGCATCTCTTAATTTTTATTACGTTCTAGATTGAACCATACTCTCTTTCTGGTGGACGTTGGTCAAGTAAATCTTCCCCAAGTATATGTATTTATGTACCATATATCCATAAATGTAAAATGTAAACGAATTTCATAATGAACTACGTTATATTTTATTACCTGCTGGTCGCCACCTGAATATCTCTGATAATCAGGGATGGGGAGTCGGAGTCGGGAGTCGGGAGTCGAGGAGTCGAAGCTTTTTGCAGGAGTCGGAGTCGGAGTCAGAAGCCGAAAAAAGTTATCACCTCCCGACTCTTTAATTCAATTTTTATCAAGGATGAGAACAAACCGAAAACGAAAGCAAAATAAACATATTACCAGAATTTTTTAAATCACGGTAACAGGAACGACATTTTGTTCTCTGTTCAAGAACAAAAATTAAATTAAAAGTTTTCAATACCGGTTTTAGTCGGTTTCCTTCATGCTTTCCAATTTTTGATTTGATTTGTTTTGATTAATACTGCTCGTATTAACAGATTAATACGATGCAGTAAAGATATTTGTTTTTACTTAAACCATTTTATCTTTTTCTGTGTACTCTATGTCAAAATATTAACATGGGCCCATATCTGACCTCAATGGAGAAATTAGATTCCCCATCGTAGTTGACGGGCTGCGGGATAGATGTCCTAGCAAACAATTCAGCGGAAAATAAATTTGAAATGAAGTACGTCCTCTTATTACGAGTAATAGTTCCATCAACCTTCAGTTAACCGCGGTTTGAAAATGTTGTGTAAATATTTAATATATATATATATATATATATATATATACTCATACGTATTTTGTGCACTGTACTGCAATGAAAATACGTATATATATATATACATACGTATTTTCATTGCAGTACAGTACTATATTGTTAGAATTCTATTTTATTCTCAATTTTTAGCAGGTCCGTAACGAGAGTATTAAGCGCCAGTGGCAAGAAGTGTCTAATTTGCTTCCTCTCTAATACAAATTCAAATATTTAAAAAAGGCCCAAGGGGAAGGTATTCAAGAATTCAAGTGATGACCAGTAGGGAGTGAAATTTTAAGGGATGCTCGAGAGGGGAGAAATTAAAAAATCAAATGATGACAGCAGGTGAAAATTTTGAAAATTGCTCGGTGTAACTAAAATCTTCGTGCCCGTAGTTTTACCACGCGTTAGTTGCGGGCCTGGTTATTCACGGGGAACATATTGTATATTCTTTCACTTAAAAATAAGTAAGTTAATTTCTGGCGCATCTATGGCTATTTGCGCCTATCATATTTCGATTCTCTTAGGGACAAAATAATTTCGTTCACCAGAACTCTGTCGTGTCGTAAGGCTTCACTCAAGAATGATTTTGTGGAAATGTGCGAAAGCTAAAATTTAAATTGTTGCTATTTTATATTGTTTTTATAATCATTTATAATCGTCCACTGCTGAAAAGGCTTCCACATTACTTTTCCAAACTTTTCTGTCTTGGGTTAACAATACAGAATTTATGGAAATTCGCTTATATCATCCGTTCATCTAGTAAATGGTCTACCTCTAACTTTTAGCACTCTTGTGGCGTCTATTCAAGAATTTTTATAATTATTAGCAACTTACATTTAACATTATCATGATAAACACAGAGTTAGAACAGTTTTAAATATACAGAAATTCTAATATATGTACAAGAACCTTTATATTCTTAAATTAGTTACATTATTTATCTATATAAATAAAATGGGACGATATCGTTTTTTTTTGTCGTCATAATTTGTTTGTATAAGTCTGAGATATTATAAGATGATATCGGTCAAAAATTGATTTCTGTCTGTATGCTTGTCCGAAATTCACATAAATTACAGGGGACCCAAATTAAAAAACTTTATTGTTAAAACTAATATTGATTTAATAGCAAGAACGTATGTGACAAAATTTCTTTTCGTTAAGAATCTTATTTTTTTAATTGGTTAAATATTTAGGGAGCCCTAAATTTAAAATATTGACATATCATACTTGTTTATTTTACATCGAAAATGTATGTGGAAATATTTATTTAAAATGAAGTAATTATTTTGTGTTCAATGCAGTTTTTAATGGGATGAATATTTGGGAGACTATCAGGTAGCGCTTCCCCTACCTGAAATTGAAATATCTCATTTATTATTTACGTAATAGCAAAAATATACATAACGAAAAATCAAAAAAGTACAGGCATACCAGCTAGTTTTGAATATTAATAATTAAAGTACACTATAATCAAATGGAATTTACATGTAATGTTTTCAGTGAAATTTCACAAATGCTTAAAGATATTTTAATTTTTTTTTTTTAGTTCATAATATATAGATGCATCTTAAACAAGAAACACCAATATGTTTTCAAATTGACCACTTCTGGCCGTTACACAGCGCTTAAGTTTCTACGGCCACGCGTTAATAGAATTACAAAGGATTTTTACAGAAAAAGCCTCCACTGCCTTCTTCAGAGAACGGTTCTAGCGATTAAGGGTGTTTCTAACCATAACCTAAAGGACGGACAAAAATGTGTTGTCCAGGTAGTTGAGGTCAGACCAATCAACAGGAGAAATAAAATCGAGTACATTACTTTCAAGCCACTGCTGCGCAGCCTTCGCATTATGGACTGGTATTGAATTTTGCTGTAAGCACCAGCGAATTGAGAACTGACACGCTCGAATAGGCAGTCTGGTTGTCAAATATTGTACTAGGCGCTCTAGTACTGTTTGAACTTATTACATATCTTCTAGTGTTGAATTTTTGTTAAAATGTCGATAGAAGTTGTGAAAAACTATAAAAGTAGAACAAATTGTAGTGTTTTTGGCTGTCATTCAAGACAGAACAAAGATAGGCATCTTAGTTTTTTTTCTTTTCTTCAGAAAAATGGAGTGAAAGTTAATATTAAGTCCAGATTGGGAAAAGATTTGGTTACGGACAGGAGAATGCATGGGAATATATTTTGAGTTAAAAAGTAACTGATACTATGCGAGTTTGTTCATTACATTTGTCGCAGAAAAACAAAACTGCACTAATATGCTTGCACCTGCAAGGTGCATATTTAACTTTTAGCTGCTCCTGTCCAACTAAAACTAATTTTATTTCATGAGGCAATGAACATAATGCACTTGTTTGCAAACAGAATCCATATATTGTAAATTCAGATGACCGTTACTCAGATGTACCACATAAAATTACGTGCCCGGCATTTAACACCTGCTCAACTACAAATTACACTTCAATAAATCTACTGAAATTAAATACTATAATTTGATGCCCACATTCTGTTATACACATCGATACATGTGTAGTGTGTAGCCCATAAAAATTTAAAAAAATCGCAAATATTTACTGGCATTTTCATAAAATAAAAATGTACTGTGCTTAAATTAACCTGTTCGCTATTAGCATATTGACAGCTGAGTACTAGAGACAACAGCTATATTGCCTTGAAGCACAGCGCCGCCACCGGTAATGTCACTTCTCAATAGGCAGTTGTTCAGTCCAATAACAATCACTTCAACACGATTTTCTAATAGACTTTGACCGACGTTTTTACCCTTCCACCTAAAAATGTAGTTTACTGGTACCGTCATAGCTCCCGCCTCACCAAACCATAACTGTAGCAGGGAAATGGCCACTGCATCGTCGGCGCTTTCTCATAAGCTTCATGTGAACTTGTAGCATACACCATGTCGTTATGGCGGTTGAAAGCTTCTTTAATATCAAAAATCTTTTCATGAAAATCTTTTCTAGAAATCTTCTTAATTTTACTGGTAGGTGGCCGCGGAGACTTAAGAGCTCTGTAACGGCCAGACGAGGACATTTTGCAAACCGATTGGAGTTTATTGTTTAAGATGCATCTACGTAATGCATATGTTTAAGCATCTTGTGGAATTTCACTGAAAACTTTGTAACAGTATTAATGGCAAGCTGAGGTATACAAAAAATTCAACATAGACAAATGTAAATGAAAAAAAAAACTTTCTAATAGGGTTATTCTTACCAGATTTGTTCATTTTAACATAGCTGTAATGTTTCAGATTTACTAGATAGCACATGTTAAAAAATGTAAACATATTTTGATATGGATAAATGTGTTAGGAATGTCTTGGATGGGATTGTGTTTTAAAAGCTGATAAAAATTATTTAATCGTTTTAATACAAAACTATAAGTATCGGGTGGTAAGACAATGTTTAATGTTTATATAACAAGTCTGCCTAAACAATTATTTTTTGTTGCTAACTAAACAGGCAGTAACAATAAATAATATCCGCTTGAACGAAGGATGTATGATATCGCGTAATTTATTTTTAATCCACAGAACAGGACTAAATGTCCCAATTACACTGTGGCTCACAAACATCCATGCCCTGACCGGGATTTGAACCCGGAACCTTTGGCTCTTGGTTTGGATAATGAGTAAACGTATTTTAACGCAAATAACTCATTAACGAATAAAAATTTTGGCATTAGTTACCTCTTTTAGAGATTTCTATACTTTTGCAAGTGTTTTTTGTGATATAAATTAAAATGCGGCTTCGAAGAGGTTGCACGAGCTGCGTCAGTTACACGAAGATGGCCGCAGTATTCGAATGTCGCTGGCATTTTGGATGTAGTGAAAACACTATTCATTATGTTTTAAAACGTCATCATTGAACTGGTTTCTATACAAATATCTACGTGTTTGTTAATCTACGTGTCAATAGCTTTCATTTGATACCCCACTCATATTTTTATATAATATACCAGTGGTTCTTAAATTCTTTTAGATGAAGACACTCAAATGTAAAATATGAAAAATTCAAAGCGTCGTATTCTCATTTCTTTGTATGACAGCATAATTAATTCTACGGAGTTCGCCTTTCATATACCTACGGCAGGGTGCGGCGACACCCTGGTTGAAAACCACTGGTGCAAACAGATAGTCATATGAAACTCTAAAAACCGGATTGTGTTCGTCAGTAAAAAACACCTCAACAAAAGTAAAAAACCCTTAAATAAATATATTTAAAAAAAAGTAAAGAACGATTTTGATATTTTAAGCTATCATTCGGGTACCGAATTTGGAGTAGATAAAGAAAAATTCGGAAAACTAATAACAGGGTCGTGTTTAGGAGTTTCGAACACCCCCAAATATTGAATTTCAACGCAATCGAACGAACTTAATTTTTTGTCCCATTAAGATAACATGGGAACTTTTTTGGATCGCAGGCTCGAGCCCTTTTTGAATTATCTATGTTTATGAATGTTCTCATCTTAAGAATGTTCCCAGGAAATCGCATGCCAAATTTCAACTTTCTAGGTCACACGACAGTACACAAAAAACCTCTGGAAGGACATCTGACAGGCACCTCAGCGATTTTATAAATATATAGATAGATAATCTCAATTTTTTATGGTCTGTTGATTATCTTGCATGCAAATAGTTACATTATATTTTGTCAGCTGATTTTTTCATATATTGAGGGGTTTTTCACTGGTGGACGGCAATTCAGTTTTCTTTATCTTCTTGTTCATCAATCTCTCCTATTTCATTCTCACCATGTGACCTATCCACTTAAACCGCCTTCCTTTTATTTCTTGTGTGATACTTTACTTTGCGTATAGGTTTAATGACCTGTAATGCAATAATAAAATCATGATCCTTAGATAACATTTATATTGCTTACAACTTACAAACTGATATATGTATATACAACTAGGGTATTTGTATTTTCCCATTTTTTCGAATTGTTGAAACTAGATTTTAAACAAAATAATGTTTTTGCCTAAAAATATAAATTGCAGATATCATTTCATGCACGTAGCAATTTTGTTTTTTAAATTTTGTTACAGTAGGTAAATCGCGGTTTTGTTTTGTTATCTGTTGTAACAAGTTCGCTGCTTTCGTTTATGGAATGTAAAATACTTGCAAAAATGTAAAAACATTTAAGCTATTTTTCATGTTATCCATTTTCACACCTGCAAAACAGTGAAACGTCGGGCTATTCTTTTAAAATGCGCGATAAATCGCTATCCATTTGTTAAAAACGTTAGCAATAATTTAAGAAGTGCTGATGCAGATAAAACAAGAATCCTAACAGTAAAACTATAGCAAGTGAATCATGATTATAGAGGCTTTAACTTCTGAAACGGAATATCCATTGAATTTTACTTGAAACTACTGCACTGATTAGAAATAATACGGCATGTAATTGTTTCCTGCATGAACGTTTTATCTGTCAGCTATTGTAATGCAATAAAAGATTATGCATATGGTTATTAAACATCTTTACAGTGGATAGTTTAAGTGCAATAACATGACAGAACGTCAATTGAATCTTTTATCATAGCATGCATTTGAGTTCGATATGTAACTCTGTTGTTGTCCGTTGCAGGTTCTTGGCGCTGCCTGCGGTGGTGGGGGTACTCAGCTGGCACGGCCGTCGCGGCGGACTTCGTCAGTCTTCGTTAGGCGTCAGTGCACGCTACTTCTCGACAGCCAACATTTTATAAATACAAGTTTTTTAAATGATAACTATTTGTGATTATGAAGTTTTTATTGAACGTGGTTTTTTAGTTGTTTTTTAATTGAAATGTTGGCATTTCTTCGGTAGTTTTTAACGTGTTTTAGTGCTAAAAATGGTGCAATTTTTGTGACTATGATCGGTGACTTGTGCTAGTGATTTTTTTTTTGTTTTGGTTTTTGTATATTGTTATCATGGAGTCCACCACCTTTTTAACTGTGGTGACACTTGGCCTGTTGGGCTGCATCGCGGGAAATCATGCGGCATGGCAGGAGAACTCCAGACCGAAGATGTACGTCCATCAATTAGGTGAGTCATCTGTCAGACATTTCTATTCACAACCAACAACAACGAATTATCCCTTTGATAACAAAATATACGGCACAACGTTCATTTAGGACGCGAGAAATCTCCAAGTGTTTTACGAGTATAATTCACGTGTTTTATAAACCGGCGTTTCGTTTTGAAACTATCTGAAAATAACTACAACTTAAATTAGCGGGCTCGTTTTATATAAACATTAACAAACCTAACTAAAACATAATAAGACAACATGTGTTCCGGAAGATTTGTTAGCGTCGGAAATCCGTTTTTGTCATAAGAAGAAGTTCACAACTAATTAAACGGAAGCAAACCATGTAACAAAATTTTGGTTAGACTTCATTGTATACTGCAAAATAATCGAATAGTTAAAGAATGGATATTGGAATATAATAAAAGTTAACAGTTACAGACTTTTAAAAATATAGTGAAGGTTTATTTTTTGTGCATTACTGAGCATTTTCTCAGGCAGTGTATTCTAAAACATGCGGATGTATCTACCATTAATTCTAGTTGTAAATATAACATGATCTCAAGTTCAGTGCCAAGAATAAGCTTTAGTCAAAGCAGATAAATATGATACAGGCTGTTAACTTTATGGTTTGGAAATGTTGCATACAATCTATACTATATAATATAATAAAAGAAACAATAAATACAAAAAAGTAATTTAAAAAGAACTAACATTACCAACTACAGTTAAATATCTTCAAGGGAAATTAATATTGTTGAGTCTTATAACTTGTAAACGTTAGTAAGTAAAGTTTTATCTTATAATTCATATAATTAACAGTGTAATATATGAGTTCGTAAAGAAAAGCGTAGAACCGGTACATGCTACAAGATATTATCATAGGAAAGTAGTGCGGAAAACTTTTACTGAAGTTCCGTTCAGTTTTTCTACGCGCTTTTAAAGAGTGCCATATGAACGCCATTTTGATTCCTATTTCGATTCATAATATTCCTCCTATTTAACAGTACATACCACAGAACAGTGGCGGGGCTTAAGGTCATTGCGGCCTCCCGTATCTGAACATATTGCACCCTTTTTACTGTCCATTTTGCGCCACTCCAAAGTCGCGGGGGCTGCGGACCCGTATCTTTGCCCGTGCCTCAGAACTAGTAATATTCCTGTATGAAAATAAATTTTGGCTTTACATATAGATACATAGGTATATCTTTTTTAACCAGTTGATATTCACTTGCGTTATCCTACAATATTTGCGAAGAATGAAGTCTAAATGAATTTTAGCCAAAACATTTAGTTAAGTTTACGAAATAACGACGTATTGGTGGGTCCTCGATGTATATCACATCAATATACATCCTTTCGTATATACGTAGTGGACTAAAGTATACAGTAAACTATACATACACCGAATATATTTGCACTTATGTCGTTTATACAGGAACCTTCATGCGTATCTCCCTCGAAATTTCTCTTTCTCAATGAGAAATCGACGTTGTTTCATTGTTAAACGTGATTTTTAGGAACATAACTGCAAAGTAAATCGAGAAGTACCTGAAGTTAAAGAATTAGTAGAGATGTTAGTTAAAATTAATAGTTAGAGAAGTCAATTCATGAATGTTGGATTATTACAATTTTCATAATTTTTTAACACGAACTTAATTTAACATTTTAAATTTCAAAAGTATTTTTCTGGGAAAATTTGGTTTATATGCCTACTAGGTATATCTTTTTAATTATATGTAGGAAATATTTTGTACATGCCTTGATTTTTTCGAAAGAAATATTTATTAAATTAAAAAAAGGCTTTATACGCTCTGTGTTTGGTAAATAGATGGATTAAAAACTGATCTTGTTTCACTCAGATTTAGCCTTTTATATTTTTAACCCAAAATTTCCAGTACAATAAGTCGAAAATATAAAACTTATTTGTTTTAGTAGAAGGCTGTTTGTGTATCATTAAATAACAAACTTTCTGTGTGTGAGTGTACAAAAAAACTCGTCATGCATAAGATGTAGTCTTATGTTCTGGCAAATTTTTGGTTGACAACGGCTTCTGGTTGATAACCAAAGCACCATCCTGCATTTACTGCAGAAGTAAGGAATTGTTTTATGTCGATAACTAATAATGATTAACGTAGAGCAGAAAAGAGTGGTGTACTAACCTTACCTAACTAACATAACCTAAAGTGTTAACTGACCTTACTTAACATAGCATACCCACTCCGTTTTTTAAATCAGTATCAACATTCGTTTTGAAATATTGCTATAAGCTAATTTACAGATTTTCGTGTTTTTTTGTTGTTAATCATGACTAAAGGTGCGTTCGGCATAAGCTAATAATCTACACATTCTCTATAATTTACACAAGAAGCGTTCGTCATAAAGTTTCTGTGTGCTTTGTGCTGCACGAAGATCGTTCGGCATATACTGTGCAGTGCAGTTTGTGTTGCACAATCGTCTCAAGTTCAGATCGTACGGCAGTCTATGCAATAGTGTTTATCGCAGTAAAAATACAAAGTTACTATTTCTTCAAAACAAGATGAGTGAAAACAATCAAGATATCATTGTTTATGCCTGCAGCATTTGCAAAATAAATAGTATAAACATGAACCTCTTGATGGAACATGTAAATACACTCAAAAAGACTTAAAATTTTCTGGATACAAGCGGAAATGTACTTTAAATTGATTTATAATTATGTTTGGAACAGTACTCTCTGCATATTCAAAAACTTTTTCCAAAATATTTTCTGGTTTGGAAAATTCCTCTGAATTGTCTTCCTCATCAAATAAAATTTCTTCTATATTACTTAAAAGCATCGCAAAACCTTCATGCGGCATTTATATATTATCGTACAAAACAATTAGCAGGAGACAGACTTGATGCAATGCAAAAAAAAGGTTGGAATAATAGTTGGAATAACTGCACAATCTGAACAAAGCGTTCGTCTTTGACTTTCTTGCACAGTATGCACAGTGGTCACGTGACAAAAAACTTGCACAACACAGAGTTAACACTGCACAGTTATGCCGAACGCACCTTATATAAAATAATTACATAAAATAAAATGAGTGGTGATAAAATTCTCAAATGGTATTTCCGTTATTAAAACCACTTTAAATAAACAATCAAATTTCGCAATTTACAAACTAATATGTACGGTTGTAAACCTGGCTATCTTCAACAACTGGTTAGATTCTCAAAGTTTTTGCTTAAGCAGAATTCTAAAGATTCGTTGATCAGACTTCTTCGGTAAGAAAGAACTGACAACTACTAAAAAAAGTGTAAGGGCAGAAGCATTACAAACATTAGATCGACAATAGGACGAAGAATATATTGCTTGGACTTCTCAATAAAGGAGCAAAAGAGAAGATATTACGAATTATATAGAACAGCAATATTAAAAAATACTCATACTAGGAAATATATATATATACAAAAGGAAGGCAGATTGCGTAGTACAATATGAGATAGCAGGTGCTCATGGAAATCTCTATGCTCCATTAGTTGTTAGATGAATGATTTATCATGTATAATAAACTAGCCTAAATAACAAAACTGAAAATTAACATGCTGGAACTTATTCTGACCTAACCTGACATAACTTAACCAGTCTTCAATATTGTTTTTTAAATATCGTAGTACAATTTTTAGTGATAGTTATCATAACTTGTGTTTCTAAAAAATGGAAAGATATTGATAAATATGTCAATTCAAAAAAATTAAAATTTAACATATCTATTCTGACCTAACCTATCACAATTTAACCATTCTTAAGAAAACGTAGTACTTGAATGTCGACAATAAAGATTATTTACTAATATTTACCGTAACGTTTACATGATAACATGAAGGGATAGTGGTAAAAAAGTTTGTCAATTGTAGAATTAATAAAATGACTAATGTTTATAGTTAAATATATAAAATAGCTGCCTTTTTATAAAAACTAAATTAAAATGTATTTGCCAACACGCCAAGCCTAAACAATTTGAAATTAGTTTATCAATAAACAAATATACAAACGACTATTTATAGTCAAATAAAGGATAATTTTTATCGCAATTGTTCTACTTTCGTTCTTTCATAACGCTGTTACAGTACAAATTTGAATTGTAAATTCAATAGTTTCCATCGAAAAATTCAGTTCAATCCAGCATCCAGGTTTATCTCAGGTAGAGCGTAAAATTTATGTTGTTATACCTGGGATTATTGTTGCCTTAGTTAAATATCGGTCTTGTAACCATAAAGATAAAATTCAATGAGTATCTTGAAGAAGGTTTAACATCTGTTTAATGGACTATTTTTTATGGTAAATAATTGGTAATTTCCATCCAGTTAATTATTTACTAGTTAAGTAGTAGGTATATTTACTTTATTTAAACCGGTTGTGATTTAGATGAAGAACAAATGATTACTTCAAAGTTAAGTAATTACATTTGATAAAATTGGTAGTAATATCTTACTTCTGAATTCAGTTTTTTAAACTGGTCCAGATTTTTTTTTTTTGCCGATTGATATTGCTATCTCTAGAAAGAAACCAATGTGTATATAATTAAGAATAGAAAAATTATTTTATTTATTAAGTATGTTTATTTGAGTACAGCATAATAAATTCTTCTTAAAACAGTTATTACAACAACAAAAAAGAATTTCTTTAAAAAGAGTAAAGATAATATTGTTATGAAATGGCAAATGTATTTAGTGAGTCGACAACACTGGATGGGTTTTGGCTTTGTCAAGGATTTGCTTCAGGCGCGCACACAAGGGGGTGGTCCTCGCGGGTCCTGCCTCAATTGCACGATGCACAATCTCAAAGGCACGATGTCAACTTCCAATATTTTTTTCTTAAGTATTTTTATACATTATCATTAACATTACCAAACATTTAAAATAATGTATGGTTTTTACTGTAATGGGGGTAACATTTAATGTATCGTAATTTTTTTTATACTTTTGACTTGCTGAACATGTACAACACTGTATTTTTATTTATTTTTACATGTATTGTATATAGATAGTGTACGTACATATTGGCAAAATAAATATTATCGATTTTGATAGATCCGTACTGGTGGTACTAGATTTTGAAATCTCGTAACATTTAGTGATTGTTTGAAACTTTTGACTATTTTGTTTAGCAAAAGCCCACTTCTATCGTTAAAAAGTGAACTCCTGACAACTTAAGAAAATAAAAATTCCATTTAATTCCATTTAAACATTTGGAATATGCTTTATATATATATATATATATATGTATTCTGTAGGGTAAGACAAAATTGCTATGAATTATCTCCAAAACGGTAACAAAACTCCAAAATAAAGTTCCAATATAACTGAGACAAAATTTTAAGTAAATATATCGTTGATAAAAAAGTATAAAAATGTGAATTTAAAAATGTTGATACGTTAAATGTTTATTATAAACTAGAATAAATTCTTGTGTCAGTTTTATTTATTGCTAGCTGAGGGTCGGCATTAAGACAAATCTATCATACCTTCAATATTAATTTTATTAAAAATGTATTCAACAGAAATGGTTTGCTTGTTTATTCTGAACAAATTATATACGTTTTTGACCTAAAGTAAATAAGCTTTAAGTTTATAAGCAACGGTACTCATAGCCCCCATCAAATATTCAGTTTAGCCAAAAGTGCATTCAATAGGAAAAAAAAATCGTTCTTTTATTCTAAACAACTATGGTTACACCGATAAGCAAATTGGTCAGTTACCAAACAATTGGCCAGACTAAAACGATTTATTTTCTTATTTTAAACAATTTTTGTTAGATCTCTAGGCAACCCTTTTCTGTTTCATACATTATTATTAAATTTAATTTGGAGGCTTTAATACATTATTATTAATTATTATTTGGGAGCTATTGACGATTACCGCAAGCGGTGGAATCCTATTATTACAATTGACGATCATCTATTTTAAACTTGTTTTATCCCGAACGAATTCCTGGAACCTCAACTGGTTAAAAATTATTATTATTCAAATAATTCTTAGTAATAGGCTTACTATCCAAATATTAAATGTAAAAAATTACTTGTAGGAAATAAACAATTGCTAATAGCTGCGTAAAAAAATATCATTTACTGACTCTAGTCATTAAGTTTATAATTATCGTACTTGAAGCATCTTCGTTTGTAAATAAATAAAACATAAGAATGTGAGTAATGGCTGGCGGGCGTGTGACATAAGATTGCGAGTATGCAGAACGATGATATCGTACCTATCCTTGTATTCTCGTGCACTATGTCGTAATTACGTCAGCTCATATATAGAAGAGCAGCTAATTAAAACATATCCGAAGGGTGTAAGTAAAATTATTTATTAAACCCGAACATAATATCACCCGAAATAATCACATTCTGACATAATAAGACTCAACATGTTAACATTAATTATTAATTTATTGTACATACATACATATTTGTGTGTTAAGAGTTAACAGAAAACACGGAATAAATAATTACATAATGTAAGCTTTTTGATGTTCATGTTAAATAATTTCGGTTTTGTGTTTTATTAATGGTATTTGAAATGTTTCATTCACCGGTGTCTCAGATGTGTGGTATAACAATATTGCATATTTTATTCAGTACCTATATACATCTGAAATTTATGTTCTAATACCGTAGCTTGTTAAAAGTAAATGTAGACAGTTTTAATTACAATTTATGTATATTTTAAATTATTTTCGTTACTAATAGATTTTAACGTAAGTAATATATATACATTCTTATATGCCACCTATTATTATTTAATATATTCTTAGCTGGTTTTTACAGTGATGCTGTTACCATAAACCAGTGTTTCCCGAAGTGTTTACATTCTTCGTTTACTACACGTTTCAAGTGATAGTTATGTTTATATCCACCGAAAAATCAATTTGTCTGTCTGTCTATTTGTCCGAAATTCACACAAAACCGGGATTAAAAAAGGCTATATGGCATTTCAGAATTTTCATTCTAGTGGGGTTTCGGGGTGCACGCCAACTAAGAAACTTGAAATATCTTACTTATTATTGAAAACGTAAATTACAAAAATTGTTTAGTAAAAGAATACAAACCTTTTTCGTTATACGCATTTTTTCAATATTTGAATGAATATTTACTAAAATTTTGAAATATTTTACCCATTAGTTAGGATACGAGCCAGGGGTAGCAAAAAATAAGTTTTATACATTTTAAATAACAGATTTTTTTTTAAACATGTTAAAACTAATGTTAACTAGGTAGAATGGTAGGCATTAGTAACTCGCAGTCTGTAATTACAGTTCGATATCGATGTAGCATTATTGTCTCACAGGTTGGCAAAAAAAGGTTTTTTCCATTTATTTAAATTTGTTTTAAACACCAGCTCAGTTTTAAACAAGTTTTAAACATGTCAACCGTGATGCGAACACGTAGAAAGATTGTGCCGGCGCATAATAACGTTTGTTAACATTCGCTGACCAAATAAGGGGGTGAGGCAGGGCTGTCCGTTGAGCCCAACATTATTTAATATATACGTAGCTGACTTGGAAGAAACAATGAGGAAGGGGCAAGACGGAGGAGTGGTGGTGGGAAGGAAGAAGTATTGGACAATGGGATACGCAGATGACCTGACTCTGATGGCAGAGAATGAGCAGGGACTAAAGAGGATGATGGTCAGAGCGGACAAGTACTTCAGAAGAAAAAAACTGGAGGTAAACAGAGATAAAACGAAGGTGATGGTGTTTGGAAAGGGGGGAGGAAAGAGAAAGAAGATAAGATGGGAATGGTCAGGGACAGAAATTGAAGAGGTAAAGAGTATGAAGTACCTCGGATATGTTCTAACGAGGAACAACAGAGCAGAGCAGCATGTTAGAGAAAGGGTGAAGAAAGCAAGAATGGTTATGGGGAAGCTATGGAGCATAGGAGAGAGGAGGTTTGACGACGATATCAGGTGGAGAATGAAATTGTTTGACGGGATTGTGAAGAGTATCCTCATGTACGGAGTAGAGATCTGGGGATGGAAAGAATGGGAGATAGTAGAAAGGGTACAAGAGGGATACATGAGATGGATTATGGGATTAGACAGAACGACACCAGGATATATAGTGAGAGAGGAAATGAAGAGGGAAAAGCTGAGAGTAGGAGCCGGGGCGAGGGCGGCGAAGTATGAGGAGAAAATCAGGAGGGACGAAAGAAGGAAGATAATAAGAGAATGCTGGGAAGAAAGAATGAAGGAAGAACAAAAAGGTAAACTGTCGGAATGGGGAGAAACAAGGAAAGAGTACTATTGGAGATGTGGGATGGACATAAGGGAAGCTGAGCGAAAGAGAAATGAAGGAAGAAACATAGTAGAAGAATTGAGAAGGAGAGACAAGGAGGTACAGGAGCAGGAAAGAACAGTAAGAATAGACAATTCAAGGAATGTGAAAAGGTATAGGGAGATAAGGACGGTAGGAATACCTAAATATTTGAAAGGGAGGAGAGGAAAGGCAGGGGGCAGAGTTAGAAGGATTGCCAGATTAAGATGCGGAAATGAAGAACGGAGTAGTAGGTATTGGGCAAAACCGGAGGATAGGGTATGCAGAATGTGTAGAGAGGAGGAAGAATCCTTGGAACATCTTACAAAAAGATGTGGAAAGATGACAAAATGGGAGGGAGAGATAAAGGAGCTGTTGAGTGAAGAAGGAAAGGGAGAAAGGTGGGCGAGAGTACTCGAGGAAAGAAGGAAGGAATGCGGAGAGGTAAGACAGAACTGAGTACAGGAAGGAAGAAAGAGGCAATGGAGGAGGAAAGAAAAGAGGGAAGAGAAGCGAAGAAAGAAAGAGGGGAAGAACAACTGGAGTCAAGAAGGAAGGAGACCGGAGACGGAAGCTGAAAAGAGATTACGAAGAAAGAGATGAACACCGGAGGTAGAAGGTAGAAGAAGAAGAAGAAGAAAGAAAATCATAAAATTATATTATATTATTTTATTTTATTATATTATTATGATTATTTTTCTCAATGTAGTAGTTAAAACCCTATACGCCGGAAGGCCTAGGGGAAATAAAGAATTATATAATATAACATTCGCTGACCATCCAGAATATCACTTTACTTTTAAATGTACCCGGCAGTGGTGCAGTCAGGATCTTGTCTTGGGGAGGGCCGAATCAAAAATACAAATAAAAAATATGTAGACATTTATTATTTATTATATTATAATAAATAATAAATATATTCTTTGCAGAAGTTTATCAAATAGCTCATTTTCTCTTTTTGGTTTCTTGGACTTTATTCAGTCGGAATTAGGCACTGAAATGATTACAAAATTTGTTTATGTTTAATAAATCTCATATTCAATGAGTTAACATATTCCAAGAATGTTATTCCTAGTTGGGTAATATTTGATTTATAATTAAAAATGTTAATAATGATATATTTTTCTTTTTCATTAATAATTTTTAATTCATTGTCTGAATATATACGAGTGGTCAAACTTAAATCCTCATTTTTGGATTGTAAATATTTACATTATTAGCAATGTACAGCTAAATACTTTTTCTATTGATAATAACGAGATCGGGAAATTTCGTTTCTGTATTCCGCACATTAAAATATCTGCTAAAGAAGATGTCGTATTTTCTCTCCAGGTGGCAATTTCGTCCAGTGCATGAAAGACTGATTCTAATAGTTGTACCACAACGATGATCGAATACTGGTTTTCCACTCATCGTGTTGGGCACAATTGTTTAAGTTTCTAGTGTTTCGTTTCAGGAGCGAATTCATTATTTTTTTCGGACAATACTGTATTTCGTTTTGGTGTTTCAAAAAACACATACATTTTTTCAACTGTTCCAAAACAATTACTGACATCACGTATTGTCGAAGACTTAGATAGTAATAGATTTAGGGAATGAGCTACACAATGTAAATATCAGCAGGGTATCTTTGTCTGACGTAAGCCTGAACTCCTTCTACTTCACCAGTAATTATACTTATTGACAACGAGTAAAAATCGGTGAGAAACTAACCTCGAGCCGTACATTTGCAATTTTTACCTTTTAACTTGCAAAATGTACCCTGTCTGGCCTGCCCTGGTGTAAATAGATTTTTTTTACCTCATTTTGCGTTTATATTTAATTACGCAAGCATCCACAATGGCTTACACTGCGGTTGGCCTCAATAAGGCCATGGACATCGCACATCTGCCAATATGTGTGAATATTCACATTTATCTATAAAACAAAACCAAAGACCGATTTTTAGATTGCGATTTTCTCCAAACCAAAATGTGTATTTATACGAAAAAAAAAATGGTCAATATTGTTTACAACGTAATTTTAAATTAAATTACTGTTGCGGTTAACAAATTTTATCTTCAACTCCCCAAGCTGTGCCGGGTAATCTGCTAGTATTGCATAATACTTCATAATAATTGTGCTAATTCTGATAGCCCTGGGGGGCGCCCCCCCTGGGCTGCGCCACTGATACCCGGGCACACAGAATGTTTGTCATTACTTGTCAGCGCATGTCGTATGCGCCGATAAATAAACAGGAATCTTTGAATTGTTATATTTTACCTTACTTCTTTGATATTTTGTTGATTTTGTTATGGATTTGTTTTACAACATCTAGTCTGCAGAAGTAGCAAATTTTAGTGTGTATACAATACCCCTCAAGCAGTTACAGGAACATTTTTTGATGAAGAAATTTTAGTAAACCGACGCAGGTGCTCAACAGGCGCCGACACAATATTTCTACCAATTCATACCTTTAATAACAGCATAAATATGTAAAAAAAAAATGGTTTAGATAGAAGAAACGATTATTTTCTGTTCAATGCAGTTTTTAATAAAATGAATTTTTGGGGGACGTGAGCGCTACCTATAAACTTGAAATATCTAATTTATTATTTACTTGACAGCAAAAATGTATATAAGAATAGTTGCTTAGTATGAAGAAACGATTATTTTCTGATGAATGTAGTTCTTTATTACATAATCATTTGAGACAATGCAAATTTCTGATGTTTCAATGAATATTTAATATAAAATAAAGGGCTGTTTAAATACTACTGTAAAAACGTTTACTATCGGTTGTTAACCTATATATTTTATCTTCATAATAATCCGTTCATTTTATTTTTATTCAACTATGCTTTGAGAACAGGAATAGTTTAGTTTCTGACATCTTTGTATCCACGGTAGGTAGTCTGTTTCTACACAGGTCTGTAGCCTCAGGCTAGATGAGAGGTCTAAAAATGTTGTAGGTATAATAAGCCACATGTTAGAAACATACAACCGCTGTTCACTAAAGTTTGGGGTATTTTATTTCATAGGGTAGGAAATATTAAACAGAAATTGTATAATGGTCTTTTGAAATTTGGTCAGTGTTTAGTTATTATACATGTTTCAGTAGAATATGTTCAATACAGATTTGTACGGTTAAATAAATAATTTATGTTAACATATATATGCTAATTATGATATTTGAATATTATTGTTACACAGATTATTCCTTAAAAATAAAAGATACAGAATTTGCATTTCATATTACAGTAATTATACAATGAATTTGGAATGAATTATTGTAATTCTATACATACAAATTGTATACTATATATACGTTTCAAAAGTATTCAAAAGGGAAAAAAGCTGTATTATAAATTATTGTTTTTGATATTCGAACTTAATTTTCTTACCCTTGATTACCTTGAAGTTTAGGTAATCTTTTTAAGATGGCAGCGCCAAAGTGGCAAAATCGAAACTAATCTAATATATAATTTTTTAAATGATATTTATTTTTTCCTGTCTCTATTTCCTCTTGGGTACTTACAATTGGATTGACTTAATTTCTCAAATCTCGAATATGGGCAACTCGCTGTAGTGGCCCCTTTACTATAACCATACTTTCCTACGCGCTCTAGCGGCTCCCTAGAGGATTTATCTTTATGTCCCTCATATGATTCTTTACAGTTTTATTATGAGTGTCCGGTGATTAGTATATTTATCATTTTACTTAAAATGAGGTCTATAGTGTTTATTTTAGTTACATATGCGTCATTTTTGTTAGATGATAAATTGATAACTAACATACTCTTAGAGGCGCGCGCCCATGATTTTTTCTTGGGGGGGGACTCGGAAGACAAACAATTTTATTAGTGGGTGCAGAAGCAAAAAATTTTTGGGGTGGACGACAATATATTGTATTTATGGTTTATTTATTTTTATTCTATTTATTTGTATTTATTTTATTTTATCTGTATCGACTTATTTAATTTATTTTAAAAACGTTTATATTTAATTTTATTCATTTATTTTATAATTTCTATATTTTTACAATTTCATTTGACTTGCATTTTCATTTTATTTTAATTATATATTTTAAAGTGTATATTTTATAATTTTATATTTCTTATGTATTAATTATTTATTTATTTATTTATTTTATTTCACGTTATACTTACTCAGATTCTACATTATACATTACACTCTCATTTATACTGTTATATATATATATATATATATATATATATATATATATATATATATATATATATTTATTATAGTTACACTACATTCTATTGTTATACACTTATATTAATTATCCTATTGTAGCTCCGATGAAGAATAAAACTTATTCGAAACTTGTCAGCTGATTTGATTAGTTTTCATTGCTGTTCGCAACCCGTACAACCTCCTTCTTCCATTAGTATCTACGGACACGACTACTCCAAACACATAATGTAAATGTCAAAAAAATATATATATATATATGATATTTTCATCCTTTACTGATAAAAAAAAATATGTGATTGTTAAGAGCTTCCATGTGATAACCCCCAAAATTTTACAAACATATATAAATATATATTTCGATAAACACGTTTTTGTTTATATTTTTTACGCAATATGTTTTTTTATCAATTTTTTTTTTGTATGTAGTGCAGAGTTATACCTACACATGTCAAATAACAATTCTCTAGATCCAGCAATTTTTCCATAGTTTCTACCGAACTCATTAGTGGCAGTCTAAGGGTTTCTTAATCAAACCTACGAAAACAAAAAGTCACAGAGAACATAGGAATATTCATTTTATATTAATTTCAATACTGATCCCATTAAAAAATAGTCTATATGTTGTATAACGTCGTGATTTTACAGTACGATTATTTTAAATTTTTAAAATTTTCGTTTCACTGGACTTAAAGGGGGGGCACGTGCCCCCAGTGCCCTCCTCTGAATACGCCAGTGGCTCATGCGTAGTTTTTCCATCCAAATCTTCCCTAACATTTTCTTTCTTTTTATACTCGTCACGTGTCTTAGCCACTGTAATCATTTCCTCTTATTTTCTGTGACACTGGTATGGTTTTCGAATTTCTACATTCTTGCTGCTTTTTTATTTATTAATGATCTGTGTGGAGTAAACATTTCGGCGTATTTTGTTTTCAAAATGTCAGTGATTGTGATTACTGTCGATCTTGTTTTATTATATCTTTATATTTTAATAAGCGTAATGTAGTTTGACAATTTTGCCTGCGCAGAGTATATTAAAAGTTTTTTTTTCCAAAATTATTTATTATTAATTTAATTTTTTAACTATAAAATAGCCCCGACAGTTATTGCGGTTTTAATTGTTTCTTAAAAATCCTTTTTAGATACATTGTAAGCGACAGACGCAGTTTCAGTTGCATGCCGCATATCTATGTAGTTGTCGTTTATGTAGTTGTTGTTTATGCGCTCTAGCACCTTTGATAAGATTTCTAGGGAAGAACTCCTTTTCTACAAGCCTAAGCTACACATTTCGCTGTTATACTCGGGTCGTCGTGCGGGAGTTGGCGATGATGATAATGCCAGTATGCTATAGGTGCACGAGGGCTCTTACTATCTTAAGCCATACGATGCACGGTGGTCACACCACATTTTAACAAAATTACAATTTAAAACTATAAAGTTATATGAATACTTAAAAAAGGGCAATGTTATTAGTGAAGTGATTAATTTTGATTATAAAATAAGACAATAACGTTCTAGAAAATATTTATTTATTATCAAGGCAGTTCCGGCTCGTAAGAGGAGGAACTTGTCTCTGGATGCAAGTTATTGTCACGTGAGTGGTATCACCTTGCTGATAATAGAACAAAATGAGTGAAATAAAAAAAAACATACCATAATCCAACAATGCAAAATTTCAAAAGCTAGCAGATTAACTTGAGTAGCTTTAAGTACGTCTTAAGTAATTTTTCTGAAAAAATCTAAATTTAATGTTTAATCATAATGTAAGTCATAAATAAGAATTACAGAATTTAAAATGCAACATTAATTTGAATCTTTCATAAATGCATTATTTAAAAAAGTTTGTAAATAAGTATTGAATATTTCATAATATACAGGGTGGTCTTCAAGAGACACGCATTGGCGACTTGTTAGCTATCAACTTGAAAACTCACCCCAGTTCTGAAAAGTTTTATCCCCCATGGTGCGGAACTATTGACCCACCCTATATATTGCTTCCACGCTTGTATAATGTACTATCGAATACACACTGAAATATACGTACCCCTAATAACTAGTTGTTCGAATTAGATTTATTGAATATTTTTCAGTCCAACGACAAAAATGTAAAGCAGGGGGCTACACTAATGGGATTTTACACTATTTTTATTGATTCAGCGTTTTATATAACTAGTAAAGGAGACTATTCTAGAATAGCATGTATTCTTCTTCTTCTTTCTTGCGCACAATCAGTCGGGTTGACTTTTGGCCTCATTCCATCTTGATCTGTTAATTGTCTGGTCTTTCTGTGTCCTGTATACTAATATTTGTTAGACCTGTCCATCTAGTTAGTAGATCTTTCCATCTTTTGTGAGGTTTTGCCCTTGATCAACGGGTATTTAATCTTCCTTTCTACATACTTCTAACAATTCCTAGCATAAATGTGTTAATGAATATGTAGTAACCAAATATCACAAATGACATAAGAGGTAGACGATTGCAGTGGATGTGACATGTGATTAAACTGATAGAATACGGAGTTGATATTTTTAGGACAAGGGTTAAAAAGTAGCCAAATGATTCGTGTAGTTGTCGGACGGTTGGATACTGCGGTCCCTAGCTTCCATTTAAACTAGAATGAATTAATGATAAAAAAATTCTAACAAGACCTAGTCTTGTGTGAAATGTTTATTTAGTCACACACACACACACACACACACACACACACACACACACACACACACACACACACACACACACACACACACACACACACACACACACACACACACACACACACACACACACACACACACACACACACACACACACACACACACACACACACACACACACACACACACACACACACACACACACACACACACACACACACACACACACACACACACACACACACACACACACACACACACACACACACACACACACACACACACACACACACACACACACACACACACACACACACACACACACACACACACACACACACACACACACACACACACACACACACACACACACACACACACACACACACACACACACACACACACACACACACACACACACACACACACACACACACACACACACACACACACACACACACACACACACACACACACACACACACACACACACACACACACACACACACACACACACACACACACACACACACACACACACATATATATATATATATATATATATATATATATATATATATATATATATATATATATATATATATATATATATATATATATATATATATATATAGTTAGACGAGTAAATAAGAACTTTTATTTCTCCTTATATATACATATATATATATTATCATTTTTTTATCTTCTTTATATACCCACTATTCTTCTTTCCATTTAACTTTATTGTGGCCGGCGCCTATAGACGCTGGTTAACCGGCAATTGGCAATTTTTTAATGACGACCTTTAAATAAACTGGCGCCGGTAACAAGTTTTCAAAAAGTTTCGAGAACATGCCAGTAGCTGCTGGAAACTTGAATAGTTTTATGGCAACTCATCTGTTTCTTCGATCCATTTCAGTAGGACCATATTTAATGCCAGCTATGTTTCATGGGCCAGATTAAGTTGGACAGGGACCACATATTCAAAAATGAAGACAGAGGGAGAGAAATTCATAAAATAATTTGATTTATTATTATTTAGTGGTGAGGCGGAGAAATTCAGAAAATAACTTAATGGTGCCTTTAAAAGTTAACGCTGGTGTTAACTTAACCTATTTTATAGTCAATGTCATGTTACTAAAATAAATGGAATAAAATAAAATATGGTAAGAGTATTAATTATTATAAGATAAAATTCAAACTATATATTACTCTTTAAAGTGAATACTCTTTAAAGTTACCAAACGCAAGTTTAAGAAATTGTGTAGAAAAGTTGTATTGTATAGAAATGGAGTATTGAAAAGCAGTTTTGGTATGATACATTATTTGAAGAAATAATTGATGAAATGATAATGAAGATAACAACAATTTTATTCCACATAATCCAAGTTATAACAATTTGTTTATCTTTACAAAGTATTTTAACACCTCGCGTTAACATGTATGATATTAACGCCTACAAATGCTCTTACAGAGTAGCTTATTTCGAAAAACGCGTTTGAGATGGTATTAAAATAAGAATTTTAATGTGACGCATTTCTTACAGAATACACCCGATACTGTGTCAAAACTAACGTTGCTTCAGCAACTCATAGTTGAGCTATAAGATATTAAAAATCACGGTAAAAGTTCATATGTACCATATTTCTGCATTAGAACAATTCCACAAAGTATAAACTCGTCATTCGAAAAACGTAGTTTTGACTTGCTGTGAAATAAAATTACTTATTAATATGTCCGTATGTGACTTACAACTAGGGATGTTCCGATACTATTGATACGATACCAGTATCGATATTTTTCATTCAATATCGCGATTTTAGTATCGATACTAATCTTCCGATACTTTATTAATATCAGTACATTTGACCCTGTATCGTATCGTTTATTTTATTTTATTTTTTTTGTTAAATAAATATCATAAAAATAAATATTTCTGTGATTAAATTTTTTTCAATAAGAAACATTTCTAAAAATTGTACTCTTGTAAAAACTGGTAGAAGAGGTACGCAATCGCAATGGCGCAGGACATAGTACGCCAAGACACATATGTTGAAAGTTGCTGGCGCATTTTTCCTCTATGTTTGAGGTTATGAAATGTTATTGGTTATTTTCATATTTTAATTAAAAATGTCACCACCAAGAAGCAAAGTGTGGACCTATTTTACCAATATAGACTAAGGAGTTTTGTCGGTGCTTGCAATGAAGAAGAGTAGAGTGTTTAATTCTATTTTAAACAATCACTCAGACCTATAGGCTTCAGCAAGAGTTTATATAGACACCAGTTTTGCAAGTGAAAGATAATCCCTTTATAAAATGTTTATTATCTACTATCGTATTCCTATTTTCTTAATTCTGCTGTCCTAGATTTTTACTAACTAAACCTAAGCTAAGGTTTTTTGTTTTACTTTTGTTAGAAAATATATTTATTTATTTTTCCTATCGATACAGCTTTTTATCAGAGCCCACCCATCTGTTCCATTTTTGGAACAGATTTTTTCCGCGCTTATTCGTTTTCGTCCATACATATGTTTCTTTTTTGTGAGGTTTAGTTTACGTCTTGATAAGTAAATGGGCTGTTGTAGGCGTTAGTAGCCGTAGATATTGTGCACCAAAAAGTTTAAGTAGCAATATATTTGAACATTTGAAGCAATAATGATGATGATAGTAAATATCAACTGAAAAGTCCGTCTGACCTTTGGCTATACTAAATATGGTTTTATGTTTTGTATGGTTGTTTTCAAAGATATATTTAAGTTTATATAGTCATTTTTATACTGTGATTTTTTGTATAATGAATTTTGTTAACCCAGGATATTATAACTACTATTTTCAAAATATTATTACTATAATTTAAAAAATAACATATTACAATTTATCAGTAAGCTGAAGGCAATTCTGTACTATTATTTCTTGGATTAGACTTTGGAATATTGATTCAGATTCGTTTTATTAATCATAATTTAAAATAAACCAAATTCTGCTTAATATCAGTAATCTTGCATGTCTGGAGAGATAATATTCGTAATAATATCTACCACGTTTGTTCGACTATCTGCACATACAAATCATATGTAAATATTAGAATTATCCCGAGTTACAACTTTTGAATATGTCCTTGAAATTGACTGCGAATAATTGAAGTTTGCAATATTAAATTTAAAAATAATGCGTAACCATGAATGTATTTACCTTATACGATAATAATTTATGCATTACAAATATTTAGTAATTACTGTAATTAATTGTTTAAAAAATCTTCAAAGAATTTTTTAATGTATATGTTGTTAAGTCAAGCGTTAAAGATAAATTTTATGTTAGCAATAAATTATTAAATATTTAACATTTCTGTAAAGCCGAACGTGATTTTTCATGGGAAAAATTTCTGTAATAAAATTAGTAGCTATATTTGTTTTTTTTTTTAATTTGATCGTTTTCATACGCGTTTCAGATGGCTGTGACATACATCCACAAAAAAACATTTTTCTGTCTGTCCGAGATTCAAGCAAAACCGACTGGACATTTTTTCCTATATTTAATGATGACAGAAAAACCCCGGCTTCATTCAGGGGGATGAAAACTAAAAATTTGAAATATTTCAAAGCGCAAATAGCCATCGTTGCTGTGGTCCAAAATTTTTAACAAACTAGTTAATTTGAAATTTGTATCACTTATTACAGACCAGTATTTTTTTTTTTTATTAGGGGCTCAGTAGTTCTTTTTTTATATTTTAGTGAATACTTGGGGGGCTAAAGTCCGTAAGCCTGCCCCATGTCTGCGCGCCTGGATATATTCAAATTCATATGTATATTTTCAAACCAAAGATAAATAAAAACTTAATTTATAAGGATACTAATAATGCAAAGCAATAATGTAATGATAAATTTAAAAAATTATATGTATTCGACATACTTCAAAATCGACTTACGTCAAAATTGACTTACGACGGAGTCGTAGAAACGGAACTCCGTAATAAGTCTATGACTACCTCTGTTTGGTAGGATATTAGTGGTCACCTATTATAGATTCACCTTAATCTTAAAGGAAGGGCGGGAACCTCTGCTAGTTAATAATAAAACTGTTTTAAAACATCGTTTATTACGCCCTCTCTTGTTTGTCAGAGTACTCATGGACTGGCTGATACTCTTCCTGAGAGAATCGAACTTACTGTGAAATCTTGCACCTTATTTTAATGTGTTCTATTTCTAGACTGTGATATTCGATGGTAATTGGCCTCTTTACAGCCCCTTATCATCACCCAGCGTCTGTTCAATTTTTCGAACAGACTTTTATCTTATTTATTTGTATTTGTCCGTGCAAAATTTATTTTATTGAGTAGGCGTATTTTTATTGATTTTATTTATTTATTTATTGTTTTTTAATATGTAGTGGTGTCATTGGCTGCGTTAGGCGCGAATAGCCATAGTTGCTGTGCGCCAATTTTTTTTTAAACTAATTAACTAACTCTCTTGTTTGTTCTCAAATGGAAATAAGCACAGTCATAGACTTTCGTCCATTTCCTGTCGTTAAAATGTTTGTCTGTATGTGTCATTATTGAATAGAATAGTCGTTTCAACTTAAGACATAAAAAATTCCATGTTGTCACAAATTACCAAAAATTGTTTCTTTTATTCGCCGCTCCCGATATTCGAATACCAATTTGATTACCTCATGTAAACACGCCGGTATTCAATTATATAAGGTTCAATTTTCACATGTGTTTTTATTCAATTCGTTGAACTAATCAAAGACAACAAAACGGGAAGAAACTTGCTCACAATATTCGTAAAAAATGTAGCTTTCTTTCCATTATTCGGTACCTGGCGTACGTTTTTTTATTCCCTAGAGTCGCTACCCTCATCTTATGGTTAACAATTTAGTGCCTACCATTTAGATTCTACTGCAGTACCATATAAAATCTGTACAAAATATTTTAGAAAAATTGCTACATGTTTTATTTAAGTATTGTATAATTTTTCTACTATATGAGAATAAGAACCAGTATGTTATCGCCCGTTTTACTGAACTTATGTTCATGTTTATGGGCTGTTTACTTTATAACAACGTAAAATTAATATGCTAGATTAAATAGAACTGGATTTTTGTATCTATACCTATTACTTAAATACTTCGAAATAATATTTTTAAAACTTCGAAGCTAACTAAATAGATTCAGAGTTATCAATTTGGTTAGCCATATCAAAAAAAAATGCTCATAATAATAATGATATATTGTTATTATAATTATATTGTATGTTGTTAATTGGCGGTTTATGGACGACTCATATACACCGTTCCCTCTAAGTTGCGCGCGTGCGCGCACGCTCAGTGTCTTCATCCCTGCCGCGCAGTTAAAATATCACTCGCCGACGTAATGTTGCAAGTTTTTGGGCTTAAATGCGTATTGTTAATTATATATATATGTTAATTAAAAAAAAAATGTATAAATTTCAAAATTATTTCCTCCTCTAAAATTCTGCCCACAAGAATTTTATAGCTGCTATGTCAAATTTTTTAGCGCCCAGTGCCCATTCCGGTTTAGAGGGAACATTGCTCATAGAGACTGAAAATATTGGAAGTTTTTTATTATCTATTTCTTTGTTTTTTAACGAAATTGTTTTCGCAACCGAAAATGGTTTTCGATTGTCATTGACTCGGTTCATTGTACGAGGGCGGATTAAAAAGTTGTGCGAACTCCTAGGCGTAGATGGCACTGGTAAAATTAAATATGTGAGGTTATGTTCTATCACATGTCAATAAAATTTTATTTCGGTCTGATTTTTAGTTTGGTTTTAACAATAGCGAGAATCAGTCTGTGTGGTTTTGTTTACGAAATGGAACATTTTGAATATCGCACAGTCATCTTTTAAAAAAAGAGTTGTTGGCGAAGGAAATCCATGGCGATATAGTTATTACAGTGGGTGAGGATGTCCCTTCGTATGCAGCCATTTGCCGCTGGATGAACGAGTTCAAGAGAGAAAGAATCAGTGCCAAAGGGGATCGCTGTAAAGGACGTCCAAAAATAGCCATAGCACCGGAAATTGTTGACAAAATCCACTAGGCCATTTTAAATGACCGACGACTAAAGTTGTCAGAGGTAGCTGGCATATCGAAGAAACGCGTAGGTACATTTTATTTTAACCGAGGATTTGGATATGCGGAAGCTAGCCATAAGATAGGTACCGAATTTGTTCTCTCCGGAGAACAAACTCATTCGATGTACATTTTCTTAGGCTGGTTTGGATAGGTTGAATAAAAATCCGGTGGATTTTTGCGTCGCTTCGTGACCATGTTAAGACGTAGTTCCATTATTATAGGCTAGAGACCAAGGAACAGTCCAAACAATTCATCGCGGTTCCCCGATTCCAAAGAAGGCAAATGTGATCCCATCAGACGGAAAAATTATGGCATCCATTTTTTCGAACGCGAAAGTGTTCTTATACATAGACTATCTTCCAAAAGTCCAAGTTTGGCAATAAAGAAAATCCTGTACCACTATGACATTGCCCCTGCCCGTTCCAGCGGCATTGTAACTCTAATCCTGGAAAAATTAAAGCCTGAAGTAGTTGGTCATCTACCATATTTGCCAGATCTGGCACTCTCTGACTTATATCTCTTTCTAAACCTAAAAAATGTCTAGTTGCAAAGAGTTTTCGGTCGGATGACGAGATCATGATCTCCATAAATGGAATCTTGGATTCTCACGAAATAAAATAACACTTCAAGAAGATCATACAGGTGCTCCAGCATTGCTGGACTAAGTTTATAAGAATTAAGAAGTGATTATATATATAAATAAAAATTAAATTAAAATAAAAAAATCCTTCATTTTCATTCGTACTATTTTTCATCCCACCCTCATATTCTATTATAAAAGCAAAATTCTTAAATTGATATAAATTTCGATATATTGAAACACGTGTTGTATGACAGATAGGCTTGTTGGAACAAGTTGACAAAATCCAGTTCTTAATTTACGATTATATAAAATGAATCATGAAAAAATATGGTCCGCTAATATCCCCAGACAATATACCGCAGCAAACAGTCATTCTGCGCGACTGTAAAGGTCGTTGACGTATCAATTTTGGATTCTCAGTTGCCCAGTAGCGGCTATTCTGTTTGTTCATATAGCCACTGAGGTCAAATTGTGCTATGCCATTCATAAATATAGTTTCGTCAGTCATGAAAAATATGTTTGGATAATCACAGTATTGCGCTGAGGATAGAGTCGACCAGGCGCCCAACATTATATGCAATACGTAACTTTTAAATCTGAGTATTATTATTATTATGATTTATTTATCATATATATAAAATCTTTATTGCAATGTCTTATTACATAAAAATATTTGATATATTACATATATTAGAACATACATATTCCTAAGCTACTATGTACATTTTTTTACTTTATTTTTTAATTTGTGAACTTTTATATTATATTTACAACTAGATTATGAGTGTGGTAAAAAAAGGCAGGAAAAAAACACACATTATTTATCATATAAATTTTACATGTATACATAGATTACATAGTATAATACTGATAAATAATCATTATTGTAAGATTATCTCCAATGCAATTAGAGTATAATATCACAATTGTACCACTGTACACTGCAAGAGTCTGTATGTGGTTTTATAAAATCATTTCTTACAACGATTGTTCAAAGATCCTTAGCTTAGATTTATAACATAAAATAATTATTTCTAAGTACAGGATAAACAAAATAAACTTCACTCAAAAATAAACAATTTTCACAAATATACGTGTTCATTCTACTACATCTAAAATTTGTAGTATATCTGTAAGAGTAAGAGACTTACAGAAATTTTTAAATATTTTATATATGTTACTGTTGTTTATTGTGACTTCATTATCTTCAAGGAACTTTTGGAAACTGTTAAATACTCGAGGCAAAAAGTAGGTGTAACAATTTTGTCCAATTTTTTTTAACTTTTTTACCAGCGGCTTTATACTTATTTCTCGTTTGGTAATTATGGTTTACTGTTGTTAAATGTTCAGGATGTTTTTTCCCATATTTTAATATTCTAAAGAAATAAAGTTGGGTAACATCCATAACATCAGCTTCCTTAAACAATGCATTTGTTGGATACAGAATGCGTTTTTGACGAATTATTTTTAGAATGATTTTCTGTGCTATTTTTAATTTATTAATATGGACATCCGCAGCGCCTCCTCATGATAATATCCCATAATGATTGGACAAGTGCATAGTAAAAAGTATATAGAATTTTTCTTGGCATTATATGATTTATAACAAGAAAACCACTGTATTTTATTTTATTTTCGATTATTTTATTTCAGTTCCATAAAAAAACATCGTTCTCTCTTCTTTTGCCGACCTTGTAGTAATAATGATTACCTTGATCAGTAAAACAAAGTGACCAAACCGCAAAGAAAAGGCAGTAACAAGATCACAAATTTTGTATCAACACGCACGCTTATGCAGAGAGAAATATGCTCGAACTTCATTCGGATCTTTTCGAGCTCCAGTGCTGCTGTAAGTTGTAAAAAATGCAGTTATTCATCGTTGTTGCAAAATTGATCTTAAGATGCTGTTATCTAAATGCGTTTTATACAACGGGGCCAATTAATTCTAGCCCGAATACAGTAGGAACATGACTATAATATTTTTCAATGACCAGTCTCAATATTTACAATAAAAATTCACAAAAATAAATATTTACACAAAATACTTCCTGCAAGTAGGTTATTAGGTTGCCGACCTCGGTAGCGCTGAGGGAGTTCTAAAAGTTCAGGGTTCGAATCCCAGTTAGGGCATGGGTATTTGTATTCGTCCTTATTACCTTATCCTCATTAAATCAAACGAATTTTAAATATAAATAGCTCCAGACTAATCGTGAACATACGAAGTTAAAGATATATTATACTTTGTCCAACGACTTCATTACAGGAGAGATAGGGCTAATTTTGAGGAAAGTTTACACTGTGTAAATATAAGTGCCAGCATCTCTAACTAAAAGTATATAAAATGTATATTTTGATAGTTTATTTTGTTTATGAATAAAATAACAAATAAATTTGTTATATAAATTGAGATTTTAATTTTTTTTTTATGCATTATTATTATTTACCCATTAACAAAAAATCTGGTTATTTCTTGCAATGTTTAAAATTTTTTCTGTGTGAATTAGCCTCCTAGCTTGTGCATTCAAGTCGTTAGACACAAAATAACAAGCAGGGCCCGGCCTCTCTTAAGCAATCCCTTAAGGCGCTCCTGCTATTTTAACAATGTTAGTCGGTATTGGGAGTTCGACTTGGTAACTTATTCACAGCTAGCCACACAGGAACTACAGCGCTACAGCGCTACAGTCATCCCCAATTTTCTTTCTAGTTATCGAAATATAAACAAAGGTGATAATCATGTCCGGCGAATGTGGGAGATTAATTTATTTTTTCTTGTTCCCTCTTTAAACGTGATGGCCAGGCACTGTAGTTTGTTCTCTGGCGTCAAGTCGCAAGGTTTCTTGCTTGTTTCATTTACAACGTTTTTTAGCTGAAGCAAATAATGCTTTATTGAATTATAATTTAATTAGATATTACATCATTATTTCTCATATAATTTGTCATTATTTTAAATCGTTAAAATTTATTAAGAGTGTACCGTTAAGTGATTAATCACTGCGTTCGCGGATGAAATCTGTGACAAGTTATAGTACGACGTGCCTGCGCATTATGCCTTCCCAACAACAAAAATCCAGTCAGAATCTCAATATCAAAATCAGCAAAGAGCACGCGCGTGATTCTCTAAACTGTAAGAGACTGTTTGAACGATGTTGATATAAAGTTTAATTGTTTCATCACTGACATTAAAGGCAATGGCAACACATCATTACTCACTTTAGCATAATTGAGAGATGTTGGTCAAAGCAGTTTTTATTTATTTTGAGCGGATCTTTCTTTTAATGTATTCTCCTCAAATACAGAAAAATTTCGGTAAAGATCTGTAGGCTTGGATACAAATTTAAACTTGTGTACAATAAACATGTACGTATTACGTTAAGTTGAACGTTATTTTTAAAGGGTTCATACACTTAAAATTAAACTTGTATTTTACGATACTTGATAAAATATGTAATGTTCCTCTTAATAACAATAAACACAAAACCGCATGAACTTATTACCATTACCGCAGATTGTGGCATTTAATAGAGAAGATATTCAAATTTATATTTTTCTGAAGCTTTTTACCTTCGCGAAAATTTAATATCTGTGTTGTTTGTTTAGGAAATTATGGCGCTATAAACCGTGAACTTTGTTATGGTTTTGTTATATGGTTTTTATTTTATTTTCGTTTCATGTTTGTGCAAAAGCAAAATTAAAACGCTGTGTCAGTAAACATGCTAGTACCAAATTTTATTCGGGTTTTATTTTTTGTTTAATTTTCGTTAATGGCAATGACAATACACGATTTTTCAATTAGTGTACTAGATCAATCACTATGTTATGTTGCCATTTCCGAAGTTACTGTACTTAATTTCATTGCCCTACAAAAACAGTTCACAATTAAATTATCCTCATTGTGACATGTGTTCATTTCTATTGAAAGATTTGCACGATAACATACATTCATGTAATTATAATATTTTATTTTACTGTTCCATTGTTATTATTGACAGCATCCTGTTTTAAATGTTATTGATAAAATTGAAATATTACTAAATATATTTTAGTTGATGATTTTATAGTTGAAATTTGTTTAAAAACTTTGAGTTGTTCATGAGGGTTTAAAGTAAGAATCATAAATGTCAAAGGGCAGATACGTGGGTATAAATGTCGTCTTCCAATTAATATTTATTGTACGCTGGAGCTTTTGTTACCCAAAGGTATTCCCTTGTCAGATTTCATATTTTAAGTGCTAACGAAAACTTTCTTGTGACAAAATATTTTCACCTATTTAGTGCTATGGACGTGTTAATACTAATTACCCATTACAACTATATTTTCGATACCTCAAAATTATCCAGACTCAGCAAAGAATGCTACGATCTGGTGCCGGGTACTAGGTCCCCTATGATAAAATAAGATAAAGGGCGAATGAGAACATCTCCATTGAAACGCATTTTAACGAACATTATTAAATTAAATTGTTACATATATGAAAAAAATTTATGTGAAGTGTGAATTTTCACACATTGCAGGCTTTCGCAGGTATATAATAAGTAAAAGCGGCATGCTGAGTGTGTACGACAAATTTTGCTTTGTAGTAATCACGGCAAAATGAACGATATTTTTAAAATAATTTATCATCTGTTAATCTAAGAGCTTTAAAAACAAATTTTATGTTAAATTATTTTTTTGTTAATTTTAATTCGAATGTCTAATACCATTATTTAGTTTTCTAAATATGCAGTATTTTTTGTTGTTGTTTTAAGTCATAACCTCCGCCCCTCTGATTTCGTATACATTGAATCATAGAATTAAATTAATAATTTCAACAATTGCTACTGGTTATTAAATTTACGCTTTTAAAAATTAAATGGAACATTTGCCAAAATATAACTAGAATTTTGAAAAAATAATCTAAACAAAATAAAAATGCAAAAACAACTGAAAAAATAATATTGTCTCCGCCTGGAAGCGAACCTGAATTTTCAATTTAGAAAGCGAGAATGTTAACCATTACACCAAGAAAACGTATTGATTTACTGTGTTATATAACATATTAAATATTTACATCGTGAACAAAAAAACACAAAAAATGCGTTATTTTCCGAAAACATAATCTGATCAAAAATTCCTGTTGTACTATTCCGGTTCACACCAATGTACATTACTCAGAATTTTTTCAGATTTTTAGTTTAAACCATCTGGGCTACAGGGTGTGGAACAAAATTTTTTTGCAGAATTTTGACAAAAATCGCGTAGAAATAATTTATTTTGAAAAAATAATATTTTGATCGTTAATCCACGTACTAAGGGTTTTCATTTCAAAAATATATTTTTTTCGATGAGCACATATTTGTTTATATTTTTAGGGTTATATGTTTTAGTATTTTTCCTATGTGTGGGTCATAGAGTTGTATAAGCATGCCAAATTCAACTCTCTAGGTTTAGCCGTTTGGCTACAATTGTTATTGAACAGACAGACAGACGAGAAAATGACGGTATAAGGATTTTTTGGTCATACCTACAAAACCCTAAAAAAGCGATTCTTCAGAAGATTACAAATATCTTGTTTTAAACTTTTTCAATAATAATTTTCAGCTTCCCTAAATCAATAGTTCCAAATATATTTAAGTTGGCAGTGTTCCTTGCTGCTCTGTTCCCCGCTGTGACCTATTGTCGATGAATGTTAATTTTTTAAACTAATCTACATATTAGTGGCAACCCTATACTTTTTGTTCACCCTAAAAGTGGTTCAGGCTCCCTCGGGAGCCGATCTATAGTTGGAAAAATGTTAAGCTAAATTAATGTTGTCAGAATTAGATTTAGGTTGCATGTTTCACATCAGGGCATACTTCCCTTCGGTTCCTCTTAAAAGAATTTTTATAAAAAAATTGGTGAACTTGCAGAAAATACGATGAATCGGAAAGAATTGCCGGGAACCCATTCTCGGGCTAGATTCTGGTTTGTCTTATTGCTAAAATCTGAATTAATGTGATATGAGAAAACCAGAGGTGTGCAAATGATGGCCTTTTCAACGTTTTCAGGTGGCACTTTGCGACGTATATAAATTCTTCTTATGTAAACCGCATGGATTAAGTCCTTCCGGAAGACCACCTAAACTTTGAAGAGGTAGTTGACCTACATAAAAATTTAAAACTATATATTTTAAAATTAAAAAAAAAAAAAAATGTGAGGTATGATTTTTCACATATATGTATATGTATATATGTATATGTTTTGTGAGTGTCTAGTACAAGAAATTATGGATACTCATTAATAATCATAAAACTCGATAATGCTATCATCTATCAACTTACATGTGTACTTATTTACGAGGTGCGTGCGCATCGAGCTTGTTGTACAGTTGTCCAGTTAGTCAATTAAGTACTGTTAACATGGTATCACAAAAAACTTAATTAGATCAAAAATTCCTGTTGAACTATGCCGGTTCACATTAATGGCATTACTAAGGTGTGTGACAAAAGATGTATAACATGTTTTGGTAACAATCGTATTAAAAAAAATTTTAAAAAAAATCTATTTATTGTTTTATAATCTACGCTTTAGGAACTTTCTTTTGATATCACGCAATAACTTTTTAAAAAATAATATTTTTCCCACACAAAAATTCGATATTTTTCGGAAACTAATCTGATTAAAAATCCCTCTTGCAAATATGGCGTGGGATAAAGTTTAAAGCATTTTTTGGCGAATATCGTGTAAAAAAAATTGTTTTATATTATTTTATTTTTTCAAAAATAAATATTTACTCAAAATAAAAAAAAAATATTTAGTTTTTCGTTTTGTTTATATTTTTCGGGCGATGTGTATTTGAAGTCTCAGTATTTTTCCTAAATGTGGGCAGAGCTGTATATGCATCCCAAATTTCAAAAACAGTGTTTAAATTGATGGATTTGGCTCGTAAGGTCTGTCACTATTCTTTATTTATTTACTATTGATAAAGGATTTTGAACCCAGCTTTATTTTGATTACTAATATTTAAGTATTTATATAAATGTATTTATTTGAGATAATTCTTTTTTACTTAACGATAACAGCTTACTTCCAAGTATCGTTGGTGTAAAGTAGCTCAATATTTCATCAAATATCTTTCGCAAAAAATGTGGTAATTAAGCGTTAAAGATTTATATTTACCAAGTAAATTTAACGCTTAATTTATTGGTTAATTTACCAGGTAAATAATCGACTTTATAAGACGAAAGTGAAAGTTTCCAACAATTATTGAAGCGTGTTTATTAGTATAAAATAATTTTAAATTATGAAATTAACGGGAGCATTTATAAAATTTTACAAATTATTAAATTTCGAGTAAATATTGAGTTTTCCGCATATTTAGTCATTCATTTTTAGGTCTCTTGAATTGAATGGTTTTATAATATTTTTTTACTAAAGCCGCATTCAGAGCTCTTAAATCAATAGCTTATACATTGTAGGTTGTACTCTGTTTACTGTCACTAGAAGTTTGTCATATGGTAAGACGCGAAACCGTTCAGACTTCTAAATTTAATACGTTGTTCGTTGTGGATTGTGGATAATTTTCTAAACTTATAGCTAGTGAGATGATTTAATGAGACAGACATATAAACACATTGGCTATCGCAGTCTATCAGTGACACCGTAGTTATCGTATGCCTTTACATAACCTAACATAATGTCATCATTAACAAATCTTGCTCAAAATTACAAAGACGGACAGTAAATATGATCAATTTAGGTAATTAGGTTAGGTTTAGTTAGATAAAATCTAAAACAACAAAATTATAAAAACGATAACACATAGAAAACATTTTACGAAGCTATGTAGTTGGTTTAAAGACACACAGATGTCGGACTATTCGTAACACATTAATACATTTTAACTTGCTGTGAACGGTACGTACAACGTTAAAACAATGCATAGAAACATAATTTACAGCGTATCAAAGAACAGTCTACAACTTGTTAATTTAAAGAGCTCTGAATGTCGCTTAAGATCTGATAACTCTGATACTTTACATATGAGTGCAGTATAATCAGTAGCTTACTTTTACTTTAACTTGAATTTATATTATTTCTTTTGTCTGTTTAGAATCTCTCTAACAGTTTCTTTTGACTTTATTAAAGCCGGTCGCTTTCGTGAAGTGGTCAGTGCGTCTGATTCTTAACCAGGGGGGGGGGGGGGAGTGGGAGGTCAGGTTCGAATTCCGGCGGTGGCACAGATATAAGAAGAAAATCCAAGAATGAAGATTTCCAAGTACTGTATTTTAACACATTGTCATGTCTCACATAGTAATTGAGAAATATGAGATTACAATGTATACGCTTGGTGAAAAGGAGGAAAGGCAACAGAATGTTAAACAATATTTGGGAAAGAAAATTGAGAAAAAAGATCAAGCGAGAATTGGTCTATAATGTACCAGAAAATACCTGCACTTAATAGGTCAAAATCGAGGACTTATGTGGATGAGGCTAAAAGTTAAGTAGACTAACCTTTAAGACGAGAGAGAGAGAGCACTCAATTTTATTAAGCGACAAATATATTAGCTACATTCATAATTTTATTATTGTTACATTTTTCCTAAATTTCTATTAATAAAATCTTGTTATGAGGCTGGTAGAATTTTTAAGTTATATTTGCTTTGCAGACCTACGACATTCTGCTTGATATCGACTGTTGGGAAGCACTGATTTTCAACGAATACTACTACTAACTGTTTTATATTGAATTTGATTTCCAATGAATGCGGTACAACAATTAACCAGGAGTTAGGTTCGACACCCGTCCTGCTAATCGCCCCCATGCATACACACAGCACAATAGATGGGACTATAAAAATATACCCCTAGCTTAACTTGAGTTAACCCTTTCATTACAACGCTCATATCCTCCATATAAACATGGTCTAGACAAAATTGACGTTAAAAGTATATGTATTTTTACGGCACTGAATTAGTGTATGGCAAATACATGGCAAAAAAACTCACGCCGAGCATTGTAGTGTAAGCTGTTATTAGTTAATAAGAATTATTATTTTTTATTGTTCTGTAATAAGTATACTTAAAAGGTTATGATATTCGTAAATGTATTGTGGTTTTAAAATTAATGGTCACAGTTTCTGCTCAACAGTGTTTTTAATTCATTGTTGGTAATGGCTATTGATATACCTATAAAATACTCTGTATAAAATGCCAAGGGTAATGTACGAGTAAAAAAGTAAGGGTAATTCTAAAAAGAAAAGCTAATAAATAATATGAGGCGCACAACTACATTACATTTACGTAACTCTGATTTTTGTCATACTGTTATATAAATTTTGGAGAGCCGTGGATTTGAGTTAGTTTCTCCTTCTTAAAACCTTCTTTATTCAATCTATTCTGCCACCAGCGTCATCCAAGATTTATTTCAAAGGAATAGTTTCTTCTATTTCGAATTTTTGCTTGTTTCTGCATGCCTGTTCTGCATTTCTTTTCTTCCTCTGTTCTACAGTACAGTTTCTACAATTCTACAATTCTTTATTCTTCTACAAGTCTTTAAATGCATTATTAAAGACAATTTTGAGCCCCATATAAAAATTGAAAGTTAGTATGGATTTCTTGAAAATGATACTACATATTTCGCCATTTTATGCAACCACAAATTACTGAATTGCATATTACAATAGATTTTCTGAGAGAAATGAAAGTGATTGCCCGCCAAATTTTCTGCACATAGCCGTGTGAGATTTCTTTTTATGGGAGTACGTAAAGAGCAAGGAGCAAGTAGCTAAAGGAGATTATTCGAACATTTAAATGGTAGCATATAAATTAATTGTTTTAAGAAGTCTAGAAATGTGCGAAAATATCATATATAATATGGTTGAGAGAGCGCGGTATGCATCGTGGCTAGAAGTGACTTTTTGGACGATGGTAGATTCCATACATAATCGTACATATATAATTAGCTAGCTTCCGTGTGTTTGTGATTTTGTAACACTGTGACGTCATTTTTCCTAAGGTTCTCGTGATTGGCTAACTGGGAAACAAGGTGTTCCCAGTTTGACTTGATTGACAGGTATTTTGCAAATTTATTCTCTAAGAATCTACGAATATAATAACATATAGAAATATGTAGGATTTCGTAGACATAAACAAGAAACTCTAGATACTCCTATATCAGCGGTTCCCAAACTTATCTGACCGCGATCCGGTACGAGGTTTTAAAATTTTTCGCGACCCACCTTATGAAAAAAAAAAAACATTTAGTTACAAAACAAATTTTATTTTAAAGCAGTAGCTTTATAGTAATAAAGGGTAATAAATAGTAATAAAGAGTATAGTATAGTAATAAAGAATATAGTATAATAAATAAAGAGCACAAATACATACTTTTCTAGTGATTAACTGACGTAAAAAAAATATGTACAAAAAAGTCTTTTTTGTGTTTTTACAATTTTTTTCGCGACCCGGTAAAATTTTTCTGCGACCCGGTGCCGGGTCGCGACGCACACTTTGGGAAACGCTGTCCTATATCATTTGACTGATATCAACAATATTTTGCAGATTTATTCTCTGTAGACACTTCTATATTCTTAGATCGATATGAAAAATATTTTTTTATTTATTATTTAAAAATCTGCAGATAAAATAACCTGTAGAAATGTATAGGGTTTCGTGGGCATAAACAAGAAACCCTAGGGTACTCTTATATCCTTTGACCGATATGAACAGTATTTTTCAGATTTATTTTCTAAGAATCTACGAATATAATTACATACATAACTGCCTAGGGTTTCGTAGCCATCAACAAGAGACTGTAGATACTCCTGTTTCCTTTGACCGATATGAACAATATTTTGCAGATTCATTCTCTAAGAAACTGCGGATAAAATTTTATATATAAATGTTTTGGATTTCGTAGGCATAAACGAGAAACTCTAGACTAGCCTATATCCTTTAACTGATATGAACAATATTTTGCAGATTTGTTCTCTAAGTATCTACGAATATAATTACATATAGAAATGTCTAGGGTTTCGTAGGCATAAATTAACGTCTCAAATTATTTTTAGTTTTAACAATATTAATGTAATGTACTAAGTAAAAATTAATCGTTTTCTCATCTTAAAAAGTTAATGAAAAAATAATCTAACTATATAATTAGCAAGTCTCTGTATGTAGTGTCGGTAACATTATGACGTCAATTTTTCTAAAGTTCTCGTGATTGGCTAACTGGGGACACCCTGTTTCTTGATTGGCTGACAGGTGACGCCCTCTCCCGTGATTAGCTAACTGGTGATATCCTGTCCTATGATTCACAGACTGGCGACGAAATTAGGATACGTTAAAAAAAAAAACCAAATACACATACAAACAATTGAAATTTTCATATTATAAATCCGTCATTGTTGACGGGTAATAACCTAGTTGTCAATAAACGATATATGTATAGTAAGATATCCGCTATATTTAATTTTATTAAGATTCTATAAAAATACATCGTTTAGCTTTCTTTCACCCACCATCTCTTTTTATACTACATTACTTAACTCTGTTTCTTTGTTTTGAATGAATGCCTTATTCCAGGCGGAAGCACTGTTGGATACTTAATTTGCGAATTACTCAGTCACAATTCCTTAGTTACTGAAACAATGGAATCATTGCAGTGCCAAGTTATCTTGTTTTCAAATTAACCCAGTTTCGTGAATTTATATATACCAATGGACATGAATGTGGGCTAGTTTGAAACTGGAGTGATGTGACACTATAACTGAGCTATGATTCCATTCAATTCATAATTGGTCGATTGTATATCTATATTGTCATATAATTTTTTCTTTAAAGTATAACAGTGTGAAAAATATTTAGTATTATCTTACATTATTAAAATATTTACTGATTATCGTTTGGTTATAGAAGCAATTTCGAGTCCTGGAGACCTACCAGAGGAGGAGTAAGGTTTCCGTTGATACCTGTTTCCTGCCTTCTCGATAGTATATTATACCAACGTTCATGCTGAAACGTTGAAAATGCTAATCTGCGATTTCAAGTTTATACGTTATTTGACAGTACAATATGACTATAAAATCGACTAGATCAGTGCTTCTCAAACTATCTGACGTAGTGTACCGGTAGATTTTATTTCTAACGTGTCACATACCGGTACCATGTTTGGTGAAATATTTACTTACGTATATATGGACGAAAATGTTATAACGTTTTCCGTACAACTGCTAATTTTTAATATTTTATAACGTAGTTATATGTTACTGTGGAATTGTGTAGAACTTCTTAATTACTCAAATTAATTTAGTAATGAATTTTCTAGTTATTTACACCATTTTTTTGGTGTTATCACAGGCTTTAGGTAAATCTCATATTTTAGTTTGACTTTAGGTACCATAATTTTTACAAATTTCTATAACCTTCTCTTTACTTCATTAAAATTCTCGTTTTAGTCTTGTTGAGTTGTGATATTAGAGTCGGTACATGTCGAACGTGTTTTTCAGCCAGTTTAACTACGATACCTTGTTTTTTTTTCTTGGTACATTCGCCATATTCGAGCTCTAATAGAACACATATATCCTATTTGTGGTGCATATAGGTTTGAGTATCTATTTCAAGTTATTTCACTCCATAAAATTTTAACTGACATCTCTGCCCAGTGCCCTCTACTAAATTTTAATCTATTTCACATTAAGACATTAAGTTGCTTGGTAGTTTTTTACCAAGTAAACGTCATTAAAAAAAACTGTCTATAGCTTAATTTCTAAGCAAGCTAGTCCACCTAGTTATTCTTTCCATATTACAAACCTTAATATACTTATGATCTATAATATAATTTACCTAACCAGCACTTATGGGACAACTTTATGGGACGCACGTCGATGCACATCCTGATTTCTTTACATCTTCCAATGGCCTATAAACACCTAAACGTTTGGTTCTTATGACTCTCGTGACATTCTGATGTTGCACACTAACATTACCTAGTCATATTGTATTAATATTGTATAATAGAATAGGTAAATATTTATATACTATTTTTATTATTTGGCGAATCGTTGTGTTTTTAGAATAAATACATTGTCCAAAACAAGCCATTAGTTTTATTTCATGGTAAATAGGATTGAACATTCGTAATAATATTAATTTATATCGGCAAAATTAATATAAAAAAGTAAAAATTTGGAATATAATGAAAAATTTGGTTAAAAAAGTAAATATTTTAGTTATTTTAAACTCAACTGAATCAAGACGTTTAATTTAAACGTCTTTTTTCTATAAATGATTTATAGAAATGATACTATTGTTTTTTGTTACTGGAAACTGTTTGCAGCGATACCATACATTAAATAGAATTGGCCTAGATTATTATAATTTGCTGTGGAAATATTTGTGTAGAATTTTTAATAACAATTAAAAATGCCTTGTAGTATCGACAAATGTTTTAAAAAATTCATGAAGTAAATTATAAATACTAAAACAACATTTAAATATTAGCATATAGAGTACCTATGACCGTAGAGACTGTTGCATTTTTTATTGAATACTGTTGTCACTGTACCGTTATCTACAGGCATTAAAACATTTATTTAAACAATAATATTTTCCAGTGAGTCACATATGTGCATATACCTATATATCTTCCATAACCTATATGAACTAGATCCTAATCTGAGGTGGGAGCTGGGTTTGGTCAGGGTGCGGTCGTAGCGACACCTGGGGGTGCCACAGCAGTTTAGTTCGGTTGGAACACATGTCTCAAAACGCCACATGTTAAGAAGTGTGCACAGCGTTGTTATATGGTGCTGAATGGAAAGATCATCTGTGCTTGATTTTTTTTTCTTCTGGGTTTTAATGTGCACATCCTGTTTTCGTTAATGAAAGAATGGGGGTTTTTTAGAATGGAAGTGATTTATAAATATTGTCAAGAGTTATTTTTATAGTATGCAACTAAGAAACATTATAAAAGTATTTTGTATTTTAACGGAAATAAAAATTAATCTTTAGTGCAGACTTTACAGCAGGAGTCGGCAACAGGTCCTCCTGCGGGATTCATGTAGCCTAGTGATTTCATTTAGCCCGCTAATAAGAAAATACAGCGTCTATTTTTTTATCCAGCGTAAAGAAGCTCTTTAGACGAACCTAAGTTCGGCAAAATAGAAATTGCAAAAAAATATGGCCCGTTAAAAAATGTTATTACTGTATGAGCCCCACGACGTACAACAATCTGTAAAGGGCCCTGCTTTACCAAATTTATATTTTGCGAATTTAAGTAAAAGCTAATATCTTTTACTTGTTGTTCAATACTCAATTTACAGTGATAAATATAATTAGAGACGTTCACTAAGATAATGGGATGAACAGGGCCGGTCCCATTGATGAATTGGCGAGGCAACCTCCTCAGACACCAAATTGTTAAATTATGTTTGTGAAAACTAGTCTTGCATCGAGAAGCAAATTGGCCGATTACCGATCAATTGGCCTTGCCTTATCGGCCTATACCGATTAATCGGTCGCCGATTGTTTATAATGTTTATGGAATCTGCCGGCTAGCGGTACATTAATAGTACCTCTGTTTGTACGGTTGTATGATCTATTGCTATATACCAGGGGTGGGCAAACTAAAGTCCGCGGGCCATTTGCTAAAAATGATAAATGAAATAAATAATACCTGTGCATGTTTTGGAACATGTGAACCAATGAGTAAACTCGTTTATTATATTACATGTGTACAAGCAAAATCATTTGTTTAAGGTATAAAAATGGACTTTGTACTTATTTAGTAGATTTAGATTTTTGTCACTTGTGACCCGCTAGAGAACTTATGTCTATGTGGAGAAAAATTTGCCCACCTATTTACAGTGGAATCCGTTTATTATATTCACTTTGAGACTTTGAGACGCTTTTTGGTACACTAGAGTGTTATATGATAATAGATATATACATATAAAAAATATTTTGGAGGATTGTGGTACAATTTAAAGATTATCTTTTAAAGGCGGCCCACGCCATATGATCTTTCGTTATATGACCAAGATGTGATAAGAGAAAAAAAAATTTTCTTTTAGTACATTACTAAATAAACTTGTGTAATTTAAAAAGTTTATTTTTTTATAGATTTTTTACATGTTAAATCCATTGATTTTCAAATTTCTCTGTCACCCATGGTTTTCTTGCGCCAACATACGTGTCTAATAATAATAATAATAATAATAAAAATGCCAAAATGCAAATACCGATTAATCGGTTAAACGGCTGATATGGCCGACAGCCGATTATCTACCGATTAATCGGTGCAACCTTTGTGAAAATTATTTTTAATCCATGTTTCCAAATGTTGTTGTTGCGCAAAGAATTTTCCTTACTTTATTTATTATTGTGGCAGCTGACGTAACAACGTTTTCAAAACTGGAAATAATAAAAAATTATTTACAGAAAACTGGTTAGGTTCCACTGCTATAATTTGTATCGAAAATATTATTAATATAGTTTATTTTCAAGAATTAGGTCATTAAAATAAATCAAACAATTGAAATGTTATTTTTAAATGTTCTATTACGCATATCTAAAAATGAAATGTTGAAATATTTAGTAAATTTAAGCAGAGATTTCATCTTCATCCACTACTTAGTTGAAAATAGGAATTAGTAATTTTTTCTATATTTAACCAAAATGCGTATATGTTGCTGGAACATCAACTAGCTGGCAGCGATATCAATAGCATTGTTTGTTTATAATATTTTTTATAATTTAGTTAGTTTAAGAACAAGAGCGGTTTTATGTATGGGCATATGAACAACCCCCACCCAAGAAAAAAGTTTATTTTTATATATTTAAATCTTAAAATTTTTATTATTATTTAATAATAATAATAACCCAGAGATCTGCTATCCAAAGATCTAACAAGTATTGGCATACAGGCGACATGGAAATATCTGACAATTAACAGACCAACATGGAAGAGTTATGTGTGAGGCTAAAAGTTAACCCGACTGACAGTGCCCAAAAAAGAAGGGTAAAAATAATAAAACATTTATTGTATGTAATTTCAAATATATAAAGATGTTAAAATACTGATTTCATTTTTAATTTAAATTCTAACAGTTTGTTTGTTTTTGTACGCTACGCTCAATTTGACTTCGCGCGATTGTTCAAACAGCAGCGCTCTTACTTATCGGGCATGCATTTATTATTTTCCAGACACTGCCAATATTTATAAGTAAACTTTCCTTGCGTCGCACCGTAACGGTTACCTAAGTTCTATATTCTCCGTAAGAATACATTGGGACACTGCCCGAAGCTCTGAAATCAGCTATACTATGGCACAACAAGTGTAGCATCTAACCGAGAACGACCCAGTTACTGGAATGCGAATAATTTCACAGTTTTTACATTTGTTTTGTTAGTTTAGATTGCTGTTATTGTGAGAGAATAATTAGTGAAAATCTGAATATGGATAACAGTGAAAATACAGTTTTACGTATCTTAGGTAATATGAGTAAAAAGAGAATAGTTAATCTAATTCAAATATTAAATACTTATGTTAGTTGTACTATGTCAACTTAAAATTATTATAGGGTGTGGTGTATAATTAAAAAGTTTACTGTCCCTACCGGTTTTAATTTTAACCAAATTTCGACCACAAAATTGTTTAGTTAGTTGAAATTTTTAATGCACTATAATAAATATCACACGGTTGATCTGAACAATCTTGAATATGAATACAAAACTGTGAAACTAGTGGGTTTTTGTATTTTTTTGATTTAAACTTTGATGTCCCTCCAGTTAAAATAAACGGGCTCTAAATTCATGGTTTTTGTATCATTTTATATTTTTTGTCTGTCTGGATCACACAATCTGTTCATAACTAAAAAAGCAACTTTTTCTCATGGCATATTTTACGAGCTACGAAAAGATAAATAAAATCATCCTCTTGATTGTCAGTAAGGCTTAAGATCAACAATACCGCTACTATTCCACATGAGAATGTAAAAAGTCCAGCTTTAATAGGGCTATGAATTGCATTTGATAAACACAATAGCTGCATTGTCGATGTAAAAATGTACCCCAGCGTTTTCAACAAACCCTTTTCAAAGTTTGTTCGCCTGAAGTCTTTAACGTAAACATGGTCGAGACAGACAGTTTTGACAAGTAAAAATATTGACGCTGTTTAGCTGGCTTACGGATTCTATGCTTCTGTGTTTATTCGTTGCTAATGGGTACAGCTATATTGTAAACAGGATATAATTTATTATTATTACAACTCGTTAATTATGGAATTTATGTACAGAATTTGATATAACTGTTTGTAAGAAAAATGCTTGATAAATAAGGATGCAATTTGACTTCATTTGCATTTAGCACGTGACACTTAAAACTGCGAATTTCTAAAACTATCCGTCTTCATAATTTTTATCTATCTGCTTTCCACAAGGGTTAATAACTAAGAATTAAGGAAGTTTTTGTTATTAAAAAGACAAATTATCCGGCTAATGTGCTTTTGAACATTTTTATGTTTTCTGTCAGACAAATGAATGAAATCACTATTTACCATTTGGCCTTAGTATTAAAATATGTATCTATTATGCGAGCAACAAAAGAAAATGAATCCTATACTTATGCGTTCGTCGCAAAGATGGTGATTTTAAAATCTTGTTATTGCATAATTGGAAATCGGTTAAAATTTTGTACCAGCTTTTAAAAATTGCAATTTAAATCAGGGTTGCGCAAACTAAGGTCCGCGTTTCTTCACTAGTGGTGCTAAAATCCCACTGTACCATAACTCTAGTATGTATTTTTCTAGTAAGCAATTTAAAAAGATCATAAATCGTAACATATTTAACCTAACATATTTTGTAAACATATGTTAAAAATCAAAATGGCCGGTAATGGTAATTCCGTGCAGGATATTTTATAACGGTGATTCATATATTATCTACATCAGCGGTTTCCAGACTTGGTTCAGTAACGACCCCCTTAGAAAAAATCCCATCTCTGCCCCCCCCCCCTTATTTAGGAAATTTATGAACAATTTGTAAATAATTTCTTTATTTAAATAATAATCACAAAAGTAGCAAAAATATGTAATGTAAATAGTTTCTCTAATTCCTAAATATTTATTTTCACAACATAAATCACGAAAATCATATAAAAATAAATTATATTAATATTAAATATGTAATACAAATTAAAAATGTAATAAAAATCAATTTTAATGTGAAGTTTGGGCTTGTTTCTTCGCACATAATTCGTTAAATCGCGGTTTATATGAAGAAAGAGCCACTCTTATTTCGTCTTCCACTATTAACCGTGCGCGATATTTTGTTTTAATAACAGCTAATGTGGAAAATCCTGCGATCCGCGACCCCCTGGTGAATCTTGTACGACCCCCAAGGGGGTCGCGCCCCCCACTTTGGAAACCGCTGATCTACATAATATCAAAACAACTGTGTACTTTTTATGATACACAAAATTTTTGAGAAGGTTTTCAAGTGCCAGATCGATATGGTGTATGCTACAAGTTTCACAAAAAACTTAAGAGAAAGTGCCGACCATTCAGAGGGCGATTACCCTGCTTCAGTTATGGTTTAATGGGACGTGAATTTGACAATATCACTAAGCTTCATTTTTACGAAAACGGGGTAAAAACGTCGGTCAGAGCTTACTAGAAAACCGTGTTAAAGTCGATAGTTAAAGAACTGAACAACTCCTTTTGCGCGGGTCACCACTAGAGCTTCCAGCAAGATTCAGCGCCAGTTAATTATGGGAAGGTTGCGTAGCAGTGGCTTGAAAGCAATGTACTGGACTTTATTTCCTGTTGATTGGCCGCTTAGCTGTTCTGACCTCAACCGCCTGGACTACAAATTTTGGTCCGTGCTTCAGGACATGTCTTGTAAGAAGAGACCCCGTAAATCGCTAGTCTGAGTGCTTCAGAAAACAACAGATGGATTTTCTGTAGAATTTTTTCGTAATTCTATTGACGTGTACTTAATAAAAGTTATTTTGAAAACTGATTGGGGTTTCTTGTTTAAGATTAATCTATGCATGCATTATATACTAAAAGAAAATTAAAATTTCTTTAAGAATATTTTAGTGGAATTTCACTAAAAACTTTGTTCGAGTATTTATACCAAGACTACGTATTATCAGTATAGTTTACCTTGACTTTCAAAAGATTTTGATAAAAAAAAAAGGAATTGCTACCTTACATAAAAATCCTTTATTTCAGCACAATTTCATTACCTGTAATATGTTAAAGCTTTTGTAAAAAATTACAAATAAAACATTTTTTATCATTTTGTTTTTTTATTTGCACGAAAAACAAACTGACATATGATTTGATTTATATTTTTCTAAATTAGATAATAATTTATGTATATTTGTGAAAAGGTCTAGCCACCAAATCACTTCTAGTTAAATAAAACATTATTTTAGTAAAAAATAACACAAATAAGTGGGAAATTTGCGTGTTTTTGACATTGATCGAGAAGAACTTTGTATAAATAACATGTCTACTAGAATAAATATTATAATTCAAACCGAACTATGTTTAACATAATTACATGAATAATAAATGTATTAATTTGACCTTTGCTATGACAGTAATAAAAAACTGTCTCATTTTTGTGACAAATTAATGTAGTTTAATATTAATCTACTCTAGCTTAATTATTACTTCTATATCTTAGCCGTTTGGTATTTTATTTTTATTTTGTCTTTAAAATAAAACATAGAAAATAGACCTTAGCGGAATTAACCGAGCATTTGTTTTATTTCTTTCTTAAATAAAATGATGATAGGAGATACAAAGGAGGATAAATTGGGAGGTGCTCTTTTTGTATTTTTGTGACAAATAAAAACTATAAATGTATGCAACTTTCGCGTATAATGGATTCATTTCAATTTAACATTAAATCATTTTGCGACATTTTATAAATTGTACGCAAAAAGTCCCGGGTATTCTAGGGACTCATTTCAAAGTAAGTCTCGGGAATTTAAAAATTGTCGCAACTCAAGAAACCCTAATCACTACACTTTATTTTCCGTTGGAAAATGTCACACAAAATTTAATCGACTTAAATTGTATTATGAGCAAAACAAATTAAATGTTATATTTATGAGGAAAGGGGACAATTTAAACCATAAAAATTTTAATAAAAAAATACGAAATTCTTAGTACTGTTGTGAATTCAAAACTGAAAGAAATTCTTTGCTGTTAACTGTGCCAGCCCCTTTATAACTTTTTCAGGAATATAAAGAAATTTTATTGAATACTTACTACCAACTATCACCGTCGTTAAAGCCGTTTTACGTATGCTGATAGTGTTTTTTTTATTTCGTGATATCTGAAATGAAAAATACGGGGTATATTTGTATGCACGCAGAGTCAAATTATGGTTACAAATGACTACTAAAGAATTGGTGAAACGTGCAGTTTAGAACTTAAAATATGAAAAGAGGATTAGGGGAACGTAAAGATGTGACTGATTTTGAAATGAAAGGGCAAGTCGATATCCATAAGTCAGAATTTTATATTTCAAAGAAATATAGTATGGAAAAAACACTTTACCTCCAGGAATTGAGAAAATAAATTTACAATTTCTATCAGTTAAAAAATAGAAATATAATTATGTTTATGAGACTTGGTTTTGTTTTATAACGGCTTATAAAAAAATGGAAATTGTACTGGAACACATATATTCTACTTCGTTAGGGATATGTTCCTAACTTTATAAAATGTTCGAAAATGGAGACTAGGGTTTGAATATATTGTTATCCTAAAAAGTTACCTATAAAGATTGGTAATACACATAACGTCAAAATATGGCGTCTCAAATATTTATTTTCTCTTCTGTCACCTTTTCAGCTTTTACCAACATATCATAGATCCAGCTTTGAGTATATTGCTCCGATATCATAATTCTTTTGGCTTCTCCACTTACCATTGATTTTAGTTGAATCAAATTTTCAGAGCAGTACTTTATTATCAAAATTGTGAGTGTCAATCAATATTTTTTAAATTTTTGTTTTAATTATGGAACATACTTTAGTTTGACATTGCAAATTGAAATTAAAAGAGTATCTTGCAATAATTCTGTAGTGAGAATCTTATGTGGTCAATTGATGACCATGTATTACTGAAATATTTCTGAATAACGATGCACTGATACTGAGCTGAAATATTCATTTCTTCTGCTTCTTTTTCTATACCTGGGTTACCTGGATTGACCTTACTCACATAAGTCCTCCTTGATATGTATCGGGTCTTTCCGTTTTTTCGTATATCAATACTTGTTAGATCTTTGGATAGCTGATCCCTCTATATTTTGCGCGAACTTCCCGCATTATAACTAATCATATGGAGCATGGGTGGAGTGTCATATCCAATCGCCTGACCCGACCGGGCAAGAACCGTTTTCGGTTCGCCTAGTTCGATTTGACTTTTTGTTGCTCATGAATTCGATTGACTTTTTTTTGCTCAGCACGTTCATCCAACTTTCTTTTCACAAAAGGCTGATATAAATTTCAAATCAACGGTCTGATACGACAGACCCAGTCCGCCCCTGATATGGACTCCCAAGTATGTTGATGGGTTATTATCAATATTATTGGTCATGTAAAGTGTCCGTAACAAATATATGTGTAGATAAATTCAGACCTACAGTAGCTGTAAAAAAAAATATTAGATAAAACATTTATATTTTTTGAGAAATTATCTAATAACAGACAATTTTTTATACAACTTAAGCCGAACGCTCATTGAAATAACACTGAATATGACAATGATCTGACAATGATTCAACGAAGACATAACTTAGAAGTAACGTTATTTGCATAAAACGCTTTCTGCGATGATAAAGTTTGGTAACAATCATATCCTCGGATGAAGAAGACGTCTGACTTAAAATGTTAGATGTATAGTAATTAATATTCAGTGGAAGTTATTAGATATTATTGAAGGAAAAATAATAAACTTAAAAAGATCATATCATAACACTAACATACATAACCTATACTCATTCTTATAAAACTGTAAGTTATTTTGTAAATATAATTACAGGTTATTACGATGTCTTTTATGTGGTATAATAATAAGATTATCAAATCACCGTGCGCTGTTCTATTTAGTGAATAAATACTTTATGTTATTATTACAAAAATTATTCTGTAAAAATAACTGGTATAATTAAATAACTAAAAAACTTATTTGATTTTGAAACTTCTTTAGCAATACGTTCATTTTTATTACTGTTTTCTGCACAATTATAATCATATACATATAAATATCTCTGTTTCCCAGCTAGGTAAACAATATGATTATTAAATGAATCGTGGTCATCTTTAAACACCTGAATGACACTGACAAAAATGAAGCATGCGTTATTTTTTAGGCAACTTGCAACAAAATTGTGAGGGTGGAAGTGATTTGCCAGTTCAACGAGCGCTGTATAATTGACTTGTATGGGTTTTTAACAAATGACGCGTCTTTTGGAAGTTGCTTGTCATAACATCCATCATATCATATGTAGTATCAGTTTGCCTTATACAAACGAAATTTAGTTTCACTTGTTTTCAGTTATAATAGGTCTTTATTTCTAATTGGAAACTAATAACAATTTAAAATGATAGAAAAATTGAATTATACCATAAAGTAAAAATGACCACACTATATGAAACGTGTTGAAAATGCGCTAGAATTGTCTTTTTCCCATAATGCTGCAATTTTAGCACTGCAGTTTCATATAATTCATTAACACCTGGCACGTAACCAACATTTTCCATTCACGATGCCATTGATTTTCACAGAAATTATTGTAATGGACACGGTGCGTGTGCAATACCGTCGAGAATTTGTTTCGTTGGATTATTGAACTAATATTTTAAATTTATAGTGAAATAATAAATTCTCAACTAACTACAATCGAAACACATTTTATGTTTAAAAATAAAACCTCTTTACGCACAGGAAAACTTCACAAATGAAAAGAGCTGCATGAGAATTGGAGTTATAGTGAATGGAAAATGTCATATCAGCTTCTCTTGAAAATAAAAAGTGATACTTACAAACACACAGATGGAAGGCAGTTTAGGACTGCCCATATTGTCAGTTACAGCTTGAACTTATCAATAGTCTCATAATAATTGCCTTTGACCTTAAATTTCAACTTCGGGAACAAGACGTTGCAAATCTTGTGTAATATTCTTGTGCACAACATTGCGATTCAAATTGAATTGCCTAGATATTATGCATATTGACAAATGTCAACCTCGATGGATGCCAGGATTTACACATGTAACTCTAATGTCCTTAATGTTCCGTGGCACGATAAAGTAAACGTTAGTTAAAATTTTTGGCGCACAGCAACGATAACTATTTGCGACACGATAAGGTATGATCACCAAAAAAAGGTGCTTTACTTATATATAAATTAAATGAATATTATATTATCACTAGACGTACATTTTGGCTATAAAGTGAACATCTTGAGTAGCTGAATGAAACTAAGTTTCATTCCATAAAGATAAGCTACGACCGACGCTTCTTCTTAGAAATTTCCCCTGAATTTCCTACTTCCTTTCACTCATTATATGGCCCAGATAATCTAATTTTTCTGTTTTCTACAGGATCTCTTCATTTTTTATCCGATCTGTCCATATTCTCAATAAACGTTCGTAAACCCACATTTCGGAGCCTTCTTAATTTCTTAGTTAAATTTGATTAAATACGTCATTTGTTCTTTATTTTAGTTTTAAACGCAACTTCTCAACATTTACTCGTTGTAAGGAAACCGTACGTATTAATTTTCTTGAAAATTGTCCCAATTTCTCCTCTGATACTTACGTTGCTTCCTTATTTCATTCATCAAATACATTTCGTCTTATTTCATTACATGGAGGTTTGAAAACATGTATTATTCTCGGAAAGTTACTTAACATGTATTCAATTCACGTCATGCTCTTTTAACGGTGTGTTAAGTAAGGTTAAGAGAAAATTTATATTTGTCGACAGATATTTATAATTTACAAGCGCTCAATATGTTGAATAGATTAACGACATTCTCATGTATAGTCTTTCAATTGCAAGCGGTATTATGTGAACTTCGTACAAGGAATCTTGTAAGCTTATCGTGTTTTACATTATTCACGTATAAAAGGCACTGAAAAACGACGATATGACTCAAACTTTAATCTCACCCAGAGAAAGAAAAAAGTAAAAATTTCTTGATATGAAGATGGACATCACTGAAATAATTCATGTAGGGACCATGTTGTATTTTTCAAGATTTAATTAATTGAAATTTCAAACAATATCTTGTTAAAATACTCGAACCTCAGAACAAAATGCGTTTGTAATTAGGAATGTAAATATCGACTCCTGAACTGACTGCACGGTATTGGAAAATATTAAAACCAAAGTGGTGTCTAGGATTTGAAGCCATTTCTCTATTCTTCGTAAGCAATCATCTAAACACGAAGCCACAGCAAGTCGTGGTTCAAAATTGATTTGTGTAAATGCTTTTTTTAGTGACGTGTCCAGGGATGTAAATATCGATCGCAAGTATCGATACCTTGTATTGGTATCAGTATCGTTTCGTAATATCGATACCGGTATTGGTATCGGAAAAAAATATCGATACTACGTGGTTTATATTAATTTACAAATAAAAGAAGTATGTTGCGGTCCGTATCGAAAGGTAGGTAAACGAAGGTATCGATACGCATTGATACTTTGTATTGATATCAGTATCGTTTCGTAATATCGGGATCGGAAAAAAGTATCAATATTTTGTGGTATCTATGAAAGTATCTAGTACTAGTCAAAAAAGTACTAGTATAAAAATTCTTTATTAATAAGACAAAAACGTTTGGACAGACTTGAACTTAATTGCTAAAAACAAACAGCTTTTTTTTGTTATTTTTCATGAAATCAGGATTCACAATAGGATTTGTCAAATTAAAATATTGGTTACCATTACATAATTCGAATTTTAGTGTTTGTTTTTTTTTCATGTCTAGTGTATTAGTATTATGTGTAGTTGTGGAAAATTATCATAATATGCTGAAATGAAACTGGTGCCTCATTAATTAAATTCGTGCGTGACACCTTTAATTTTGTGCTGATATCTGTAGTAGTTGATTTCAGGCTTAGAGTTTTCGGTGAACGTCAAAACTATTACTTAACAACATTACTTAATGTAAAATACCATGATTCACCGCTAGGATCGCTGATTCACATTACTATACAAATATTACGGATAATAATTATGACCGATACTGGTAAAAAAAAGTATCGATACCAATAAAAAAGTATCTGTTCAGCGCATGACTTCGAAGAACCAGAGCCTTTTGGGTTCGGCAGACACAGAGCAACAGAGCACAGAGTGGACTATATATAAAACTCGGACTGGTGGTAGATGATGGGGTGATACAACGACTATCATGGGAAGGAGAGGCAGTTTAGACGTTTTTGACCTGAATAATGATGTCCAATGTTACGCCAAAACACTGTATGACACAATGAGTTGCCATGGTATGGAAGATACAGAGTGATTATTTAATGGCGAGACGACGTCACCGAATTTTACGTGCCTCCTAGCAGAATACTATGACTATAATAACCTTGAAGAAAATTTGATTATGAAGAAATAAAGATTATGCGAATGTGCGCATAATCGCCTGCTACGATGTGTATGAAACGGCAAATTATTAAAATTTCCAGTGACGTCGTCTCGCCATTAAATAATCACTCTGTATGTTGCCTAAATTGGGTTATGTAATTTCCAATCTTTTTCGTCCACGCTATGTCTATATTTATAAAAACAAAATAAGTCACATAACCTAATTTAGATTATAAACACATATTTTAATTTTAAAAAATGTTAAAATGTTCATAACTGAAAATAATTAATGAGGAAAGAGCCAGGTATAAATATGTACTCCTTTTAAATTAATAAAATAAAAAAGAAAAACATTGAAATTAATTATTTTATTCAGATCAAAGAATCTCTGACAAGCTCTTAAGGTATTAAAATATTTTAAAGCACCCTGTACTAAATTTTTCTCCTTTTCACCTACTTGAAATGTCAATAAATCTACAAGACGATAAATACATTCATTGGGAACGAAATGCCTGCTTTCAGTAACATAAATTCATCAGGCAAAATGAGATGAGAGGTTATCACTGAATGGTGTAGGGAAATCAGTAATTTAATATGCGTGTATAATTATTAAGAAATTTATAATCCATCTGCACGAGCTGGATAATTATAAACGCTACAAGGCGGGTAGCGTGAAAGAGTTCTGGATCACGATCTACACCTGCTAGTTGTACACGCACTGTATCCATTATACCACTCGCTACTCGTTTCTCGCTCCCTTCTCGCCAAAAATCAATGCCGTTCTCAATGGAAAGTGCCAGCTGGAAATGAATTATAACTAGAGACCTCTTAGGGTTAATGCGCTGTTTTCCCACAAAAAATATTGTTTATAGTAATGCATCTTTGCACATAAGAAGTTAGTTGTGTGCTAGTTCGCATGAAACTTTTTAATATATGACAAAATATGTTAGGTTAGGTTAGAAAACGTGAAAAACTTGAAGTATATAGAAGTATGAAGTATGTGAGAATTATATGGAAAAATATCCCTAAAAACTTTAATGATAAGTAAACTCGGGTCTCTAGGCGCACTGTCAACAGAGTATCTACAGTGCAGCTGTTGATACGTACGGGAATTAGTACGGCAGAGGGAGAGATGAAGGGAGGGGCAGACACCGGGCACGCCAGCTAGTGTATTATATATGTAAAAGCAGGCACATCCAGCAACTTTGTTATGATTTTTCAGACAGTTCCTGAATGATTTTATATTTTATTTTTGGTTACTTTATCAAGTCTATTCAATTTCACATTTTATACTTCACAGAATTTTCCCATAAATGTATAATAAATACATTTGTCCAACAGTTCTTGGTAGACTCGCGTGCGGTTTGTGGTTACTTTAGTTGTCGTCTCGAAATCAGTAGCTTTGTTCGTGGATGCATTTTCTTATAAGGTCTCCACAGATCCGGGACTATTCTCGTTATTACCTGGAATGTTAAATTTATCTGGTTGGAGAGGTTGTAACATAGCTTTAATATATGTTATAATAAGCAGAGTAAAGGCTAAAGGCTGGAAATTAATGCAGAATGCCTAAAACAGCTTATTTTGTTTACTCTTTAATGAAAGCATCTTTTAACTTTTCTCTTTAACTTTACTAAACAATTTATTAATTAAAAAAATCCAAAAATCTTTACTTAACTAAAGAAAATCGTGTAAAACCAAAGTTCAAAAGAAAGCCGCGTCTTAATTAATAAGGTACAAAAATCTTTCAAAACACAATACGAAATGTGGTAAACAACGTAAAGCTGCGTCTACATTAGCGAACCGATCCTGTAATATATCACCTAAGGTAACACGCTGTGTAACGCTTTTGCTTAGCGTGAACGGGATCATGCAAACAAGTAGCGTAGATGGCAAAGCGTTCAACCTGATCCGTTCGGTGCCTGTTTTGGACGAACACAAAGAAATTCGCTGCATTTCTTGGTACGTTTTCTCGGTACTTCTGTACTAAGTGTACATAACCTAGAACAAATAGTAAAGCCTCGTTTACAATAAATACGTAACATAGCCATAGTATAAAAAACACAATAATCTCTTTATTCTGTTTATTACAAACTGATGTTCCATGCAATAAAACTTTTTGTAAAATATTATGGATATGCCCATGCACTATGCTATGTATTTATTATAAACAAGGCTTAAGTGTGAGTTAATAAATTTCTTTAATTAGTTTTCGGCATGTTTGGTCAGCAATAAAAACTTAACAACAATATAAAACTACGATGTCAAGTTTATCCTAACCTATCTTAACCCACTAATGTCATAGTAATTTTTCGTCTAAGAAATTACAACTTAGTATAAAATGGATTACATTGTGAATTTAGAATACCTTCAAACTGAAATTTTATTTTATTTGATAATGCTCGTAGCATGCTCCACTCTGAGACGGTTCACAGGAAGATTTCAATACGTTCGCAAAACATAGATTTCAAGCGAGCATTACCTTACGCGATACATTACAGGAACGAGTCTCTAATGTAGACACAGCTTAAGATGTGTTAGGTTAAATTAAACCAAACTAGTAATGCGTATGCTTCTAATTAGGAGTTCTTCCTCTTATTTTCGGACACGGTCTTGGCCGACGACAGCTGCGAACTACAATATTATTTTATTTAAGAAGCATATAACGTAGGCAAAATTACACGAGGATGAAGTTTACCACCCGAGCCATCGCCGAGGGTTGTAATCATCCTAGTGCAGCGTTTCCCAAAGTGTGGGTCGCGACCCGGCACCGGGTCGCAGAAAAATTGGCCGGGTCACGGAAAAAATTGTAAAAACACAAAAAAGATTTTTTTGTACATATTATTTTTTTTTACGTCAGTAATCACTAGAATATTTGTGCTCTTTATTACTATACTATATTCTTTTTTACTATACTATACTCTTTATTACTAAACTATACTCTTTATTACTATTTATTACTCTTTATTACTATAAAGCTACTGCTTTAAAATAAAATTTGTTTTGTAAATAAATGTTTTTTTTTCATAAGGTGGGTCGCGAAAATATTTAAAACTTCGTACCGGGTCGCGGTCAAAAAAGTTTGGGAACCGCTGTCCTAGTGTTTATATTTTATCTATAACTATTTAGTTTTACTATAAGAAAAATGTTTATTTAATTTAAATACACAGAAATTCTGAGCGTCAATTGTAAAACTTCAAAACTGGCGTAATCAAGATGGTTACCAAACCATCAGCAGATTTTTACATACAACAATCTTAAAAATATATCCATTTATTGTTTTATTTATTCTAAATTATAAATATGAGCAGCTTTTTATATTTAGAGTTGTATACATAATGCATTTATTATTTGATGGGCGTATATAAACTTTTTGTACTACAAACGCTAAAAAGAATAATGCGCATGCGCAAGATGCTGCAACCTTACAGGGATTGCTACCGCGAATGAAGCTATTATTTCCTTAGAAAATGTTCTACTTATTTCATGTCAGTGTTTGCATTAAAAATAATTTTATCACTGGGTTCTATTTAATCTAACATTTGTGTTGAAATTGGTATCACGTATAGTATATAGTTGGTTATAGTAAATTGAATGTCTATTGTTATCAAATAAAAATATCTCATTTCTGCGCGGAACAAACATTGCACGTGGACATAAACTATTCATGCGGCATTAAACCAATATAGGTATGGAGAGAAGCATCGTTATTATATACACGTGGTATGCATTTCAATTAATTTTATTTGAATGTGGAATTTCGTTTTGTGAACGGTACCACTATGATAGTGAACAATTCAACAGGAAGTAGCTACAGTAGATTCTAATGAAGATAATTGTCTTGAGTTTTATCGTTGAAATCTGATAACTGGTCTGTCCCTGTTTATTGGACCACCGAGTCTGTATCTTCTTGTACCGGATAGTTATTAAAATACTCGTATTTATAAAAGAAATACCTTTTACATTAACTGGATTATAAAAAGAAAAACTGATATTCAAAGGTTGATCCACTTAGATTTAGACAATTATCAAACTGCTTTGCATTTATATGATTGTAATATCATTACTTCTTGTAGTTGTGAATTATGAAAACAATAAAATAAAATTTATAACCTTTACGAATTATGATATTATTAGCTCACTAGCTGGAGTTCCCGTACTTCGTCTCCGTAACTATACCCGTACCCATACTACGGTTTTTGTAATGCACATTTTGCTATAACATAAATGATAAGTGAGATATTTCAGTTCCAAATCTTTTTAGGACAGAAAATAATTTATTCTAAAACACAGTTTTGTATGTATTTTCAAGGTTAAGTAAATAATAAGTGAGATACTTCGTTTACAGCTAGCTCCCTCCATAGCTCCTCAAATATATCTCTTAAAAACTACATTGAAGAAAAGAAAAAAAAAATGTTTCCTCATACATATTTCTGATGTAAAATAAATAATAGTGAGATATTTCAATATTTTAGTTTTTGGGTGTCTGCCCCTAACTTCCCAAATATTCATCTAATCGAAAAAGTATATACAACAAAAAAGATTTTTTTTTTGTTATAAACAATTTTTATCATATATTTTTGCTGTTACGTTAATAATAACGGAGATATTTCAAAAGTTTAGATTTAGAGTGTCCGCCCGTAGCTCCCCAAATATTCATCTAAATGAAAACATTCATAAATATATTTTTTTTCTTATAAACTATTTTTGTCATATATGATTTTGAAGTCAATAAGGGATATATATTTAGATTTTAGCTTTAGACCCCCCCCCCGTAGCTCTTCAAATAATCATCTAATTGAAAAAACTCTATCAACAAAAAAAAAAAAAAATGATTTATTACTATAAACAATTTTTGTTGTATATCTTTTCTATAACTAAATAATAAGGAAGATATTTTAATAAACATAACGCCGAATTTTTATTCTAGGGTTTATTATTATACATGTTTATTTAGTATAAAATAATAATATGTATATTTAGGCTTGTATTTTTTAATGTAACAGTATCAAAGATGCCGAAACATACTAGCCTGAACAGATCTTCCTTCCTAATAAAGCCCATCGGTATTAGTAGTTAGTAGTTATAATTAGTCAACTTAATGTAGTGACAAATGGAGGGCATTTAATGATAATATGATTGATCAATATGCTTTGACTAATTTGACTTGGCCTAATCCATACTAATCTCTAAATACGTGCATACAAAAGGTAGACCGAATGGCATAACGTTATAGTAACGCTTGAGTTTACTATAGTTCACGAGACTTTACATGCCGATTGATCGACAGAGAACCGATAAACAAATATCTATATCTATTTCACACATTTCTATTTAAAATTCAATAACGTCTGTATCTGTATACTTCTCATACCCAACGTACGTTCGTAATTTTTAACTTCGTTTATTATATTTGAATATATTCAGATAAACGTGTGTGTTTTTGTATATGGAGCGCTTCTATTGCAGCTGTGAATAGAACGATTGGAACAAGACAATATTACTTTCTCACTATCCGAACCAGTAGCATAAGAACGGTTAGAAGAACTGTCATAATATTATCAGATATTTTGATTTTTAATACAGCAGCTCGAAGTTGATCTATAGATGTGCACCCGAACCAATCTCGGAAGTTTGTTGCAGTTATACAGTAAGATTGAAAAAAAAATAAAAAAAATGTAGTAGGTCTTGAGTTATATTTTAAAAAATGTTAAGTTTGCAATCCTGTGCGGTTTATCACTTTTGAGCATTTGCTTGTGATCATAACGTGTATTTTTCAATAATTATAATACAAATACAAATATATCTTTTTACAAATATATATTTGCTTGGAATATAACCTTAAATTCGGACGTCAAATGTCAGTTAAATGGTAGGGCAGAATGATATTGCCAACCTAAATTATAAATAAGTAAATTCCACGACTTTTTTCTATCATACTGTATTTATTTCATCATTACATAGCCTAGATTTTTTAATTTTATTTGGTGGAGTAAAGTAGTATTAAAGTAGGTATACCTGGTAAAACTGACACAACAAAGTAAGATGGAGGAATTGTGTAGTCAAAAATCAAAATTAAACCAGATTCACAGTGTTCAAGAGGATAGAAAGAGCGATAGTTTTCGTATGAGCTATTCATCTTTGGTAATAGGGTTAAATTAGTTAAATAATGACTCGACCCGCACCTATAGTTCTTACTGGGAAACCTTTGGTAGTTAAGGGTTCCCTAGTAAACTAGCCTTCGAGGCTCAGTAAGATACGATTGTTCAAAAACGCTGGATGGACCTTCTGTATGTCCCGTGGCTCAATTTGCAATGCTTAGGTAACACAGCAAATGCCACATTAATGTTTCAGTTTTGTTATTAAGAGGAAACCAATTCACATTCTGTGTGAACTACATTCACTGTACATTTTAACATTTATATAGGAGAAAATACTTCAGCATCATTGGAAACACGAGAGAAATAACAAACAATAAAATCATATAACAAGTTTGCTGCAAGATTTTCATTCCAGGCCACTTTTCCTCATCCATTGGTCATGCATTATTTAACAACTCAGTATCATTTACAGCCGTGTAAACCAAGGTATGAAAATAAATTTTCTAAAACTCTCTCCTTTATTTTTCAACAATTTTAATTATTTGCAACATTCCTGCATTCTGCGTACCTGTTCAGTCTTCTGTGAATTAAAACACACAAAAACAAGCGTTTTTATGTTTAAACAAACACGGTCATTATATGTGAATAAATTATTGTATTATGTTTTTTTATGGTTAATTATTGTTGGAAATGTAATGAGCAGAAAGAAATGCTTATCATACTGCGCATACAAAAACTCAAATGTACAATATATACAGAACAATACGTAACAGTTAAGATGTAGTGTCACCTTACGCAAAAATGCAAAATACGCAGACTGGTCACGTCTGTCAGATCTAGTCCCTTAAAAAGGATCTTAAAAACCAAGCTTGTAGACAGAAGAAAGTAGGGAAGTTTAAACTCCACTGAAATATGCAGCTGATAAAACGAAGTTAAGTGCGTATATCTGGATAAGGCACGCCCAGAATAACCCAGAGATGATTAGGAAATTAAGCTAGATGGGCGTCCCATGAGTGGCCCACTCATGGGAGTGTATGTTTGATGTTTCCCTGAAGTCGTAATTTTGACCAGTCGATTTCAATGATAAGTTTAAGTCGTCATACGACCCTTTAAAGTATTTATGTTTAATGGTAATAGAACGAAAAAATATTTCTAAATTATCTAGATTGTAAGTGATCTTTAGTGTAGGATGATGCAGATCTTTGGGAGTAGGGTATTCAAGCATCTAGAAACCTCGCTAGAAGTATTGTTAAAAGAGACAATAGCCAGAATAATACCATTTTTATTTTGCGCTGAATTAATCAGAAAGGTTTTTAATATGTTTAGATGGCCTGAGGGTTTTAAGTTCTATTGGGGTTTACGAAAAAACGTAGACGACTTGATGAGTACGCAAAGTGGCCAACGATAAGGACACAGTATTTCGGAAGAAATCATTTAGCTTGTAACTAACTTGATTGAATGTTATTGTCATATTTTAGTTGAGGTAGTTGGTAATTAGCAAAGGCGCGTAATAACAAAACCACATTGAATAAGGTAGCAGTAATCAGGGTCTGAATTATATATATATATATATATTTCGTTAATTTCATATTATGGTATGAAGTTCTAACAGAGATTCTAACATGATGATATTTTCAAGTAAGTTGTATCTTATTTAGCAAGTTAAATGACACGATTACCCCCTACATTCAAAAAAATCTATCTAACGTACAGATAAATTAAAGATGTTATGTAATTTATGAAGACATGAGTTGGGCTGCTTGAAAATATGTAAAGTTGATGTATTTATTAAGATAACGAGGTGCTGAAATAAGGTGGTTCTTATTTTTCTTTGAATGGGTCGACTAACAAGGGCGATGAACCGGATAATCACTAAAATTATAGTTATGTATCGTTTATAATGGTTACTTTAAGATAAAGAAGACTATTAATTTAATTTTTTGATTCGTATTTTCGTGAATTGAAAGAAAATGTAATAAATAATAAGAAAAGCGTAACAGGAAAACTTATAATTTTTCTTAAAGAATTTTGGGTTCCATTTCTCGACTGGATAAAATAAGGCTTATTAAAGATAGATTAGATTTTAAGAACGACAAGAAAAAATGTACGACAGAGTATTCCAGAATACTACAAAATAATCAAAGAACCTAATTTGTCATAAACTTAACTCAATACATATTTTTTCATGTAACATTTGTTCTGCGAAGTACATATTTTGTCGTCCCGTAATATTTTCTTCAAAGATCTTTATAAAGTCTGTTCTTTCTTTTGTTAAAATAGTGCGACTGTGAGTTAACATTATATGGTCGAAATCTCGCATTCAGATGTGGGATTTAAATTGTTGTAGCATGTATATAGTAAACCGGACAAGCAAACAAATGACATGTCAGAAAACATTCCCTGGAGTCTACTAGATGGTCAATTTTCATACTAGCATTGCGGTCTTTGCCCTTCACGGCCTTTTCCGTATACTGCTCTCGGACAATTGATTCCACGTATTCACATTGGGTACAGATTGGGTGACATATTAATTGATATCGTATTTCCTCACCCAGCAATTAGTATTGAACGCAATTTTTTACTTCCACATACATATGATAAATATATGGGGAGGTTTTACTATCATTTTTGATAGTAAGTATTCTTCAGGACCAAAATTTCTAAAACTACAGGTTTACAGGATCCCTAAAACACCACTTAATGGTCTTTAACACTGCTTAATATTTCTTTTTATATTATTTTCACATCTGAATTAATATTCGGGAGAACTCTTGAACATATTTCGATACTCTTCTGGAAGTAAAGACCGAAGTTCATAAAACAGTAATGATGAATTCAATAAAGTAGTTTTTGAAATTCTTTCTGTTGTTATATCTATGGTTGTCTGAAAGAATCGAACTTATTATGTGTGAAGTCTTGCACCTTTTTAGGGTTTTGTAGGTATGACCAAAAAACCCTTATACCGTCCTTTCCCGTCTGTCTGTCTGTCTGTTCGGTAAAAATTGTAGCCAAACGGCTAAACCTACCGAGTTGAAATTTGACATGCTTATAACTCCTTGACCCGCACATAGGAAAAATATTAAAACATCTTAAATCATATCCCCCTAAAAATATCAACAAAAATATGTGCTCATCGAAAATTTTTTTTTTTTTAAATTCTGAGTAGGATATCAAATGAAAACCCTTAGTACGTGGATTAACGATCAAAATTTTATTTTTGCAAAATAAATTATTTTGATGCGTTTTTTGCCAAAATTGTGCAAAAAAAAATTTGTCCCACACCCAGATGGTTTGAACTAAAAATATGAAATAATTCTAAATAATTATGTTTTCGGAAAATAACGCATTTTTTGTGTTTTTAACTAAAATATCGCGGGTGACTTGGTAATACCTCCTATAAAAACTGCAATACCGAGGTAAAATACTGCATTATGTCAGCAGTTTTTGCGTAGTTTAAGATAAAAGGTAATGCTTTGTACGAAGTTAAGACCTTGAATATTTTTCTTGTTTAAGAAGTATTGTCACAACTTGTGCACTAATACGTGGGTTACAATGCAAACCAAGAACTTATTTTCGGTAAAAATTGTAGATAGGAGGTATTGCCAGGTCACCAGCGATATATTAAATATTTAATTCACTATGTAACACAATAAATAGGTAAGAGCTCGTAGCGTAGTGGGTAGTGCGTAGTGTCCTTGTTTCCTAATTTGCAAACTACAGTTCGATTCCTGTTAATTTTATTTTTTCTGTTTTTTATGCATTTTTATTTTGTTAAATTATTCAAAATTCTAGTTATATTTTGGTAAATGTTGCATTTAATTTTTAAAAGCGTAAATTTAATAACCAGTGGGAAGTGTTGAAATTATAATTTAATTCTATGTTTGAAAGTATACGAAATCAGAAGGGCGGAACTTATGATTTAAGCAACCAATGGAATCCATAGGCGCAATTTTCAAAATCTTAATGAACCTTGCTATATAAAAAAAATACTGCACATATTTAGAAACTTAAATAATTATTAATAAGTATTAGGCAGTCGAATTAAAATTCATAAAAAAATATTTTGACATAAAATTTGTTTTGGCATCCCAAATAATCATCATTCACTTACTAAATACCTGCGAAACCCTGAAATGTGTGAAAATTCACACTTCACATCAATTTTTTAATTTCATATTATTCGTGTCTTTGCTCTTTGATGCTAATCGGCCCTTTTACAGCTTCTTACTATAGCCCTGCGTCTGTTCAATTTTTAACAGACCGTTATTCTTATTTATGTGTGTCCGGTAATATGTATTGTATTGTTACGTGTTTAGAATGAATTGTCTAGTTATTGTCTTATTTATTTTAAACTAATAAATATCCTAGTACTACAGATGGGCTGTATAAGCGCAAATAGCTTAAGCTGTTGTGCGCTAAAATTTAAACTAACCAACTTACTGTGATTCCACGTTGGGTCCTGCTATATACTGAATGAGAAAAACTTGTTCAGTCCGCTTTTGTTTATCGTATTTTTTTCAGCTGGTTTCTTTCTATCCAGTGTGCGGAATAGATGGAAAGATAACTAGAAGAAAAGGAAAGACCTAGAAGAACCTTTTCTTTTTCCTACTCCCATCTTGGTGTTCATATAAAAACTTGTTTCACCAATCTTTCATCTCACATCCGTTGTATATGATCATACCATATAAGCTGATTTGACCTTTTGTCTTTAATTATATTTTTATCAATACCCATAATTTCCAGTTCTTTCGTCCGTTTAGAAGTCCAGCTCTTTAGAAGTCCAACAATACTAAAGTTTGGTTTAAAATAGTTCCATAACATAAAGCATCGCATGTGCATGAAGATGGGTACAAAGAACTGTTATTGTTCTGAACATTTGTTTATAATAAACAGAACGAAGATAATCCTATAGTTCTTTGGTTGTGCTTGTGTTTTGGAACTATCATTAGAAGTTCAGATGAATGACATTCCTTTGTACTCATCTTTATGCCCATGGTTTAATGAACCGCGTTGTAGTACTTCTACAATTAGTGTATTGTTCTCGGATAACTTTGTCTAGAGTTCCATCTTGAATTATGTTCATTTAATTTTTTTATTTTTTTTTATATAATATATAATTGATTTATTTAGTTGCCATGGGCAAGAACTTACCGATTTCTGGTAATTTTAATTAATTTCGAATAACCTTTAATAATTAAAAAAATAAATCGCTGCTAAAACAAATCAAATACTTTTGCATTTGACAACACTTTTTCCTGCAATCTAAATTAAAATACATTCTCTTTGATGTTTAAAATAGAAATAATATTCCATTATTTCCTAAAAAAATATACATTCCAGAATATTATTCTTTTTAGGGTTTTAATTGTGTTTTCTAATTTAAAAAAATGCACTTCTACAACTGAATATTGAATTGGTACGGCATCTGGTTTTGTCTGGGGAAAACCAGTTTTTAACTTGGGGTGAATTGATAAACAGTTAACAATGCAATATGTACGTAAAGAGGGTGGTTGAATAATGAACTAAGCAACTTTTACCCCTGTTTTTTAAAGGTTTTCATTTATTAAACATATTTAATAGCTATAGTGTTATTACCGCTGAACTTATTTACATTGATTTCAACTCATGGAGAACCATTCAGCTTTTATTTGTCATTTAGGAAATATATTTCCGTACACATAAATTGGTAAAACAAATAGTTTATAAAAGGGCAAGGAAATATTATTTTGCTTTCACAAATAAAGTACTTAAACAGAAAATGCAATTGTTGAAATGTTCGATATTGTGTCTTCAGCAGATGACCAAGAAATATGTACCAAATGAGTGGCATATGGATATCCGTCTGTTGATCAGTCTGTTTTTAGATTTGTTCGCAGGTAATTTTCAACAATTTGTTATTATCCACCGCAAGCACTATTCAAGCACCGCAAGAATTATTCTATTTTAATTCACTTCTGGGCTGCTAGGAATAAATCGTTGGAAATTATTATGAACCAACCTATTGTGTGTGCAGAATTGTGTAGATAAACTTTTCAACTGATTTTACTCAAATTTGATATTTGAGTAAGCACTAAATGGCATAGTTACAATGGTGCAAGCAGTGCAATCTTACCCGGGCTGAAACCTGAAAAGGACTAGAATAACATTTTCTTGAGGGCCGATTATAGATCTTGCAACAGGGTTGATGCAACTCAAGATATGTCTCTGCTAGTATTATCACCTAAATGCGCCTAAAATATTGCCTCTATGGCTTACAATCTCTTGCAAAAAAGTTGTTTTCTCAAAACAGATCTCAAATTTTAAGTTATAATTTGAGTATAGACAAAAAGTAACGTGTATATAACGTAGTACCTACATGCCAGTAAAAAGAACGTGCGTTGAAAATTCCATACCTGAACTGGATTCGAACCCGAGACTTCCGCAACGCAGAGCACATGTGTTACCACTACGCAACGCCGGTCGGCTCAACAGTAGGTAGCAGTTGGTTTGCTCTATTAATGTTAGATTTTTTTTAGGTATTAAGTATACCATTAGTTAGTGGCTACAGCTTCCATTTTTTTCGAAGGCTGTACACTGGCCGACCGATGTCCAATCTTCCTACCCAGATCTTTTACTATGCTGTATGTTATTTTCATCCCCATCACGTGTCTTTTTGCATTGTAATTTTATTTCTCGCATGTTCTGTACACTACACACACGAGATCGAGTACCATTGTGCAGATATCTTTACTTTATCCAAATATTATCTAAAAACTGGGGCGTATTACTTTATTTTCAAGAAGAGTGAAGTGTATCTCGCTTCGATGAGGTCTCTGTTTCAGAATTATACATAACTCTGCATCGCAGTATATTTTAGCACAGCCTGATCTGAAATGTGAAGTAAAATGTATATTATTATCTATTTGTATTATCATACATAACTCAGTATTCTTATTCCTATTTTTCAATTTATAATTTAAAAAGTATTTTTATTGAACTTTATATTAAATGTAAACTTTTTTAACATAGTAATTAATTTTAATACTTAATATATTTGATTAAAAATATTTTTAAAAAAATAACCATTATTTTCTGTAACAGAATTATATTTACAGTAATTTAAAAATGTTGATGAAATTGCTTGAATTATGCTACTTATTTCCCTCAATACAAAAATATTTCAATTCAATCCATATTCCAATTAAATATCGAGCACATTTTCAAAAATATTAAATTACTTTTTATTCAAAATGTAATGGACGGACTTCAAATGAAATTCCTGAAGTATTTATTAATAAAATATCAATTATGCTGGCGTCATTTATTGGAATATCGAACAAAATTATTACAAATTCTGTAGTTAATTAATTATTTAACGAAATTGTTTTACTAAAATAAAGTATTAATGAAATTAATTATGATATTAATTATATATTTGATTGAAATTTTGGATTGGTCAAAAGCACTTTGCTGGCGTAATGTCAAATATATGAACATTTCAAATCGGAAGTGCAAAGAAATTTACATCTATTGATTGACGTTATCATATTTAATAATAAATACAATTCCATTTGCGAAGGATGCATTATATTTTAAAGCATAAATAATTTACATTAATTTATAGATATAAACAGTTTATATTAAACAGACAATCTAAATGCGCTATATTATTCTGGTACTAGATAAATAATGTATTTATTATTTAATTCTTCTTATGGGATTTGTAGATTTTTGAGTCATAAGTTGTTAGCAGTGATTATTAACTACGAGCGTTGGTTACAGTCCCCATATGTTTTGCAGACTAAAAGGAGAGATTGACTGTAAGCAGAGAAGAAAAATTCTCAAATGAACACCTCGAAACTCTACTATACTGTGTTCGGAATGCAGAAATAGTAATAAACTCACGTAAAAGATTGAAGTCTACAAGCCTATCGGCAGTTGCGTGGTATGACCGACGCAACAGCTAACGAACGACGAGAGATCGACGAAATTATCACGTGAACTGTGCGTGATATCTGCACCCTGAATAGAATAATAGAGAATAGAGTCGAGGTGTCCACTTTCTTCTAGATCACGCATGGTCAGACTGTTACGCGGGCCATATTCTGTTTGACAGATTTGTAGCTCTGATTGATTATATTTAAGTAGAATTTATCAGCGCACTTGCACTGGGAACATTTGCTGTTAAGTATGCTTGCCACAAAAATGGACTACGCGGGCCGCATCTGGAGCGTAGGTTGGTGTTTGGCTATGCTTATTCTAAATAGATAGACTTCAATAAGAGAATTTTCGGAAATTGACTACTGCTAATCTGCACATTACATTCTGGCGTTTCACTTTTTTCAATACATTTTTGTTCTAATTGTGCTGGTTCGTGTAATAAATATTTCATATACTGTGTATGTAAATATTATATTCTAGTTAAACAATTGAGCTATGTTAGACACAACAACTATTGTTGCTATGCACCAACTATACCCTGTTTAAACCAACAATAGTATTATAATTTCAACTAATTATATTCTATTATAATCGATATCTAATAGTATGTAAATGTCGTGTAAAATCTTTATACAGATGCTAAAATCGATTTTTATTATCTGAAGATGGTAAACTTTGTATGCTTTAAATTAAGTAGATCGCACGTATCCGCGCATTCTTTTCAATTTTTAAATTCTTTTCAATCATCCGTTTGAGAAACTTGAAAAATGCCATTTGTACAGCAATATATCCATATATAAAATAAGAAAAAGTAATGTTGAAAAATAAAAAAAAATACACTTTAGCAATATGCAAAGAAATACGGAAACATCTGCGTGTATCTCAAGATTTTCTTCTTGAATCGCAGCACAGACAAACATTACAATAGGTGTGACCATGTACCGTGTTTAAAATGCACACTACAAAAGCGGATTTGACAAATGAACCTACTCAACGGTGAGCATTCTGAACGTACTTGTATAAGCCCGAACACATCTCGCTAAATTGTCTACACACTGCATGACGAACGTTTTGCAGTATTATATTAAATTGGAATACTGCAAGATTTACAGCATATTTAAAGGGAAATAATATGTGCTGTAATTAATGTTCAGAAATGAAATAAAATTAGTAATGTGTTCATCGTTCAGATTTATTAGAATTTGGATTCGTTATGCATAACTTCTGCAATATTCACCTTTGCTGGTCTTAAGGTCTTATGCCTGGTTTATAATAACTCCATAGCATAACGCATACCTATAGAACAATGGGTTGGACCCTTCAAAACATCTGTTTGCAGTAAACAGAACATAGAAAGTAGTGTAATTTTTATGCTTATGTATCCATAACATATCTATTATAAATCAGGCTTTATAGTTGTCAAGGTCAAAAAGTATTTAAAGCCACGGCCATACGTTTCTATTACGCACAATTGTGTGTACTCCAAACTGAGTGTCACAGAAAAATTGAGAGGTTACATTGGATAAGATACGTGATGAGGATGGAAGAAGACAGAATGGTATAGAGCAGCGGTTTTTAACCTTTTTATACTCGGGACCCCCCCAACTAGTCTAAAATATTTTCTGGACCCCCCAAGAAAATTTTTCAAATAATATTTTATTTACGGAATATAAATGAATTTTATAATATAATCCATATATCAACTTACCAACTATGATTTTCTATTTATTCCATTTTCTTTTAATTTCGGGACCCCTGTGAAGGTCGGGAACCCCCGGTTAAGAACCGCTGGTATAGAGGATCAGCTAACCGAAGATTTAACATGTATGGTAACGGGATACATGGAAAAACTTGACATTTAACAGTTCAATATGGAGATGGAGGACTTACGCGAGTGAAGTCAAGTCAACCCGACTTTCCAAAGTGGAAGTTAAAAAAAGCCTTTTTCGTTTAATAAATATTTGTTTATATTTTTCGCGCAATATGTTTTTTTCCTCTTTGTAGTAGTTTTTTGACACGTGGGTCAAAGAGTTGTCGAATTTTAACATTCCAGTGTCAGCTGTTTGATCACAATTTCTATCGAACAGACAGACAGTCATGGCCGCACCTACGATATACTAAAAATTACACAAGAAAAAGAATGTAATATAATTTTTCTGCCTTTTAATCTGCCAAATTAAAAATTCTGAAATTTTATGAAAACATGCAAAACCTGCAAAACTCAGGGAATCATTTTTTAAGACTGGAACTTTAGGGTCTCCGTACGTAGGTACCTAATCAAGGATAGAAGAAGTCTGTTTTTTTTTCCAAAAACTTTCTTTTTTGTTCTTTAAACAATTTCAACATGAATACAATTTTTTACAGTGTTAAACAATATGAATTAGACGTTGCCTTTCGTGCTAACCACACAAGATTTTTTTCTCTATGATGCGTGATTTCTAGTACAACAGTTTAATCTTATCATATCTAATTTTTATTTTCTCATTTCAGTTTTTTTTTTTCGGTTCAAATTGCTACACATTTTTTCTCATTGTTTCTGCAAGAAGGTTCTTGATTATATCTTGTTAATAATTATTAAATTAAAGCTAGACTTGCTTTCGTATAAGAATGATTACTATAAGTTAACTAATAAACTTTTGCCGAAACTGGAAATGAGAAAATGGCGTGAGTAATACCTTTTGATACTGTATTATAATTTAAGTCATTAACTTTAAAATCTTTTGTTCCCGTTCTAGCCTCGTGTAGTCGACAAACGATTTTATGTTTTCAGTTCGCTTTCCCAACATGCACTATATATATATATACAGGGTGTAGAAAAGGTAACGTGGAATAGAGATTTTAATATAATTTATAATTCTTTAAGAGGAGAAAAAAGGTTGAAATATCTAGAGTAATATTTCGTATTCAGTAGACTTTCTCATGCATATAAATTGGCGAATAACAGTTTATAAAAACATTTATGGATATCATTCGTTAGATGAAGAGCCATTTTATGTTTTTGCATAAGTGTTACTGTCATCACGAAAAAATATTCGATTTTGTAGATGGAAAAAATTCAGAACATGTTTTAACAAGGTTGTGAGCTAAACAAGTTATCGATTTAGTACGAAGGTTACAAACTGGGAAAAGATTATAGTTTTTAAACTGAATTACCTACTTCGTAAATATCACAGCTCATGTTTAGCGCAAAAAATAGGAATACAAAGCTCAGCAAAATTTACACTAGGACGGTAATTGGAAAGAGAGAGAAATAGTTATTGATTTGTAGCAACAAGTAAACATATTAAATTGTTTAATGATGTTTTAGTACGGCTTTAGTCTACATATTAACCTCACATATACATATCGTATTTTAAAAAGGATTTTCTGTACACACGTGTGGAATACGTATAGACGAGAATGATTTCTAATAGGAAATACAATACAGGCCACAAGCAATGCATGTACACAATGGGTCTATAGTTCGCGAAACTTTGCGTGCCGATTGATCGACAGAGAACCGATAAACACATATATATCTACTTCACATAATTCTATGTAAACTGTCAATAACGTATTTGAGATACTCGTACCCAACGTTCGTCCGTAGTTTTTATCTGCGATTGTTATATTTAAATATATTCAGATAAACGTACGTGTGTGTTTGTATCTGGGGCGCTTCTATTATAGCTGTGGTTCAGGCGACTGAAAATGAGCCATATTTCTTTCTCAATATCCGAACAAATAAAATCCTTTAATTTTGACTGAACCTTCTCATTGACTTGACCTTCGCAATGAACCATACCCGTTTTCTAACGGGCATCGGCCAAGTAAATCCTCCCAAGTATATTTGTACTACATTACAGTTTATACCACAGAGTATACAGAATAACCAGTACATATTGTTTTCTCAGAACTTTTACGTACAGATACAGACGAACCTTAAATTATGAGCATGACTACTTATGATTGTACGTTGAATGTTCATTAACTGAATGTATTTTCACGTGAGTAATATTTCTGAATATAAGAGATTTACATAACATAATTTCAGACTTACTAAGTGACAAAATGCAAGACTTACTTTGTTTGTAGCACATCATAAAATAGAAACTCCCGTTAAATATCACAATAAAATGAATGAAAAAAATCAGCTGTGGTCACCGCAGGACCGACCGCCATCATAAAGTACTTGTATAAAATACATTCTAACAGCAGAGTAAAAATAACTTGGCATAATATTTCTAACGGATATATTATCTATCATGACCATGGAAAAGTTACATACAAGCATGAAAAAAATAGATACTTAGAAAAAAATTTCGTTTTATCAAAAAATATCTCAAATAAAAGTTGATAGTTATTGCTTTTATAGCAACTTTTGTTAAATAATTTTTTTCTAAATATTTTTCTGATGTGAAATATTCGCAAAAATCTTAAAATGGACTAAAATCCCATTTTTAGTCAACCGATTTTTACCAAAAGTTGATCAACTCGTGCCATTGATGTCAAAAGTTTAAATATGAAGTTTCATAAAAATTCTTTTAGCCGAATTTGCTCTGCACGTGTACACAGACCGAGAGACAGACAGACAGACTGGCAGACACAATGCTAATAATAGTCAAAACGTTATGTAGGGAGCTATAATTATTAGCAAAAAAAATTTAAAAATACTACATTTTTTGTAATTACATTCTAAATAAATAATTAAAATATTACTTAAAAAATAAAAAAATAAAAAACTGGGATTTAAACAATGGTCATTAAATTATGAAGTACGTACTTTAACGTCTGAGCTATTTTGGCGTTAGTTAAAATTTTAGGCGCACAGCAATGATGGCTATTTGGCGTAAGTAATTGTGGAACAGCAGCGAATCTAAATATCAATATAAACAAGAAATATAGTATTTTTTACTAATTATTTTCTTTAAATGTGAATATTTTACGTCATTGCCAGCTACTCGCTAAACACACAGAAAAATTCACTTTTGCCCAAGAAAAAACTATTTTTCATGTTATATGCGTATGTCCACATTTCGTATTAAAAATGTCTTCAGGAGAAAGAAGAAAAAAAATATGAGTAATATGTTTAATGGAACATGTTTAACGAGAAAATTTAAATTTTTATTTTGTTTCTTAATAAAATCGTAATTTTTTGTTCAATTTAGAAAATGTAGTGAAATAAAGAAAACAACATTATAATTAATTGAATTATATAGGCAACAAGAATGCATGTGCAATCCTAAAGATAATAATTAAAAATGTTAATGAATCGCACACGAATCTACTTAGAACGACGATGAACATTCGTTTCTTGTAAATAAAAAAATGAAAAAAATGTTGGGAACCGCTGCTCTATCGAATTTGCTTCCTGTCGTTCGCCAAATATAAACCTACCATTGGCCGTCCGGCGTAGCATAGTGGTAACTCATGTGCTCTGCGTTGTTAAGGTATCGGGGTCGAATCCGTACAAGCATGGATTTTTCAAAGAAACAAGAATTGCCCTGGCTAATTATCAAAGCAGCAAAGACCATTTAAAACATAATAATAGTAAAAACTACAATTAGACATCAAGCATCTCGTGTAAATCTTGGGATACGCTGCTGGAGGGTTAAATACTGTGAAGTGTAAATGTCGTTTTGTATAGCCAATATCTATAGTACACATGGAAATTATTTCGGAAACAAAACATAACAAACTTCGTATTCCGTGGTTTTTCATCATTTTTCTTTTTCAGTGTGACTATCAAAAACGTGGATTTATAAAATAGAAGATGAATATTTAGTTTCTGTATTGTATAAGTAATTTTCTGCGGTTTATCTCTATTTTTCTATAATATTCATACACAAACGTTAAATAAGATCGTCTGTTTGAAAGAAAGTACCTACTTGCCTATTTACTACAAAATAAAGCACACAATAAATGTTAGTAGTGCTGGAAAAAGAATTACTTCAACGAGAAGAAAAACGGATGAGACCACAAAACGAGAAGAAATTAAATATAGTCAGTAATTGTTATTTATTGTCGTGGTTTCCAATGGGCTATTGCAAAATTACGGAAGAGGAGTAAAAACTTGTCAACAAGAAATAATGCTGTCTCTGCCACAAGTAATTTTATTCGAATATCAAAATTATGTTCAACATTTCGGTTTTATTCAAGAAGTTGTGGAGAATCCAGAATTGCTTATCCGATTTTTAATGATTGTTTGCTCTTCCTCACAACGATTAAAAATATTCTTGTCAACAAGTGTGCTCAAAACTAAAATACGATGTGAATTAAAATTCTGATTATTATTGTATAATAAATATTAAATGACTAATTGATTAACTTATAATTACCATTCATAAAGGACTATTAATTAAAACATAAAATAATTTCAGTAAAAAATTAATAAACTCTTTTGCAAAATATAAAAAGGAGGTCTGACCCACCAAAACATGTTACTGAATCCCTACCTTAAATAATATTAAAATGTGTTTAATATTTATCCTTCTATTTTTCCAGGTAAGCAGTTTCATTCTGAACGATATTCTGCTTTCTTTGAAATGTGATACGTCATTTTAGGTGAGTTTAAACATTTTCCATAGATACATTGAAGTTAAAAGTATCTTTCTAAATATTTGAAGTAAAAAGTTTCTGAACATCAAAGTTGATTATCGTCGGCAGTCGGCAGCATACTGTGAACGGTTTTATTTTCTCGGGATTTATAACTCGAACCCAATCTTAATTTAGAAGATTTTCTCATATTGGAAAAACTTACATGAAGAAAACCTCAATATCGATTCAATACGCATTGGAAATGTCTGAAGACAAGAACCGTTGGAAAACATAAAATTAACATTTCGACTTCATTTCGTTCTTTTTCAAATACCCGGTATATTCCATTTGTATATTTGAATTTCACCGTTTCTTCGACACCGGGAATATTTCTGCTCTCTATAAAGTTTGAATACCATCGGGATTTCATACAGTCTATATACCTTTTGCTATATAGTATATCTAACTTGAAATTCACAAAAAAAGTGTATCATGATAAAAAGACTAAAAGAATATATTGAATAGATTCCATTCACATTTCTTTCTGTAAAGGCACATTCAAGATTGTATTATATTTGATTTTGAAGCTTGCAGGAAATGTTATTTTGGATAACATAAACGATTTTTAATATTTGGAGGGAAATTTTTCTCTTTCGAGACATTAAGCGAAATATATATTAGTTATTGATGCACAAAGGTCCTTTAAATATTGAAAAGAAGAAACAAATTACTAGTAATTTTACTATTAAATAGTTCCTGGAATTCACGGTGTAAATACTTGTGATATATACGGCGTGTTTTACTTTTTTACATCCATTCAAAGTATATTAACAAATGATTTATTGTGTATCTATAATTCGTTGAAACGTTAGAATGCAGTATAAGGCAAATAGAGTAATTTTTTCATACTCCCAATAACTCTGTTCTTTCCTGTCTTGGCGACGTTGCCGGCTGTAAAACGCGTTGATCTGTGAAGACACAATATTCTACAAATGGTTATACATATTTGTACCGGGTGTTACCTAATTTTTGTTAGT